>CM061224.1:64226-105393 GCA_030844895.1 Ambrosia x helenae | reverse complement strand
AAACAACAATGAAATACCATCGATTACCTCCAGTCTGAAAGAATCAAACTGAAAGTGTAGCTGGAAGAGCCAAACAAGAACTACAACTAGCCAATGAGATACACGGAAAACGTTTCTTCTTGAAGTACCCAACCAAAAGAATGTATGGTCGGCAGAGGGAGTGGACAGTGGGCACAGACCCACCTACCCCCTTAATGGATTCGCACTAGCCACATATACATTTCCTATGTGCTCACCGAACCCATACCTTATGGCCTAATTATAAGCTTTTTAAAGTTTATGCAACTAACTTTGTCTTAACCGTCACAACAATCTTCTTAAAATCAACTTTAAAGTTTTGTGCAACAAACTTTGTTCTCAACTGTAACGACAATAACTAGTGAATATCTATTTCAAGATCATGTTTGCAATCCATCTTCCAAATGTTTTAATGGGCAGTAATGTCATGATATATTATTTAAAGGCAATTAATAACAATGTTAAATGTGGTATTCATTGTTCATTGAATAATTTGTCGATAAATGTTTTTGTTATATGTATTTTGTCGCATTTGCATCTGTATAATTTGTTTATATTTTCTCTTTCGACATGTAACATGTAATCGATGTGTAATCATAGTGGATGCGTAAATTTTAGAAGAAAGAAATTGAATACAAAATACCAATAAAATGTTGGGATCCCTTTGTCTGTTTTCAATTTTGGAATGCAACAGAATAATGAAATACGAGAACGATTCTTGATCTAATCAAGAACCCACACCAGGGTCTAGGGATGAGCATAAAGGACCGAATACCGATACTGAACTGATACCATGCGATACCGTACCGAGGGGTTTCGGATCAGTACTAACATTTACAAAAATTTGGGATCGGTATTATGTTTCATTTATTTTTTCAATTGTAAATGTATGATCTTTGTGGTTATTAGTGATGTTTTTTTGTAGAGATAGGAACATGGTATTTGGAAGAATATTGATGGGTTTTATAGAGACGAGTTGGTTAAAATTGCTAAATCGGTATTAGGCGGCATAATACCGAAAATCCCCAATACCGATACCATACCGTATATTGGTATCGGGATCAGTTTTCGGTGAAATTCGGGATCGGTATTTTTGAGATCGGTATTGTACAGTACTAAACCTGTCCCGAGTTCATCCCAACTAGGGCCCAATTAGAAGAACTAAGAAATCTAAAAGTAAACTTTAGGGTGTTGCAGAAGTTTACCATTAAACTTAGTTGATCAAAGCTGAGGAAACTAACTTAAGGTGATCAACAATTTAGCAGCAATGTCAGGTGTAGTTTTGATTCATACAAATCTTGTAAAAATTCTATATCATTGGTGTTATGGACCACTTTATATCTTATGATCTTTGACATCATTTTTTAGGATTTTTCTTTCTTACCTTAGTAAAGTCTGTCAAATATAAATCAACAAGTTCATTTTTTAGCTAAACCAATCGTGCATGACGTCTGCAAATAGCAACATATAATTATGATAGCAGTGCGGACTAGTTTTAATAGTAATAAAACCTAAAACTCACTACACACGTGATGTGTGTGGGTTTTAGTGGCTTAAAATCCTCTCCTTAAAAATTACAAGTTCCCGTGAATGCGCCAAAACTTGGTAGTGGAGGGATTTAAGCCGAAAACTTTGGTGTGTGACACTTTTAAGCTTTAAATTTATAAAATAAAATGCTAGTTTCTTAACGTTCTAAAACTCCACACAATAGGCAAGTGTACTTATCGAGTGTAGTATAGAAATGAGCAAGTATCAAATCCAAGGACACAATTTTTACTACTCAGCTTCATAAAAATTACTAAAAGAGGTTAAAGGCTAAAAAAGTAAAAGAGAGAAGTAAACCATACGAGAAATCAATATCAAAACAAAGGTGTTGCTTCGGGATCTGATCTTATCTGATATGAGATAATAGTAGACCTTTATTTAAGTGTTGTGTTTAAGAACTATGCATAGCCACACTAGACTCTAAACGATTTATGTTCTTAAGACTATTGTGAGGGTCTTCCATCCTAGAAAAGCTCATTTCTTAACTGTGAGGGACGTATCACCCAAGATTGTGTTAACCCAACCCTAAAAGGCACATCTCCCAAAGTTGTGATATTGACATTCAGTAACTCATTTCTTTTGTGGATAGTTTGCTAACGTACAAAGCGGCTAAACAAAACTGCCACTTGACATGGGTAAAGGGGGCGTGGTAACCTACCTACACCTAACCTTTACTTGAAATAATTGGTTTTTCAAAAGTGATTGGCCTATTATTAATTTGTGCGACAATATAATAATAGAGGTAAATATAGACCGTTTACTTTGAATACGGGTTCACCAATATTTGGTTTGCTCCACATAGACTATGAGGTTAAGTCGCTCAACCAAGTCTTGGCTTATCACAAGGACCAAATATATAAACTGTACCGACCCTAAGTGAAGTTTTGATGGTTGAGAATCAACCACAAAGTGTGAATGTTTTCAAACACAATGGGCTAATCACTTCACACGGAGTTACGCTAGCTTATAAGTGCGCGGTTTTTTACACGCCATGGGTACAGTCATAAGTCCCTCCACTTCCTATTAGAAAGAAATTATAAGAACACAAAACACCACTTTAAATAAAAAATAAACTATTTATTCATACCAAGTTCGATCATCACCATAGCAACACCACGAGAAATCTAGCCTAGCATGTATGATACAACAGGCTCACAAGGGTTGATTTAGTTAGAAATCATGGCGAGGGTTGTATGGAGATTTCTTGGTGATTTGAGTGATTGTGGTGGTTTCTCTCTCGAATGTAGCGTTTATGGAGTGATCCCAAGCTCCAAAGGACACTTACAAGTCCCTAAGATAGCAGATCTTCGTGTAGAAGGGAGGGGTGAGATAGAATGGGATGCCAAAGTGAGAAGTGGAGGCATCTATTTACAGGCAATCCAGAAGGCTGAGCATGGCCATGCACCATGGGTGGCACGCCCATGCCGACATCTGGAGCACTTGCAGAGTCCTTGCGTGCAGGCTCTGTCGTGACAGTTGATGAGCACGGCTGTGCTCAGTTCTAGAACATTCCTGAGACGTGTTGACTTGAGCATGGTCGTGCCAGGTAGTGGGCGCGCCCGTGCATAGCCGTGCACGTTGACTTTTTTGCTTCCAGCTGACTTGGGAATGTTAACTTGTTGGCATGGGGCAGGTGCACGGTCGTGCACGAGCGTTGCATGGCCGTGCTGCATCTGTTGCAACTCTCTAAGTCTTCAATTCCTTGCATTTTATGTTGTTTTTCTCCCTTTTTCACTTTTAAGCCTCAAGACCTGCAATTATTAACAAAGAAGGATAAATCGTGGTAAACTCATGACAAATGCATGGTTTTGGTGCAAAAAGAGGTGTAAATGCATATGTAAAATATGTGTAAATTTCGACACATCAACACGTAATGAGGCAAATATACCTATCATTAGTATAGTGTAGTAAAGGTTAGATAAGTGAGTATCACTTTGTGGACACAATAACTTTTTAGTATTATGTTTATCTAATAATATGCATGTAATATATGAAACAATTTACAATTGAGTTAAAATAAACAACTAAACAATTGAATGCGTAAAAACTAAGCAGTAATTAAAGCATATAACCATCCAGGGTTGAATCAACGAATAATAACTAATATGATGAATGACATTGCCTATGGAGATATCTCAAGATTTAACTATATAATAGCGTATGAAATGTTGAGATGGATTAATACCCACTAACGTTAATCCTATCAAACTAAGGATGAAGGTTATAGACATACCTCACTTCCTACTTTGATAAGGCTAGAAGTGTTATAGATTCTTGTGACTTAGGGTCCTAGATTGGATTCAAACCAGTTCTACTAACATAGCAATTTATGAGCTAATCAAGATTAATCATTCAAAAAAATCTAACTAGTTTCTAAATCCTTTTACTCAGATCCTCCTTGTAGGTAGGTCACACGTTTTACCAATTAAGTTACTAAGTTGTCTATTACCAGTTAATGTTTCAAGCCTTAGATTAATGAGTGCTAATATAATATAAAGATAGTAGAAATCAAATCTAACTAGCATTCTTCATTGAAAGATCGATTCAACCATGCAACTCAACTACAAAATCAATATCAACATACAATAATACATATCATAAGATTAATCCATAAAAAACTATTAAAATCAAACTACATAAGAAAATCAAACATAAAAATATCAATTCATTTGGCGCATCATCTCCTTCGGCCAGTTATATGAATGGCCGTATATGATTAACAAAAGCAAGACAAATACTAACCCCATAGTGCAAGAAAGAATTAAAAAAAAGTTTGTTTTAACTTTCAAATAATAACCCATTAAATAATAAGCAATGAAAAAAGTACAAGAACTAAGAATAACTTCAATAACAACTTCTAATGCCATCATTCTATGCAATTTCATTAAATTCAACTACACAAATAGCATTGCCTAAACAAAACACAATGATCGATTGTAACAGTAGTTGTCTGATTAAAAGAGGGGATTGAAAACAAATGATAAAAATATTTACCTGATCAATAGAAAATTCATGTTCACAACAGACTAAAAAACGTACTTGTGTATGGATGGGAAAAGTATTTGATGTGGATGCTTCACAAGTATAAATAAACTCTAGCTTTATAACGTTGGGGGCATTCATTCTTACCGTTTGATCTTCGGGTGTTTGGAAGACAAGAAGGAATTTAGTATAAACGTGTTGAGATGACCGAGTTGGTCTAAGGCGCCAGATTAAGGTTCTGGTCCGAAAGGGCGTGGGTTCAAATCCCACTCTCAACATATTATTTTGTTTTTATTTAATCTTCCTTTAATAATACTTGAAATAAAAAAAAGGTTGAATATTGTTTTCCAACTAAGAACATTATTTTATCGAGTTAATTAAAAAAACATTTACTTACTTTAAGTTCATAGGATTATTTATCATATAGTTTAATAAATATTTGTTAGAGAGTTTTTTTATTTCATAATTATTATAATTATGATTTAATATATATTTCACTAGATTATCTCTCGGGTGTTTTGAGATAAACAAATTTAATATAAAGTGACAAAATGTGTGTAGCGTAAAAGAAATAGGTAATATTTTCGGGAATTTTTTTTAAAGGATCAACACTCGATAGCTCATAAAACTTACTTCTAATTCTACATGTGCACATCTTGTTCGAATGAAGTCTCTGTACAACTTTGTTACTTCCTCAAGACATTCTAAAGCTGTTATGTGAACCTGGAAAAAAAAAACCAAATTGGTATCAAATGATATTATGATGATGATTAAATTAAGAGGCGTGCATGATGGGGTGATTAATTATCACTTATCAGCTAGAGATTTATCTTGTGTCTAAGAGTCATATATTATATCTAACCGGCTCAACAACCTTTGTAATCAATAATCCTAGTAACACCAATCAAAAAAATAAAAAAGATTCTTACCAAACTAACTACATATGTGAATATACCTATATATATATATATATATATATATATATGTCCACACATCCACCTCAGCATCCTCATCTCTACTACCTCTAGGGTAAGCGCTTGTGTTTTTTGAGGGCCTAGCAATCAGTTCCATATAACATAGCAGGTTTAACCGTTACCTTATAGTCTAACCACTACTTTATAGAATTTCCCCTTTAATTTAGCTGAGAACCTCTTGTCACATAATACCCTCGTGGCTGTGGCTGCTTTCCACCTACACTATCCAACTTGGACACGGTGGACTACATCACTATCTATCTCCCCATCCTTTTGTATAAACGATTCTAAGTACTTGAACTGGTTGCATGTGAAACCACTTGGCCCTCAATGGTAATTTGAGTGTCCCTGTCGTCGCTTGCCCCACTAAAGCCACAATAGAGGTACTCAATCTTAGAGCGACTAATCCGTAAACCTTTTTCCTTTAAAGTTGTTCCACTCCTCTAACCTCTCATTCAGACCCTGTTTACTTTTCGCAATTAACACAATATCATCCGCAAAAAGCAAGCACCATGGAACTGTCTCCTGAATTGACTTTGACAATTCATCCAAAACAACTGCAAAGAGAAAAGGACTCAACGCAGACCCTTGGTGGAGTTCTACCTCCACAGGGGGAAAAATTAGTATCCTCTACCGGAGCACGAACACTAGCTTCGCTTTTAACATACATATCCATAATTATATCCATATATTTTCCAACACCCCTCTAAGCTCCAAAGTATCCCAAATTAGTCGACGCGACATACTATCATATGCCTTATCGAGGTCAATGAACGCCATATGTAGGTCCCGCTTCTTCTCCATGTATTTTTTTCATCAATCTCTTTAGAATGTGTATCGCTTTAGTAGTTGACCGCCCTGACATGAAACCAGGGCGGTCAACTACTACGTGTCACACCCTTTTCGTTTATTATATATATAGAGATACATATTTAATGAAAATGTTATTTTTTTTAAATATAGAATGTATTATTTTTAATATCAATAAACCAGTGAATATTTCATTTAATGTTTTAAAATATTGAATATTTCAATACAAATGATAATTATTATTTATTACAATTTCAAAATACTACAAAACATATTTTAGCACCAACTTTAAACAATAACTCTAGATGTAAACTAGTTTTATTAGCTTAAACTATCAATATCTAAAAGAAAAAAAGGTTTTATATATAGTTATTACGTATTACTTAGTTTGAAATTGTCTTTTGAGACGTCGATAATGAGTCAAATGAGAATCAAAAGAAACAAACGTGATGGAGTGGTCGAGGGGACAACATGACCGTTGTCCAACTCATCTAGATCCTCATGGAATAGGCATCATACTAATTGCAGTAGTAGTGGGGTTACCGCGATGAAGATGACTAATGGGAGATGATGAGTAGATAGGGGCACGAAGAAGACAGTAGGTACTTATTTATCTAGTTATTTTTGTTTTCAATAAATTCCATTTCTTCATTTCATGACTGTCAAATTACATTAAAACAAGACCTAAGAGAAGTTCGCTTTGTGGATCCCGAAGGCAAAGCAAAATTTCATAAGGTCACCCACACTTGAGGCTCTTCGGGCCACTAACTCCTTGATAAAAGCAAGTATCACGATTAACAGCTTGGAGGAGCTTCACACCTCTCTCCGGATAGTAAAATGGCCATTCTAATAAATTTAATGCTCAAATTTGACATTCGTCCATTCCAGGGGACCAAAGACGAAATATGAAATTTTAACTTATCGACTTTGTAAATTTTATAACGATTATATGAAATTAGAAATTAACATAACAAACGTGTAAATGAGAGATTTGAGGCAGTTAGACATCCACAAATATTCTTTATTATTACATGTAGGATTTTTTTTAATCGTGTATTTATTAAGGGCACAAATGTTCTATAGTTTTTATTATTATGATAAATAAACTATAACCACAAGTGATTGCTATGTTATAGTACATGCGTATAAAAGCGTATTAATATCTCTAGGTATATTTCATTTATGTGATAAAAACAAATCATAGCCTTGTAACTATAACCACAAGTGATTGCTATGTTATAGACTACACAAGGACCACAGTCACAATCATCCAACTTGTGTGATAGGATTAGACATACAAGGAGAGGAGCATAATAATCCAGAATAATAACAATAACAATAACATGCAACACTCTAACATTCTTATACATGTTAGCGATTAAAGTGACATAATAATATGTTACTCTCTTGCATTCTTATACGAGTTGGTGATTAAAGCGAAATGAAGCATGTAAATAAGAGAAACAAATCAAATCAATTAGTCAATACATCAGAAGGTTGATCAAATCTAGAAAAATAATGTACGAGTTTATGAAGATTAACGTCACAAATGATATACATGTTTTGTATGCTCATGAAACACCGTATCAACTTCAAGATACGCAGTTTTCTATATTGTGACACCACAATGTAAGTGAATGCGAAAGATATGCGCACAACTCGTTTATCATAAACATAATCCATAGAATCACGACAATAGTATGGATCATAGCACTATACTCTACCTAAGTACTCGCTCGCATGTGTTATGTAGTATAGCGGTCGAGTGTGAAATGCATCCAAGATCCTAAGTATGATATAAAGTGATCTGCTGCGTAAACAAATTTGGCCCATAATAATCAAATGAAACAATGGGCTTACTTTGATAATTGAGACTGAGACTCTGAGACTAGCACTGCACATGGCCCCATGACTTGTAAGAAGCCCATTTAGATTATAGCTGTAGGCCTATGAGTAACATATAGTCCATTATATTTATTAAACTGTTTAGGTCCATTAGAAACCAGATATGGCCCATAGATTAAAGGAAGAGAGTCTACTAAGAGTCTAAGACAGTAAGACCAAGATTTTGCGGGCTGAGTGGCTGAGTCCAATTCAGGTTGTAGCAGTGTACCTAGAGGTGCACAAATCCGGGTTTTTTAAATAGCCGGGTTCGGTTACGTACCCGGGTTCGGGTATGACCGGGTAGGGTATAACCGGGTATTACGAAATAACCGGGTCGGGTTCGGGTAGGGTATTTTCGTGAAAAGCCATACCCTATATACCAGGTTCAGGTCGGGTTCAGGTTTTCAATACCCGGTTTCGGGTATACCCATTTTCGGGTACTAGATACCTATTTTCAAGTAAGGGTGTGAATTTCCGACACGACCCGAAAACACGACCCGAACCTAACACGAAATTAGCGGGTTTAGGTTAGTCTAAATGGGTTCGGGTCAGGTTCGGGTTGAGTTTTTTACAAGGCAGGCAACTCAACATCTAAGCTCGTTAAGGTAAGTGAGTCGAGCCAGCTGTTTAACTTCAACCCCAAGCCCAAGCTGGCTAGGCTCGTTTCGTTTACGGTGGGACGACACATATCTGCCCTAAAACTTTTTTTTTGTTCTTCCATCGTTGATTCCGATGGCCATCGGTGATCACCACTAAAATACCAATTCCGTCAAGTGGTTTCGATGGCCATCGTTCTAGTTTTATTGTACAAGTGATTTTTGACCGCCAGAGACTTCACATTATCATTGTTGTGTGAACCCTAATCACTCGATCAAGAACAACACTAGAGACACGACATCAAGATTGAACCTCTAGTGTCCGATTCTTGATTATTTTGCATCAATTTTTCCTTTTTGTTCAGTAGCATAACAAAAACGTGTTCCTCGTCATTAATATGTTTGCTCACGACAATTGTGGCCTCTCGGTAATAGTTATTTGTTTTTGCAAATTAATATAAAATTATAATATCTATAAACAAATACATACTCATACAAAAATTAATTAATAATAAAGGAGTTGAGCCGGACTTGAACTTGAAAATTTACTCACGATTCAGGCTTAAGTTCTCACAAGTTAAACAACCCGAGCTCGCCTCAGTTGGACTTGTTACACCCCTAATCAAAATGAACACCTAACTAGACTCATTTACACCCTAATCAAAACTAATATCTAGCCAAACAAAAGTAATTAATTGTCTTCTTTAATAACAAAGAATAGTCACTTTCCTACCAAATTTGAACCACCAAAGTAGTGTTGGTGTGATATAGAAGTATATAACTCGTGACTCATGAGTTAACTCGGATGAGCCAGAGTCTAAGATAGGAGATGATGTGGGATAGCATTATCCAAACAAAGGATATGGATGTGCACGTGGCATGATTCTATTGGCTGGAGCAATTGAAACAACTTCCAATCACTCATATCATCCAAGAAAAAGATACGAAAATGACACCCTTTTTTAATAAACTAAAAAGGCCTCTGAAATTCAGTTAGTTGCTTGTTCATCATCAAACCAATAATTTCATACCTTTGCAGATAGAATGGCTAGCTGCAGCATGGCATCTGCTGCTGTTGGATTTGTGGTGGCACCAAATGTGGCATCCAACACATCCACAGTTAAGTGCACCATGGTTATGTTTTCATCCAAGAAGATTCCCAGGAGTTCGAGACTGGTTGTTAAGGCGGCCGATGAGGCGGCGGCAGCACCACCCGCAGCAGCAGCTGAACCTGCCAAAGAAGCTGCACCTAAACCACCTCCAATTGGACCCAAGAGAGGAGCCAAGGTAAATGCATAACAATTTACTTTTGTACCTACACTAGACATTAGACCTAGAGGTGGTGGTTTCGAGTTTCGACCCGTTTAGTTATGAACGGGTCGGTCTGGGCTATGTTTCACCCTTAACGGGTCAAACTGGTAAAATATAAGAAATTTAAAAAAAAATGCATATCTAAAGACTTCAAATATGCAAAATCATCATATATAGGAAAAGTATATTATTTTAGAATAATTACATTTTATAATCATAACATGACACATTAATTATTTTACAATGGGGGTGGCTCTATGCACACCCCCTGCTCTTATTGATTTAAGTCTATAAGCCTTGTGAAAGTAATCGCCAAGGCCTATACGGCCGTATACACATGAAATGACTGATGTCACTGGAAGAGGGTTGTACATTCAGTAAAAAACCTTAAAATTAAAAGTAATTTTGGACAAAAATGTTTGAACCTATCTGTACATAAAAAGTATTCATTTTGACCCGTTACTCAACCCGCTTGACCGGACATTTCATCATTTCACCTATGTGTACACTTAAGCAATGAAGGGTTAGTTTAATTCTAAGTAGTTTTTTTAAACAATATGTATGCAGGTGAGAATTCTAAGGAAGGAATCCTACTGGTACAAAGGTGTGGGATCAGTTGTGACTGTTGATCAGGTAAAGCTAAAACCTACAGTACATGAGTGCAGTATACAGGTGTACTAGTGTTACTGTTTGGGTGTCGATATTGACAAATTTATACGTATTGCAGGATCCCAAAACTCGTTATCCAGTCGTTGTGCGGTTCAACAAAGTCAATTATGCAAATGTGTCAACAAACAACTATGCATTGGATGAGATTCAAGAAGTTTAAATATGTTCATGTTGCCATTGTAGAATTACATAAATGTCTTCCATTACAATCTTTTGCTCATTTTTTGCTGATGAATTTGTAAAAATAGTTTCATGAGTGCCTAAATTTGATTCAATATCGGAAACAAGTAACTGAATTCAACATGATGTACTCTGAAAACTGGATAAGGTTTAGTACATCTACATACAGGCATACTGGGGCTGACCTAAAGATACATAATTTATTCTTAGGGGTGTAACGAGCAGAGCCCGACTAAGCTCGATTTCGGCTCATTTAACATAAGAGAGCTCAAGCTTGGCTCCTGAGTAAGTTTATAGTCTTGGCTGATTTATTATATACGTACTAAAATTTAGGTATACTTATAATTTATATTTTTTTTTTGTATGTGTGTATAACATAATAAATATTACTTTGTTACTTTTTATCATAATAGCATGGTTTAAGAAAACGGGGTGAGGCGTGCGCCTCGAGCCGCGCCTCAAGGAGAAACGCTAAGAAAACGAGTCTGAGGCGCGCCTCATGGGGTTCAGATTGTACATACGCCACTAATGGCTGAGGCGCTAGGAAAATGTGCGCCTCAGGTGGTTTAGGCTGTTTTTGTTGTGTTTTTTTGGTGTTTTAGACTTTTTGGGTCAATTATTTTATTTTTGACGTGTGTTTTTGATGTTTTAGACTTTTCTAGGTCAATTATTTTATTTTTTATAAGATACATAACTTTTATATTATTTTGTGACTGCGCCTCGGCTTACGCCTCGGTTCGCCTCGATGCTTACGCCTCATGAGGCAAAGGGAAAACGCCTCGAGGCTCGTTTCCGTTCTTTTAAACTTTGCATAATAGTACTTACTATGTAACTTCCAAGTTATATTATATTCAGCTAATACTATGATGTTTACATAACTAATAAGTCTCTTCAGGATCACATGCCTAATCAAACTGTATGAAGCTCGGGTTCGAGTTCAGGCTTTAATTTGTTTAAGCTAAGCTTGTTGCACCCAAACTATTCTCACTGTAATATTAATTTATATAAGCTTCAGTAATTTTATAAGCAGCCATAAAATTTCAGTTTTGCGGAAATTTGATGCAACTATTTCGCCCCTGACCTATTTCAATCCAACCCATTTTTACCTGGGCGGTTTTCAGTCCCCGCAAAGATTCCTAGATCCGCCATATACAAATTTTTATTTCCATTAGAATCCACCATAAACATATGATAGGAAAGAAATAATGTTATCTGAATTGTTAGTATGGTAATTTAGGTTCTACAGAATTCATAATATAATCTGTCACCTGCTATACAAAACGGCACAAGTAGTTGATATCTCTTTTAATTGACAAGGCCATTGTGTGTATATATTTTCGTAACTGTTATCATCTCCGCTTTCCAAATGGTTGAAATCCTGCAAATAAACCACCAAATGAATGTGCTTTCTACTTGAATTCTTCTATAAAACTGAATTACATATTGTTTCAGTAAAGTAAAGTGGAGCAACAAATAGACCTGAATGTACTGATTTCTGAATGTCCACTGAAACTGGTATAGCAGTTGACAACCTAGAAAATCAAAAGGAGATGGACTATAAACAAATAATAACAAAGACTCAAACTAATACAATAAGTATGAATAGAATAAGTCGTGAAATTGTATACATTAAAGAGATGCTTGGAACACTGTTTGACGGTTTCCCTTTTTAGCTAAATCATTGTTTTATTTGATCCATTTAAGTTTAAAAACAAAACAAATCAACTCATTTATAAGTAAACTGCCACCTCTAATTAGGGTATTTCTAAATATGTGTCGAACCTCCATAAACGTAGATAAACAGATGATTTTCAAAGGACTCTTCCATCCATGCCATCAAGAAGGCCAGACCACATTCCTTTTACTGGAGGTAACTGTGCTACAAAAGCATTCCAAGGTGGGTACCCCACACCACTCCCACGAACACGACCATCCAACCGTAGAGATAAATACCTACAAATTAAGAAATTTTTGACGTTTGAACATTAAATTTTTTATAATCAGGTTGAAATTATGGGCATTAAGTAGTCAAAAACAAACTTTGTTTGAAGATTTATTTAGACAAAATAAATTATGTTCAAATGTCTTACCAAGTGAAATTGATACTTAGGAAAATGGCAAATTCATGAAATAGAAATGAGCTTTGTATTTTTTCATGATTTTAGCACCAAACTAGAAATTGACACAAATTATAAACCAACTTACAATTAGAGTAAATTGCAAAAAATAAAAGGTAACATTAAATGCCAAAATTTAGAAACGCGGCAAAAAAGTGCCGAGGTTGCAGAAATTTAGTGAGCTTGCATCAGCAAAATTGTAAAATCGGTAACAAAGTGTAAATTGCATTCTATTTTACACCATGTTTATAGTTCCTTTCTAATTCAAGTTGTTTGCTATACAGGAAAAACAACCAACAGTTATGAATGACAAAACGAACAATGGCTAACCATAAAGTGGGTGCATCAAACATTTAAAGTATAGCTCGAGACTGCATAAGCTTAATTGCATTAACAGCAAATAAATGAGAAAATGGCTTACACCGGAGATTCAGGTGATACATTGGCAAGCTTCTTCTGCTCATCAAGCCACCTGGTGTGTGGGAAAATAAGTCAGATCATGTCTAGTTTTCTTATATCTTTTATTAAATAGTTTGTGCTCTGTCTACCATAGTTAAGGCCGTAGTAAAGAATATCTTCTGTACAACTATAATAAGATTTAAGAAGAATATGAAGAACTAAGAAGGAAAATTTAGACACATACTCAGACCAATCTGGTGTAAGAACAGGAACAAGCTGCCAAAGCCGTCTTCTTTTGTTTGTTAACTCCTTCATTTCTTCAGTTTCATCAAACTCAAAACTCAGCACATTTCCATCGGTACAAAACGGCACCACAAGCACCCCTCTTTCAACAAGTTGTTCAGTAAAGTTCTCACTAAGTTCAAAAGCCTTAGTTATAAAAGACGAAGGTCCAGCAAGGATCACAAGTCGGGCAAGTCCTCTAAACTCACTAACAGTAATAATCTTCTTTTCATCTACACGCAGTTTAAGGTTCGACAGGTTTTCTTCCCTTGAGAGCCTGGCCATTTGGGCATTTTTAATCTTGTTTTCCCTATAATATAGGAATGCAAACAGAGCTGCAGCTCCTATGTCTATACCAAGGCCTTTGGCTATATCAGCAACTGCATCTGCTCTTGATGGGTTAGCCAGAGCACCAATAAGTTGTGTAATGGCTATTAGTCCACCGAGCGAAGCTTGTGCAATGAAAGCAAGGTAGAAAAACATCCTCACTGATCTAAAAGGTGTGAGAACTTCACTCCTAATCCTGGCTGAAGAACTGAAGACCAAACAGATTAAATATAATAGTTATTCACTTGTCAATAAGTTTAATGTAGATTTATGATCCTAATTCATTAGCTTCATGGAATAGCCACTCTGTTTATTCTGCAACACAATGATGGTTTCACCTCTTCTCACAATAATAAATCAAAGGCCTAAATTCATAGCTTCATATGTCTAATATTTGCAACTGTGAATGAATTATCTAAGCTAGGGGTGTTCAGCATTCAAATCAGGCTTGAAAAACTTGAAATTCAATTCTAGTTCGGTTTTTGAATTCGATTCAAGTTCAAATATCGAATTCTTATTCGCTTCGAAAATAGAATTCAAAGTATACATATAACTTTTGTATATGTATACATAATCAGTTATGTATTAATAAAATTGTGTTTATTCGAATTTCAAATTCGAATATGTTAATTCAGACTCAAATTCAAATCGAATTCGAATCTAGCTTTAAAACGTCTAAATTTAAATAATCCGTTTCGATTTACTCGAGTAACTCGAAATTCCATTGGTTTAACACTTCTAATCTAACATGAAAAATGAACAGCGATAGAATCCACACACGATCATAGAAATCCCAAAGGATAACAATTGATCTCAACAATAAATAACCATTGTTTTTGTACTTTTTTTTTTCTAAACGTTTTACATAATAAACAAATTTATAGTTTAAAAATTAAGCCCAATCATTTAATTTGTAAATAGTAAACTTTAAAAGATTAAAAGTCCTGTGTTTTTCTAACTTTTTAACCCAATAACTATTAGGGATAATCACCTAAATAGACAGCTGACCAGCCAAAATAAATACATGATACATCTAAACATTAGGGACCGGCCATTTTTTCGCGTCTACCAATCAGACGATTACACGAGACGCCTTAATTTTTAAGGTCCTGCGTCTAAACTTTAGACGCGAGGCTGTTATTTAGACGCAAAGTTCTCCGCGTCTAAAGAAAAGGTTAGCACCTTTGCGTCTAAATAACATCTGCGTCTAAAGTTTAGATGCAGTGACCTTAAAAATTAAGACGTCTGAGGACTTTACACGTATAATCGTCTGATTAGTAGACGCGAAAGAATGGTCGGTCCCTAATGTTAAGACGCATCATGTGTTTTTTTTTGGCTTTTTTGTTTCCATTTTGGTGATTATCCCTAACTATTATAGATCATATCTTATTAATTAATTCAATACGGAGTTGCTTAACAGGATGAATAATGATTATACGACTGATGCTTGCATTTGTTATATTGAAAAATAATTCTTTGCAAAAGTTGCGATTGAAGACGTTATGAATCGTTTTCAAAACACGAAAACAGACAATTACCTGATTTCTGTAGAGGAAGACGGTTTAGCTGTAGAGCAAGTGATTAATAACCGACCTCTTGCTCTGTTCCTAATTGTAACTGTACGGCCGGTGGTTGTGGTGGTGATGACGGATGTCAATTTACGGCCGTTGATGTGGAAGGAGAAACCTAAGCATTTGAATGTTTGACGGAAATTAGAGCAACCGGTGGTGGCGGTAGCGAGTTGCGCCACCGTAGACATCACTTAACGAGTCGCCGGAAAACAGCAGGTTGTGGTGGTGGTTGCTACAGTTGTACTGTTACCAGTACCACCGTGAGTGGTGGTTTGATTTTTTATTATTTGTTTTTAAATTTTAAATATTATTATTTTCTTTTCTTTGTTCGGGTGACTGATATAATGCCACGAGGAAGTTTTGAGACCAGATCAATGCAAAATATTTTTTTTCTGTTAATGAATAGTTGTTTTTAGAAGAGCGGTATTGAATTTTAATAAAACAAAGTTTGGGTCATTGGCCGATAATAATACGAATTTTAACGTTGGTTTAGGATCATCTCAAGTGGACATGTGGGTGTCAAAAATGAACATTCGTTAACTCTGAACTAATTGGGTTAGTGAATGCTGACGTGGTTGTCGAAGTGGCATGCTGACGTGTACACTACTGCTGACGTGGCAGCTGACTTGTTTAATGACTTGGATTTTTTTCTTTTTTTCATATCAAAACCCCCTTCATATCACCATCTCCCTCCTTGTAACACCACACACCTTCATCACGTTCACCATGGGTACGGTTGGATTGATTTGGTTATTTATATACAGATAGCTGTGTAACTGAAAAATCAATACCATGGGTAATGGGGATGCCCTTTAAAGGCATTTTCCGTCACATTAGCCAACTCAACATCAATTTTTTAGCCAAAACATGTTTAATGGTTAATGTCAATTTCATTCATTAGCCAATTATTGTACCTTTTCTTATTCCACTATATTTAAATAAAGATAAAAATAAGAAAAACTTGATGCCATCTTTCATTATTTAAAATGCTCACAAAATGTGTGTTCCAAATCGTGGTATATATTTAAAAATAAATTTTAATCATCCGGATACCACGCCTAAAATCATTAGGATTGTATAGTGGTTCATCACAAAAGTAATCACTCTTTTACTGTTTGTTGGCAATATAATGACCCCGTTTAACTCTTTTCTTTTCATGATCGGACGTAAAGGATGACTAACATGTGCCATATACTCCACCGCATTTCAACAACACTTCTAATTGTCTCGTTGAACTCATACGAATCCGAAGACATAGTATTCTTTAGTCTTTACTAGTTGATGATGAAGAATGATTCTATTTTTTAATTAATATAATTAGTGTCCCAAAATGACTCACAAGGCAAGTCTTAACCTATGAATTATGAACTACAGCTTGAAACTAGCATAATTTAATGTCCGGTAAGTTAAAACAAGCCAAACTCAAGTCTTAGACCCAACTTGTTTAAACAAGCCAAGCTCGGCCTTAGAGTCGGCTTGTTTACTACCACAGCTTTGTGCTTCTGTTATTCCATTTTGCTAATCATGCATTCATGCCCATGAGATGTCATATATGCTACTCATCCTTTTAATCCACCTATATCACAAAATCAACAAACATACATCAAAATGAGTCATTTTCTTGTGGATTATAACAATAACAGTTAAACTTGTGCATTAAACCAGTTAAGCAATAAAGAATTAGGTGTTTTTTGCATCAGCCAGCAAAGCTTCAAGTTCCCCATTCCTATGTAAATTATAAGTATCTGCACAAAATCACAAAAAAGCATTATAAATTATATTAGCAAAGCTTCAAGTTCCCCAGCAAGACTTCCCCCATTACCCATTCCACCAACCTGACTTGTTTACACAAAATGGGCGTAAGGAAACAGAAGAAAAAAATATTAGTAGTTAAGTTATATTTCTGTGCTTGTGGTTTAGTCACTTCAACAGTTTTTTTGTCATATTACTAGTTTTTTTTTTTTTTTTTTGAACGGTGACTTTCTTAATTGTGTGGCAGAGATCATCACACCCGCCTCTTGGCAGGCCTTAATCGCCCACGCGTCAAGACTATGTTGTCTGAACCGGGTCCATGCTGGTACGATGGGGACTGCGGTGTTCGCCCGGAAACCGTACTGCCTCCACACGAGGGGGTTACTCTCAGGGTTTCCAAGAAGAGACAATAGAGGGTTTTCAAAATTTCTTTTAGTTTTCTTTTCTTTTCTTTTTTTGTTTTTCTTAAGAATGGACAGAAATGTGTGAGGTTTAGCATAATCTTTGGACGGAGTTAGTAAGAGGGACAAAAACAGTTAAAAATGAAACCACCGTCACTGATATGACAAATTCTCATTTTGTATTAAATTGGTTAAAATGGTCAAACCACGTGGACAAAAACCGAACCCAACTCCAAATATCAAGTTTAACCCAAATCAAATTCCACAATCCACATGCAAAATTATTAGCGAACAGGTAGAAAATGTGTACTTTAATATACAGACTGCAAAATCGCTTTATAGAAAACATTTAGACTATTATTGTAACAAAAACAAATTTGCGCTCATATTACAATGAGTTAATAAAAAATTATAAAAAGTTCAAGAAACCCACCCGATCCACCTATTTTGCCACACTATTTCCCACATTAACATGTTTGCATAATCATGCAGAAGGAAAGCCAAAGAGAATGAAAACAAAAGAAATTGTTAACGGAAGAATGAGGCGAAAGGAAAAGAAGGTACCTGTACAACCGCCTATGTGTTTGCCCCTGTTAGCAAAGAGGGACAGGAATGTACAAATTAGAAAATAAATCAGAAATAATATAATGAATGCTACCATCAACCGATTTTATTTGTATATCTCGTTTCATAATTTGTTCTTTAGTGATGATGATATTGTAAAAGATGATGGAAGGTATGCGCTCAGCACGCACTCAGTCATAATCGGAAACAATAAGTCAATAACTTAGTGAGTGCTGACCTTCCATCACCTTTTATACTTTATGCGTCTTGGTCATTCCTTTTTTGACATTCTGTTATTTGACCCGTTGAAGATAAAAACAAAACTCAACCTGAACCACTAACACTAAACGAGTTGAAATTGCTACCTTCGTACATTCTATATCAAGCATTGCACTAGCAATTGGAAAATTATGAAGTAGCTAGCTAACTGACCGAGGTCAGTTCAGTTAACATTAGATCGTGCTTAGTTATCATGTGAAAACTTATGAGATTCTTAATGCATATACTACATACCAATAAAAACATTTGGAACGGTGTGTTGTCCAGTGAGCTGTTCAAGAACCTTCTGTAGCTGAGGTCCTTGTGCACCTGCAATAACAAAAAAATTAAAAAGAGACCTTGTTCATCAATCATCACAGATGATGCATCTATAACTTCAAAGATAAAGTGCATCTTTATTTCCAACTCCTAACATGATCACTATTAAGAACCCTTCGACAAAAGAAGAAATGGAACTCGTTAAAAATGTGGTTATGTAGACTAGATGATAACAAACACATATCACATGTGGGGCTTGGTCAAAAGAATCTTGACAACAAGTATACGTAAGGAGGGGCCGCAGCTAGCGCCTAATATCTTCTAACAGAGGTCTCATACTCTCATCATCTCATGTCTCGATCCAGCTTACATAGGCTTCTACTTTGACCCGCTGAAGAACACCTGCCTAGCGCAAGCTGTGTTTTACCTGACCCAGCGGTTATGAGGGTGTCTGTGTAATCCGCGGGTTGTCACGGTTATCAAAAAAAATCTCCATATCAACTTTAAAACATGATATAAATTATCAAAAGGATATAAACTAATACACCAAACCCTAACTACAAGAGCTTAAGTTTAATTCACCTAATTACAAAAACTAAATCCACCAAACCCTAATGGAATTAACTACTAACCCAAGCTACCTACACATATCATCCAAATCAAATACTGCAATAAAAACACTTACCGATTTCGTCCAATTCCACGACGAGTGGCTGCACACCTAGCTGATTAAACAACGATTTCACTTCAGAAGAATACCTTCACAACCAAAACCAAACCAAACCAAAACATAACATAAAAAATCACTTTAAATTAAGCTGAAATCAACCAATTCAAATATATATAGGAAGGATCTACGCAGTACTATTTATTGCGAGAACAAGCAGAACAAAACGAATAATTCATTTTTTTAATCATAAACAACTAAAAAGTAAAAACAAATGTTTCAAACTTAATCTTATCGATTCTTACATTGGAATTCGAAAAGTAATATGACAAAAAACATTTTTTATGCAACCCACATGTATGCGGATTAAGAGGGTGTTTGGGATTGATTTTTCAAAACATATTATGCATTTTGGAAAAGCGAGGGAGTTGCTTTTATATTATTCTGGTTTAGTAGCCTAAAATTCTATTTCAAAACTCAACCTAAACCTTAGGGGCTGTTTGGTGGATTAAGTGCTGAATCATTAAGAGGTCTGAATGGTTAAGAGGCTCTGAATGATTAAGTGCTGAATGATTCAGCTATGCACCAAGTCTGAATGATTCAGCTCTTAACCATTCCATTCAGAGCCTTTTTTATTTTTAGGTTGAAACAAACAGTCTGAATGGTTCAGAGCCTCATTAAGAGACTACCAAACAGACCCTAAAAAACTGATTATTTGCGTTTTCATACTCTAAAAATCCATTTTAAAACGCAATCCCAAACACCCCCTAAATAACCTACATGTAATATACACATACGAATGCAAGAAACACAAAAATAAAAAATATCTAAAATGTAAATTAAGAAATTAAATGATTTAGATTTGTTCTTTTTTTCTCACAATAACAGTAGTGTTATGAAATGATACTTTCAATATTATATATAGAAACCCTAGTTAACTTACGGACACCAAGTTTTGGAATAGACAACAACAGGATTATCAGCGACTGTTGTTTTCACAGTATCCTCTAATCGAGAGTCAAATGAAGCAGCCATGGAGTGGATCTTACGAGGACCATGTTTTCTGAATGTTAATGTTGTTCGTGATGGTGTTTTCTGATGAAAAAGGTTGCGACCAATGAAGGGAAGAGAAGGAGAGTTAGGGATGTGAGGGAGAGAAACAGATAAGGTTTTAGTGACCATAGAAGTTGCCGCCATGGTTGCTTTCCTTTCGGTCTATGTATTAGTTTCGTGTATATATATCACCAATTCACCATGTGTAGAGGTTCCAGTTTGAGTCAACGAAAGTCAAAACCGGTTGTTAGTGGGACCGATTTGGGTTAGGTAGCCATTTTTAGGGAGGGAAGTAGTTGGTTCGGTTTCTTTTTTTTTTTTTTTTTTTTTTTTTATGTTATGACCATTTTGCTTCGGGTTAAACCGGGTTGAACGAGACAGATCATATAATGATTTAAAACCAACGGTTTGGGTTCCGGTTTAATTGGTTTAAAACTGTTTGGGTTGGTTGGTTTCGCTTTAAAAACCGTTTTTAGTGCACGTTTGATCATGTCTATTGATTCAATTGTTATCAATACTTGTGCCAAAGATAAATCTAAGATGAAATCTATTAATTTGTTTTTAAGCTAAACAAGTTTAAGTTAATTTCATATCAAATTAGTTTTAGTTAAATGGAGCGGTCTATGGTAACTCTAACTCTAAGAGTGAGGGGAGTGGAGGGCTTGGTTGGGGCATGAGTTGTCACGTGGCATAGTAGGGTCTACAAATCAAGTCTTCAAAAGATTGGGAGAGTGAAGGAGCTTGAGTTTTAAAAAGTTTGTGTGTATAACCTAAGAGAGAGAGAGGGGGGGGGGAGAGAGAATGAGCCAATCAAGTGCAGCCACCTCACCCCCTCCCACGCCAGGCTCTTCCCCCACGCCAAAAGGGCAACACCCTACTTGTCCAAGGTAGGGGTGGTGTTTGGGGTTTGGGTTGGCAACTCACGCCCCACTCTCCTTAGTCTAAGAGGTTGTTATTCGTAAATAAGTTTTTTCGTATAACTTTAAGAGCTTTGTTAAATAAAAAACTAAATTGCGTATGTATTGTATATCAAATAAGAAATGAGTGTCATTTTCTATAATTTAAGGACAATTACTCTATAAACTTTTGTGTGTTTAAGTGCAAATTTGTAATCTCACCAAAACTAGTTATTTCTCTCTGGTTCCTGAGCTTTCAACTCATCCACATAAAAGAAATAACGGTAATTTTATACTGCATCCGGTCGTTCCTATCATTGTCGGTTTTCATGGATCCATACCCGAGGACTGGACCAAGACCGAAGTTTAATAAAATATTAGAACCGAACGCTGCCCAATATGTACAACACGGTTCGGGTTTTGGTTAATTTTGGGTTCGGATTTCAATTTTTTTTTAAACCTGAAATCTCTGCTTACCCTTGTTAGTCACCACACACATCAATATATTTTAATGCTACAAAGT
This sequence comes from Ambrosia x helenae, assembly GCA_030844895.1. Taxonomy (NCBI): domain Eukaryota; kingdom Viridiplantae; phylum Streptophyta; class Magnoliopsida; order Asterales; family Asteraceae; genus Ambrosia; species Ambrosia x helenae. The sequence continues at coordinate 83,335 of CM061224.1, read as the reverse complement.
GCTCACACAAAAATTTGACCTCTGTTACTATTTTTTTTTAACAAATTCATCTAAAAATGTAGTATAGAAGACATGATGCATGCTTAAGAAAATATTTGTTTGGTTTCTATAGTATTGCATGCGTAAAAAAAATGATGTATAAATGTAAATTGTAAAATAACGACATTCTTGGGCCATGTTTTTGTTGGGCTCTAAACTTGTTTTGTGATTAGTTGAAGCCCAAAATTGTCCCCTAAGCGTTTTAATGTTTTGATATAGATAACCATTAACGAAATAACACATGTGGTTTCGTGGTGTAGTTGGTTATCACGTCAGTCTAACACACTGAAGGTCTCCGGTTCGAACCCGGGCGAAGCCAATATTTGTTTCTTTACTTAATTCAGTAATTCACCCTCAGGTTTTTAGTTTCTTCTCTTTTAGCCCCTCGTTTTTGTATTATCTTCCAATAAAACCAAAAAATTATTATAAACTAGTTTGTTTTAGTTTTGGAAAAAAATATACGTCTAATGAAAAACGGTATCATATAGAAACAAAAAATAAATAAAAACACTATTTCACTTTACTTTCGCTGGAGTTTGCTTAATTGCTGCTTAATAAATTCTATATTTTTAAATAATGCTTAATAAGTTTTAATTAATTTAATACTGTTTAATCAACTTTAATTCTTTTAATAATGTTTTAAAATTTTTATTTTTTTAATATTGATTAGAAATTTTTAATTTTTAATAATGCTTAATAAATTTTGTTTGATGGATCCTAACTCCATTATTTAAACAAACCTAAAGTCTATAACTGAACCAGATATAACCCAGTCGGTTTTCAAAAAGGCTACGAGTCATATGACAGAACTTCTAATTAAAATATTATGTGGTTCTTGATATGTTGAAGAAGTGTACATGAAGCTTAATGAACCCGAAAAATAAGTGATAATGGAACTAGTAATCATATTGCTATTAGACATAGAACCATGTGTGCTTTCACTAATACTCGTATGAATTGAGATATCGTTTTAACTTTTAAGTTGTCGTTAACATAACTAATCATGTTGTTTCTTATAGAAAATAATGGACGGTAGCTCCAGCTCAAGAGAACCTCAAGTTACGCTAAATTGGCTCATATATTTTCAAGTTTTAATCCGAACCAAACTCAAACTCAACTCATCAACAACAATACATAATACAAAGTAACCATAGTAACCTGAACCGATAATTATCATTTTTCATTGTATTAAGTGTATACAAAAGAGATCATTCAAATACAAAATAACTAAAAAAGCCTCATCATCCTACATTCAAAATGCCCAATCTAAAAACTACATTTGGACTCTTTCTTGGGGAGGGCTATCCTACTCTTCTCTTTTCTTCTACTCTTTCTTTTATTTTCCTTTTTTTATATACATAAAACAATTTTTTAAAAATAAAAAATCACATGTACAATTTTAGGAAAATTGATTTGCATCTTCTATGAGTAGGACCCTCCCTTATTTAAATGATTTAATTCTTGATTCCAAACATTCCCAATATCTTGTGCTATTTTCATGGCATCTGCAGAAACACCTGCAAGCCCTCTTCTTGTAAACCCTGCTGCATACAAACCATCTCTTCCTCTCCATCCATTTGTCATTTGACTTTTTGGGAACCCATTTTTGTCAAACAGTTGACCACCCTGTTCATAAAAAGTCAAACTCAATAAGTCAAAACTGTAATTTTAACCAATATTATCAAAAACAGAGCAAAACAGAGTAAAACAGAGCAAAACAGAGTATGTATTCAATCTTTTTAACTACCTGTAGCCAATAAGGAACATTGCTGCAATAACCAGTTGCCAAAACAACTGAATCAAGTTCTTGAACATCACCATTGATGAACTCAACTGAATTCCGGTTAAATCTTTTGACTCCGGGCACCACTTTGATGTCACCTGATCGAATTCTTTCGAATGCGCCTATGTCGAGAACCGGGGTCTTTCCATGCTCGTTCTTGAGTTGTAATGGGCCTAATGATGGTCTTTTGATCCCATAACTTTGTGTGTTTCCAAGGATCAACCATGTTAAGATCAGTAATATGTTATCCACCAGCCATAAAGGCAGCCATTTCATCAGCAAAACCGCCATATCGAATGTCGATTTTCCGAATATTTCTCGTGGCAATACATGAACCTGTTAGGAAATTTGGAAATTGGATTAGATATCTTTGATGGGTATTTGTTTTCTTTGAATAAAGGGATGGGCAGGATTACGTTTTTAGTAGATTGGGATTTGCTATTCAGAAATGGGTGGCGGCGCAGTTTGTTGTCCGCCTGCCCGTTATCTTGATGTAATTTTCTTTGTCCGGGAATGAAAGTTTGTTGATTGGTTTAATAAAATAATTTGTTTTTCCAAAAAAAAAAAAAAAAAAGATTTGATGTTTTGGATTACTTACCGAGCTTCGAACCACCATCGATGGCTTGGCATTGTGGTTTGAGAGATCAAGAGAGAGTTCCATGCCTGAGTTTCCACAACCGACGACCAAAACTTTCTTTCCGGTGTATTTTTCGCCGGATTTGTAGTCTTTGGCATGGATGACTTCACCGGAGAAGTCTTGTAAGCCTTCGATTTCGGGTACCACGCCTTCGGCATTTTCTCCGGTTGCCACTACAAGCATTTGGCATATATACTCAGTTTCGGTCGGGATAGAGTCCCTTGTCGATAATGTTTTGACCCGCCATATGCTACATTTCTCGTCGTATTTAGCAGATTGGACACACTCGTTAAATTGCGGTTTAATGTCGAATTTAGCCGCGTAATTCTCGAGATATGTGATGAATTGTTTTTTGTTTGGGTATTCGGGGTATTCGTCGGGGAAGGGTAGATTTGGAAGTTGGCAGAATTTTTTCGGGAGGTGGAGTTTTAGACGGTCATAGGTTCGTTTTTGCCAAAGAGAAGCAATGCAGTCCGCTCTTTCGATTACTACAAAAGGAATGCCTTGTTTTCTTAGACAAGAGGAAACTGCTAGCCCTGAAGGCCCGGCCCCCACTATTACTGGGCCGTTGACCCATACACACCGGCCCGGTACATTTTCTTCAGAGAAGCTAAACATTTTGGAGATTAAGTGTGTTACAAAAAATTGGTACTTTGTATTTCACTTGTGATGCAAGAAAATGCTATTTGGAGAGTAGATTATTGTTTGAATGAAGTGGAAAATGTGTATATATAAGGGGATTAAGGGCCAATGGGCCATGGGGAGAGGGGTGCCATGTGATAAGGGGTGGGGAGGGACTTGGTGCATCTTGAAGTGGACATATTTTTAATACTATAAAAGTATTGCATTTGTTTTTTAACAAGATAAAGTCTTCATTCTTCAATCAATAATGATTAGATATTGGATATTTTTTGTTATTCTTTGTTCTTTAAGGCCTTTCTTTTGTTGCTTTCATTAAATACTAGTTACTTACTACTCAAGAAATTATTCATCATATAATTTATGTACTATAGTAATATTCTACCTCAAAGTCATCTTTTGAGATTTAATAATTTATACTACTCTGTGCTCGTCGGCGAATCAATATATACTACATATAGATTAGTGGGTGAGAGATATTGTATAAAATAATAACATTTAGGTGTTAAGGTACGAGTTATCTTGAATGTAATTATGATATTTAGGGCGATGATATATTTGTCTATAAAATTAAAACTAGTTTTAAACATGTCATGCTTTAACAGCCTAGATACAATCTAATAGCTGGTTTAAACGTATTGTCGAACTAATCCAGTAGCTAAACATCTATTTGTATACAATCCGGTTCTCGTGCAAAAAATCTATTTGTAAAAAAAAAAAAAAAAAAAAAAAACATCAAAGCAGGATGTATTCATGCATAAGTTGTAAAATAAAATAACAACATAATATAATAAATAATCAATTTTTTTAACAATGAATAAACTTTCATTCCATTAAAAGGGGTAAATTACATAATGATAGCAGGTAGATGGGCAACAAACTACGTTTTTATCCCTTCTGAATAGAAAACTCTAATCTACTAACAACTTATTACATAGAACAAGCACCACTAGTTAACAAAAGGGGTTTTACTTTAGGTGAAAAAGAGTTGGAGCATTTCCATCATATCTATCAAATTACACTAAAATTCACTATCTTGTCTATTTTTTTTCAATTGAATAATATTTTTTATATTTTTATCATTACATCTTGTCTCTGATTCAATCACAACCACTTTCAAAAAGCATTAAAAATAAATAGGGAATAGTGTCCCCAAAATATACAGATGACTATTCCCTCCAAATATACAGTTGTACAATAACATTTTATCTATCCTCTATTCATAAGACTATGTGTTGTGTTTGAGGTGAGCCACAACTTGATTCAATTATATTGTGCCAAGTAGATGCCCACATGTCACTGGCTCGCGACCGCTAAGGCGCTAACTGTTCACTTGATCCCATTGTGGCTCAAGGTGAGCGGGTCATTTGTTTTGTTTACCAAATAATAATATTAAACATAAATATTTTACAAAACATTTTTTTTAAAACATTACATTAAATAAAAAAATACATTGCACTAAAAAAACATTACATTAAAAAAAGTTACACTAAAAAATAAAAATACTACACTAAAAAAAACTACACTAAAATAAAAACCATTGCAAATAAAGAAAACTAACGTAAGGTTGAGCTTGACTGTTTGAGCGTAGCATTAGTCACGCCGAAACATGGTGAAAGTCATGCCCAACCTTTGAAAGGTACTCCACGTGCGAAAAAGCTAGTAGCACGTCTTCTTTTTCGCCGGGGAGATCCCTGGAGACTTTTTTATACGCGATTTTGAAATTTTTACACTTCGATTTCAGATCCCCGTACTAGTGAGAGATCGAATCACAAGTACGTTTGGTACCCCCGACAAGGTTACCAAACTCCACTATGACTTTTCCCCACTGTGGTCCGCGGCTTCGCGAACCACGACTTGTTGAAGCGCCGTCACCGTACACTTGATTACATGCGATTATTAACGTTAGTTTCTCCTCCTCGGTCCATTGCACCATGATTTTGGTTGATTTTTAAGATGAAGATTTGAAAATTGGGTGAAGGTTTGAAGAAGATGAAGATTGGTAGTGAAAAATGGTGGGGAAGAGGGGTGGTAAATATATATTAAGTAATTGTAATAAATGAAAATAGTAAAAAAATTAATTTTTTTTAAATTTTAAAAGGTCAAGTTGCCGCTAACGTGTGCGACCGTCAAATCACTTTTTAAAATACGAAGAATACACACACGAAATTTTGATGTACGGGTTGTGAATTCTTCAGTGTGTGATAGTGTGTAGTTGTCAAAGTTTATAAATGGTCCCCACTTAATCTTAAACAGGAATATGCTTAGCTGGCAAGTGACTAGGTTATAGTGGGAAGCGTACGCACGTGGAGTAGGAGTAGGTTGAAGCTGGAGGTTCAGTAGCTACTTGACCAGTGCGCCATCTGGTTTTCGGTCCCTTTAGACTTTTTAAAGCCCATCGAGCCAACTCATGGCTCACACAGCCCAGTATATCACCTTTTTGCCACGTCTCGGGACCCCCCTCCCACCCACATAGTTGGACCCCTCTAAATGTGATCTGGTCCCTTTTTAAGTTTTTGTTTGTAGAATACTATATTGAACTCTATCATCATTTATTTCATATTTTTCATCCAATAAAACTCATTATCTTCTCTTTCTATCTATATATTTATTTATTTATTTATTGAACTCTATCATCATTTATTTCATATGGTTGCGATCATACCAACACTAATGCACCGGATTCTATCAGAATTCTGCAGTTAAGCGTGCTTGGGCAAGAGTAGTATTATGATTGGTGACGCCCTGGCCCCATAGGAAGTCCTCGTGTTGCAACCTTTTTTTATGTCAATCCCCTTATGGTGGAGTGACACCCTCCTTGCTTTCCTTATGGGAGGTGGAGAGTTCGAGTCCTACCGGCACCAAAATACTAATGGTGGGCCGAGTTTTACCGCAGTGGGCCTACGGGCGGCGGGTTTTCTCCGGGAACTGGTGTGAAATTATTGGTGGACCCTGGTTACTCTCTGAATACTCATTTGTCCAGTGGATACTTCGAGAGTGGTCAGAATCGATTTATTGGCCGTTCAAAAAAAATATTTATTTATTTTTGAAACAACGTTAAATTTTAAATTCTCCTGTTCTTATTTCTCATATGTAACTAATTTCTCAGTATCTATAGTTAAGATAAACTTGTTATTTCATTATTTCTTAAATACATTTTAGTTCAAACGTTTTTTTTACGAAAAAAGATCATGACTGTACTTCGATAATGTGAAGCAAAAAAAGAATCTAAAAGCTTCAACAAAGGACCTCCATATGTTATTAACATGTCTCTTAAATGAGAAATGAAGCTTGTCCACTATTATTGTTTTCATCAAGACTTTTGTTACTCTCTCAACCTCAAATTTTCAAATCTTTAAATACGTTAACATCGTCACAATTGATGGCTATTCTTTATAATCATGGTACTTTGATCTATCAAAATTTATTGTTTTTACACACCCGAATATGTAGTTCAACGGATATTTATAGGAACAACATTGTGAACACAACCATGGTTGAACCTCCCTTTTATGTTCCCTTGAACATCGATGGATCATTAAAATTTGGTCCCAAACCATAAACCTTGTCTTTTCCATACCATCCACACAATGTACGATGAATACAAATTAAGTTAATTACATTTAACTATAAGAATACACGGTGTGGAGCGTGGAGAAGGGAGCCGAGGCGGGAGCTCCTCCACGCCCCAAACACCGTCCCATGCCCTCATGCCCAAGGGCGTTGCCCCTTTTGAGTTGAAGATCCTCACGGTCGTTAACCGGTTTTTTTCACCGTGAAATACATATTTTTCTTTAAACATAACTTTTTTTTTATTAATTATATAACATTAAATTTATCAATCTGTGTAATACACTGGATTGTAAACTAGTATAGATATATAAACAATAATTCATTAATTCTTAGAATTCTTTTTAAGTCCAACATTTGTAATGCTAGCAACATTTTCAAGATTCTCATAATGTGATTCGATATCAATCTATCATAATTCTTGATTTTTCTAATTTTAAAGTTTAAACTAGATTAGGTGTTTAACTTGCATGATCGATATATGTACATACACATGCGTGTGCGTTGGTATCCTAGTTCCATACCAGCTTTGGAGAATTGCTTTACAGCAAGTGAGTAGACGGTAGCTTCGTGTTATTTACACATATAATAAATAAAAGTTATCGTTTTGGTTGGCGCCGATAAAGCGTGTGTTTGGACACCTACATGCATATATTGGTTATATTAAAATTTTGTAATTTGCTTAATTAAATAATTTAATTCCAAAAGGCTCTGATATGAGTGATTTCATCATAGTGTAGGGTATATATGGACTTATGGTCATGATCACGCGTAAAGAGATTAAATTAAAAAAAAAGTATATGTATGATTTCTAAAGAGATTAAACTAAAAAAAGTATATGAAAAGTTCTGCTATTAATTATACACTTAATGTGACCAATTATTTAGTTAACGTGTAAGAGCATTATTACTTAAATAACTACTTTCTGAACGATTTTATATTTGAGACTATGTGATTGTAAAATGCGAATGACAAAAAATGTGTCACGTAGGCGGTAAAAAGGTTCACATTCCACACCTATCATATGTTGTGGAGAGTCATGAAATGAGGTATTGGGATGATGTGACTCAATATGATTGTAAAAAATTTTTCTGAAAAAGCGACGTATTTCTTTTTCAGTAGACATATTTTGTCACTTCATATTAGATTTATCTATCCTGGAGATAAACTAGTTAAAAATAAATTAGTTAGAAAAAAAAAAAACAAATAAAGTGATTGATATAACTATATAAAGAGAGTTCATTTCATTTCAACAAAGAGGCAAATTACATGAGAATAGCAGGTAAGCGGGCAACAAGTTGTGTCGCCACCCCCCTTCTGGATAGAGGTCCCTAATCTAGAGAAGACAAATCCTCGCCCGTGCGGGGTCGAGAAGTTGATGGGGACCACCCGCTGGACTCTCGTCAGGATCCGATCGCCTCCGGTGCCAATGAGCCAAATGTGTCAAAAGCCAAAGGGACAAAAGCATGTTGGTTATCATCGCACGTTTTACCGTGCTTTGCCACCTTGTTCGACTCTGCTCTAAGTACCGCTTGCCCAACCAGGAACCCACTCTCCCTGAATCCCACCAAAGGAGACATTACCCGTAAGGTCTACGGATGCGTGTTTCCCGCCTTCCCAACCAAACACTAGCGGGTCAGCCTGACGTTAAGTGGACCTCCCTTCTGCCTAGCCTGTAAGAAAGTTAACTAGGGCCTCTTTCTTTGCCGAGATCCCTGCTCGTCTAAGAATATCCATTAAAACATCACGAACAAAATCATATCTGAACTTAAACTCCGGTAAATCTCTACAATGGATTACATGCTCCCCATATTTATCCAAACACGCTTTATGACAAACCGGACATGTTTCGTTTATCGGGAAAAATGGGGATCATCAAACGATATTTAAGGATTGCCCTATACTCTACCGCTGACATTCGTTGCCCCAATCATTCGATAGGGATAACAGTTAGGAAATCCTGGGCATGAGGCCTCTATAAGCATTCCATGATGGCTTTTTGACGTGGGGTCAAGCATAAATCTTCCCCAGACTTTGTGCGATTCGACAATAAAGAGCATTCGTCAAGATCTAAGTCAGGATGATATTCATAACTATATAAACTCTATTAATTAAAAACTCACATGATTAGTTGATAGATATAAACATAGATGGGACATCATTATCAAATATATAATGTATAGTATTACTGTGTTATCGACTAAACCAATGTTGCCACAATAAAAGAATTTACATTTACATTCGTGTTAATTACTCTAGAGATTGATAAGCTGGATACTCACGTGTGCAATATAATAGAAACCAAGTGGCAGTGAAGTTAAGTATTAATAAACAATCCCCAAGAGATGTGGAGTTGAAGTCATCTACAAGCATTGTACCAGTTCAATTCATACACTCATACTATAATGTGAATTATTGGTTGAATTTATATTTTAATTTGATATTTAAACCTTGAACTTGCTTCATCTCTTTAATCAAGGGGCCAACACATGAATTTCCGTAAATTTTAGGTTTCCAAGTGCCACTTTCATGTTTGCATGACTATGAGTGAGAAATAGCTTTCATACTGTGATATCTTGAGAACACTAAGGCTAGACGGTGAACAAACATAACCCACCCCCGTCCCACCCAATTTCCCCCGTCCCCAAGCTGCACACCCCACCGGATGCCCCGTCCCAACCCAGCCCCGTCCCCCCCGTCTCCCCAGGGACGTACCGGACGCACCAATCACATTTTTTCTTTTTTTTTTTTTTCTTTTTTTTTTTGTTTAAATGTTGGGTAATAGACCAATAGGAGATTTTCTTGAGAAATGGGTTTTTCATGTCTGCGCACCCCGCCCATGTCTCAAGAATGGTGAGACACCACTTTGGTGATGTGGCAGCCTACGTGGCACTGAGACATGGGTTTTTTTGGTGTCTGTTCACCCTATAGCCTAAGGTTGTGTGTAGTGGTAACCCTATGACTATGAGTGCTACGGTATTTACAAATATACTTTTGATTTTTTTATATATACATATAGTTGGTACATATTTTTTATATATACATTTGATTTTTTTAGGTATATGCCAATTATATGGAAAAAGATACTTGAGAAACCCGACATGGAGCGACCTTCAACAACTATATGAAACACATTTACAAAAACATGGATTACCCGGTATGATTAGTAGTATAGATTGTCGTCAATGGCGATGGTATGCTTGTCCAACCGCATGGCGAGGTCAACATACACGCGATGACCAAAAGGGACCAACGTTGGTTTTACAAGCAGTTGCCTCACAAGACATGTGGGTTTGGTCGGCCTTCTTTGGTCTAGCCGGGTGTATGAACGACATAAATACTTTTCAGTTTTCGCCATTGCTAGAGTCTTACATTGGCGGAACAATACCGAAATGTGGGTTTTATGCAAATAATAATTACTACGAGCATGGATACTACTTGGCGGATGGTATATATCCGGAGTATTCAATGCTCGTCAAAAGTTTAGTCAGACACAAGATGAAAGAAGGCAATATTTTAAAAGAGCTCATGAGTCTGCAAGAAAGTACGTTGAGAGGTGTTTTTTCCTGTCTTCAACAACGATGGCATTTTGTTAGAAATCCTTGTCGTATGTGGGAAAAAGAAAAGATTAGAATGGTGCCCAAACTATGTAGCAGAAGAAGATGTTCCAGGGACGAAGGAAAGGCAATATGCCCAAACTATGTAGCAGAAGAAGAAGATGTTCCAGGGACGCAAGCGACACAGGAGGAAAGATTCCAAAACAGTGCCATGTTGCGTTCAAGGAGATACATAACGCGTTGAAGGCGGATTTGGTGGAGGAAGCATGGTCGATTCGCCGATTCATCACAACCAAGAAGAAGAAGATGATGATGATGAAGAAAGAAGAAGAAGAAGAAGGAGAAGAAGAAGCAGAAGAAGAAGAAGGAGAAAACGAAGAAGGAGACGACGACGACTAGTTTTTTTAAGTATTTGTAGTTTTTTTTAAGTATTTGTAACTTTTTTTTAAGTATTTGTTGTTTTTTTAGTATTTGTAAGTTTTCTATATTTAATGAAATATTATTAAGTATTTAATATTCTTATTTAAATAAAAAACAATAATTAACCAATCATTACCAATCATTTATAACCCCCTCATAACCCCTTCCACTACACCTCTTTTTCCATAACCCCCATTCTATTACTTTTTAATATTTTAATCACATAACCCCCACATAACCCCCACCACTACACATGTCCTAAGTATCGTAAGAACCGCGAAACAAATGAAAAAATCAACCAAAATCACTTTTTTTTTAATAAAAACTTCATTATAATTAAAATATAACTTTAAAAAAAGAATATACGACTCAAATAATTCATTTTTTCTTGTAAAAACACACTAAAATAAACATTTTACTCACGTGTAAATGAAACAGTTTATACATGTGTAAACGGCAAACTTACACATGTGCAAAAAACAATTTATTTTCGTATACGTTTAAATAAACTTTTTTTACCTTTTTTCTGTTTTTTTTTTTTTTTTACTTTTCACTAGATTTTGTGAGATATGATAAGATGCATTGTAGTTGCAAAACTACCCAAATATAGACTAGCCAGATTAGAGGTGCATAACCAAGCCGGTTCAAAATCTGAAACCGATCAAGAATCCAATTTGGGTGAAACCGGTCTGAATATGATTAACTTGTTTGACAAGCGGCTTGAGTATACGTATCTGAATTTGGTTTAAACCCGAGTTTGGATAGCAGGATTGAGAAAAAAAAATATAGTCACATAATACGTGAATCCGGTTTGAAACTGATCCGGTCTGGTATGATTTATCTATACCAGTATGGGCTGATCCGGTTTGTATGACTCGATCCAAACATGATTTGAGACTGATCTGGTTTAGCCCAAAAACCAGTTTTATTCACCTCTAAGCCGAGTACAACATTAGATAACTGTGGGTCGTTGCAAGCCCAAACATAACGTAATAATACTTAGCATGTGCATGGAGTCATGGACCGGGTAAGTAGTGATAGTGACGCAGATTGCCATCGACTTGGGCCTATGGGTACTTATAAAAACTTGTAATAATATCAAAGAATAATGTATGGTTAAGAATTATGTTACTTTTATTTGAAACACGCAAACATTAAAACATATTTGAATATAACGTTTATTTTAAAGGCATTAAGAAACCTTTGACTGATATAAATTCATAGTTGATTTAGATTTTGGTGATTCCGTAAATTGAGATTGCGAATTCAGCTTAGGTGAAACAAAGAAAACACAAAAGGCTGTCATGACTCATGTGGCGTGATCCACAATCTTAACTTATGGATCTATGACACAAGAGTTTGATTATGTGTAACTTTTGTGTCATAGATCCGTAAACTGAGATTGCGGATCATGCAACATCAGATGAATCTGCAACCTCATGTCGCGGAATCACCAAAATGCAAATCAGTTATCTGACACACGCCATACACAAGAAGTTTTGTGGATATAACACCATCATCAAATCCAGTTAATCTCACAAATAGCAAAGTTAAGGTAAGGTATGAGGAGGATAATATGTAGACATCCTTACGTATACCCCGTAAGAATAGAGATATTATCAGTGGTGGATATAGAAATGTTTTTCATTTTTTTTTTCATTTTAGTAGCAACATTTTCCATATTTCGTAAAAAAACAAAATTTCCACTAATTTTCAACTACGCACGCGAAGTTGAGTCGCAACGTACGTCTCTCCTAATTCTAAAGTATATCCGCCCCTGGATATTATTTTTAGTTATATCCTCGGCTCAATATTTATTTTGCATCAAACGTTGAACATAACAAAAAAAAAATATATATATATACGGATATTTGTTGTTATTTGGTGGAGCACGCGCCACTACAGGTATATGGGAGCAATGTACTTTCTTGTGAATTACCACTTAAGAAGGTTTTACCTTAGAATACATAAATTTCATATTATATTATTAAGTTAAATATTTTTTTTTTTCTTTTCATTTCTTTCAAACAAATACAGTATTTCTATTTCCTTTATAGAAGCGCACGTTATAGAAACTGTCGAACACTATATGCCAAAGGGTGGTCAAAGATGAGCAAAAACTTCGTATTATGGTTTTTTTCTTATTACATGTTCGTATTTTTATATTTTAATGCTATTATTTTATTTGCTGCATGTCATGATTTGTTTATAAGACTAAATGGTGTGGTGACCCTTTAACACTTAACAACGATCTAAACAATGACCCAAACTTGAACTTCGGTTGTAAAGCTATGTAGTGTGGAATAGAGCCCGTAGAGGCTCTATTGCGTCACGATAGCGCCACGTCAATATGAGCTACGTTGCCTCTTTTAATAAAGCCCAAGAAACGGAATAAGGCCCCAATGGCACTCCTCCCCTATTTTACCTTTTTATTAGTTTAAATTGATGTGGGGCACACACAAAAGCATCCGTTGATACACTCATTATTGGGTTGGCAATGGTTCAATGGCGCTCCTAATGACGCTTAAGAAATAAAAAGAGGGCACTATTAAAGGAAAAAATGAATGAGGTGGAGGGAGCCGCGCCTCCACACCGGTCTCCCTAACGGGTGTGTGTTTTTTAATTGTTTTGTTCTTTATCTCTCTAAATTAACAAATTTGTGAGTATAGAGTTACCTTGAGGTTAAATGAACCAAGGATAAAGGATTGGAAGATGGGGACGTGAGAATAAATAGTTGAAGAGTTGCTAATATAAGACGATTACCACGCAAAATATTTGAGGTGCATTTGTGGTTGTAGGAGAAAGAATGAAGATACTGGATATAAAAGTTCCTAGCTAAGTGTATGGATTTGTGGAGATGAAATATGGTTTGTGAGTAGTGGACTTTTTAAATGAAGAAAAATGAAAAAGAGAGTGAGCAGTGAGGTGATGTGACAATTTTTTTGCGAGAATCACGATCTTACATTGATAAATATAATGTATTAAATAGTTCACGCAGAGAAATTTAATTTCATACTTGAATGAATGGTAGAAGGAACATAAAAAATGAAATGTACGTGAATTGTTTAGTGTTGCTTTATTCCATTCTAGTTTTTAGTTTATATGTTGTCATAGTGAGTCAATACACCGATGGTTAAGAGTTGTTAACTTGTTATTTTGTCTTGATGCTTTATGAATATATTTTCAAGTTAAGATAATCAAGTTCGCTGCATATTTTTCTTTACCATATTAATAGTTAAATATCACACTTAAAAAGTAGATGAATGTAGTAATCCTAATAATAAGTTAACGATCATATACAATTTTCTCACTCAAACTCTATTTAACCCAGTGTATTCATATACAGACCACACATTGAACCGGTCTTTTTGCTGATTCACTGGCTGGACGGGTCGGACCGCATATAAAAACCGGATGACCCCTAAATAATATAAAATAAAGAAGGGTTTTTTAAAATGGGAAATTTTTAATCAAAATCTCTTCGAACCCCTCAAAATCCGGCCCAGCTCCTAGTTTTCCGGTGCAACCTTCCGGTTCTCATTCCAACGGTCGGATACCTAAACCAGACCGGTTCAGGTCCCAGTTCCAGGTCTAGTCGGTTGGGCCGATCGAGGTTTCAAAACACTAATTTGGCCTTATTCAACTGTAAACATCCGTTTAACTACAACAAAACAAAATCGACCAATTGGGAACAAACTTACAACTTCAAGTTTAATCACTTCCATTTATACATTTTAAATCTTGAACACATTTTAGTAAGGATAAATAATCATTAAACTGTCCGTTGTGGTCAGACGAGCGACCAGCCGCGAGCCATAATTTGATTACACGTGGATAGCTGGTACCACAACATTTGGTCGTTAGCCGTCGCGCGAGCCAGTCAAAGCTACCACACTCGCATGTGGTAGCGAGTCAAATATGACGTTGGAGGTCAAAAAGGACCGTTGGCTGCCAAACGGTCAGTAGCCATGGTTTATTTTGGCAAGGTTTAAATTTTTGGCACACACACCACACAAACCATTAAAAAAAATTCTTTCACTCTCTACAAAATGGCTTTACAATGGAATGATTTGTCTTCGTCCGACTCGTCCGAAGAAGACGAGTTGTTTATGGAAGTGGGTAGGATAACGAATGAATACCTCATAGCCCGTAGCCCGGTCTCGAAGACGATGGACTCTGGCGCTAACCCGACAACCTGCGCTTGACCGTGATAGAGAGGGAGCAAACGATACTTTGTACCAGCACTACTTCAGCCCGGATCCCGTGTATACTGAAGATCATTTTAGGCGACGCTTTCGAATGAGCAAACAATTATTCATGCGCCTATCAAATGATTTTTCGGAGCGTTTATCCTTTTTTTCAACAAAGAAAAGACTCAAAGGGCCGACTCTGGTTACTACTTGGTCGATGGTATTTACAACGAAAGGGAGACACTTGTTCAAGTACGGCTACTACTTGGACGATGGTATTTACAACAAATGGGCGACACTTGTTCAAGCTTACTCGTCTCAACTTTAAGACAAATGCAAGTAACTTTACAAAGAAACAAGAGTCGGCAAGAAAAGATATTGAAAGAGCGTTCGGCGTTCTTAAAAAAAATTTGTGTTGATTGCCAACCTAATAAGGTTTTGGACACGAGAGAGGATCATGGACGTCGTCTATACTTGTATTATTTCTACATAACATGATATTGGAGGACCGAGGCTTGGCGATATGTCAAAATTACCAAAGTGATATCACACGTGCCGAATTGACAATCGATAGTACCAAAGACTCGGACAACATAAGGAATTTCAAGAACCGTGAGATACACGGAAACTTCCGCCATGAATTAGTCGGGCATTTGTGGGCTAGACGTCCCGATGATCTTGTATTAGATTAGTTTTTAGTTTTTTATTGTTTATTGTAAACATTAATCTAATTTTTAGTTAAGTTCATTTTTGTATTAATATAATTTTGACAAATTTAGAAAGTCTAAAAAAAATGGATAAAGTTGTTGTTCATTTCTAGCCACAAACAGCATCAGGCGAGTGAGCAGAAGCTTTATCACCCTGCCAACTGGGCGCTGACATTGCACAATATGAGAGGATAGAGTTTGTAGTTACCTCTAGCCACAACGGACAGTCTTAGAGCATCCACAACGCATAGATTCTGGAATTCCTGACCACTAAAATGATGAGGGTGAGCAACGGATATGTTGACTTGAACAAGGGTGTGGCCCCCACCCTAAAGCCTAGAATGGATAGGGTGGGGGCCACACACACATCATCAGTAACCACCGATGTAAGTCATCACTAATTACCATACAACAACAATCACTGCTACTTCTGACCGTAAACCACAATTGTGTTTCCTTAATCCCATCTTTGAGTCAAAACCGTCACCACCGTTGACCTCCCGTGTATCACCCGTCATCTGCACTTTACCAAAAGCTCGAACACTATCAATAAGTTATAAACGATATTCCAATAAGTTATAAACGATCATATGTAATAAATATTTGAACACCTATGAATGCCATATGCATACCACCAATTTCCATACATTTGCTTTTAAACTCACCAATGTTTCGTATTGTACACTAATGCTTACAAATCAGAGTTTAAATGGTTGAAAGCTTACCAAATGGATTACAAGTTATCTCAAAGTAGTAAGAAATAAGCTTGATAACTAATTTGAACATCCAATTTATAGCCTCATGATGGACCAACGAAATTTATAGCTCCTATAATCACTATATCAATTTACTGTCTTTTTTGTTACCACGCCTTGGTCACAACATTCAACCAACTTTAACATTGCAAACATTTGTTCAACGTAAACAGATATCTTTTTAAAGTCGTTTGCCACAAAAAAAACAAATCCATCTATGCAATAATCTACCACGTTAGCGGGCTAAAGACTAGTGGTGGATTACTTTGGCTAACGATAAGATAAGACACAATGAACAATCTCCAACATGAATGGAGTTTCGGTACATGTTTCTCAACCGTTTTTCCTCACAATCTTCGATTATTGCCAAAAGTTCCCTAGACTTGGTGCAAACCAACGAATATGTTGATGAAGTTATTACCAAGTTCCTTGATAAGATCCATTTGTATCCACAATTTGTTGTCACACAACTCTTGAAGATAATTTTTTTTTTGAACGATCATGGTACACCCGTAACAAAAACCGCACCCTTCAAGTCTGGTCCCCGGTCCCCCTAAGGTCCAACCCCTCATTTCAGAATAACCATACTCTGAATGAGATTTGAGCGTGCAACTTCCCAGGGCAGAGAAACTACAAAGTGGGTAAAACTCAACATCTTTATTGCAATCACTAGACTACAACATCATTTTGAAGATAAATAGCACCAAAAAGTATTAAATAAATTGGAAAAAATAAAAAGTAAGAAATAGAGACAAAAAAAAAAAAAAAAAAAAAAGAGAGACAAATACCGGAAAAGAAGTTAAAGGAGTGGGTGCATAGAAGCGTGAAAGACGCGCCTGGGAGTAGAATTTCCAACATTCCCAAAACTAGTTAACATTAACGATACCAACTAGGACTTGTAAATAATATTTTCCTTTACACTCTTTTTTCCTATAGTATAGTTTTATTATGTCTTGTCCGGTTTTGTCACGCGCCTCTGTTTTCAGAATCATCTCCACTCGATTCTCCAACGCGTCTCTTCACTCATCAAATTGGTCAACCACCCCTTTGAATGCTACTATAAAAATGAGTTTGATGGTGGTGATCTTTTTGTTTTTATTTTTTAATTTTAATGCTTGAGGGTCTTTCTTAATGTTTTTTTTTATTTTAAAACTTAAGTTTTTATCTTTCTTGTCGTAATTGTTATTTAGTGTTTTATATAAAAGTTAATTACACCATTAATACGTTATGGTTTATTTAATTGTGTAGTTTTCGTACATACATACCGAGAATTACACAATTTGTATAAAAAGTTACAAATAGTTTTACCATTCTTTGGTCTAGTGGTATTAACGTGTTAGATAGGGCTTTACCTTTCCAGTGGTTAGGGATTTAAATCTTATGGGTAACAAAGAAATTTAAACCGTTCAAAAAAAACAAAGAAAAAGTTAGACAGTTAGAGCTTTAACTATCCCACTCATAAGACCATGTGTAATGGTTCCGTTTTATAACTTTAAAAAAAGTGAATCTGAAGGGATAGAGAGCCTAATCCTCGCGCGAATGGCATCCATATCCCACTTTCCAATAATTTAGGCGCTAATATAATAGCGCGGATAGGGCCCTTGTGATAACGCAAGAGGCAAAAAGCACGGAAACAAGCATCTGCAGAAATGCTGCCTAGACCCGCGGACATATTTCCGCGCAAGATGTCAGATCACGCGCAATGTAACTTCATCCACAATACGTCAATTCAGAGGAATCTTCGCGCGTACTATTAGGCGCGAAATATTCCTCCAGCCTCAGCTTTTAGTGCGAGGTACGGAGGATCAAGAATGAAGATTTACTCAGATCTGGGCAGGCTTAGCGCAACCCAGATGGCCAACACGCGTCGAGGGTGGTCCACAACCATTGACGGGAATAGTGAAGTGACTACTCTCATGCTTCCACCTAGGGCTGGCATAACAGGTTACACGAACCTGTTAAGACACGGACCTGTTAAGACACGAACACGAAATCTGTTAACACGAACATGACACGAATCTAATCGTGTCATTTTTTCAAACACGAACACGAACCTGTGTATACAGGTTAACACGATAAGACACGATAAGGAAACACCTGGTAAAATAAGTTAACATGACAAGACACGAAAAGACATGATAAGAAACACGATAAGACACGATAAGAACTTTATTAAGACACGTACACGATTAAGACTCGAACACGAAACAGGTAAACACGAACACGGACATGGAAAATAAACAGGTTTAACGTGTGTTGACCTGTTATAGACACGAAACTGTTAGGCCAAACACGAAAACTGTTTAAAATCGTTGTGTAGGTTCGTATCAGGTTATCGTGTTCGTGTCTAAATTGCCAGCTCTACTTCCACCATGCTGCTGTCTACAGTACTGGTCAGAGTATTGTGCAGACATGCTTACCTGCTGTTAGTCGTCACATCAGACACCAGAGGTAAGGTCAAACCATGCTGTGTTAGAGCGAAGAGCCGTCTGCGCCCAATCAGGAGGCGCCACGTGTAACTTTTGCAGGACTGGTTCCAACTTTCTCTCACATCAGCATTAATTGTCACCTGGACTCCCGCCATTTTGATGGGCTGAAGACGTCTGGGCCTAGTCAAGACCCAGATATGTGCCAGACTTTATGGGCCGCCTCCCCTGGCCCATATTCTCTTATAAATAGAAGACTTCATCTCCTTTTGCAAATGATCGGTTTTTACAGATATTACACACGAGAATTAGCTTAGAGAGAATATTTGTAATACCTTTGTAATCTTCCAAGTAATAAAGATCTCTCTCTTCACAGTGGACGTAGG
>CM061224.1:20272-64126 GCA_030844895.1 Ambrosia x helenae | reverse complement strand
GTTTAAAATAGTAATAAATAATCACCCAAAAAGCTCAAGTCTCCAGCAAATTTCCTGCCTTGTCACCAATCATGGAAAGCAAAGGACCTCATCACATTATCTAATGACGTGGTGTAGATTTGGTGGGTTATGAAATCGAAATTAAATAAATAAACGCTTCATTTCATTTAGTTATTTAGTTATAAAACTCATAACTAGGGGTGCAAACGAGCCGAGCAGCTCGCGAGCTACTCGAGCTTGGCTCGGTAAAAAGCTCAAAAAAAGCCGAGCTTGAACCTAAGACAAAGCTCGTTTATTAAACGAGCTCGAGCTCGGCATGTGAAACTCATTAGGCTCGTGATTTTATTAATATTTAATAATATTTACCCCTAATTTAAGCTTGTTTACTAAGCGACTTTGAACCGAGCTTCATTTATCGAGCTCGCGAGCCTATTCTTTATATTACTTTTATTTAATACATTAACTAATAGATAGTAAACGAGCCGAGACTGAGCTTAAGAAATTTCCAACGAGCCAAGCCCGAGCTTTGAAGACAAAACTCAAACCAAGCCGAGTTCGAGCTCTAATAAGTTTTTCGAGCTCGAGCCTTGTCGAGCTCAGGCTCAGCTCGTTTGCACTTAGCTGCATCTAGTCTTTTTTTTTTTTTCACTTAGACTATGTGGTGTGGTTTAGGCAAGGCTTGGAAAGTCTTGCCGCCACGTCAGCAAATAGTGGGTCATGCTTTGTTTAAACATCTTGAGGACTATCCAAGGTTGTGAGGGTAGTCCTTTTTGGGTAGTCCTCCACTCCTATTTGCCACAATTTATTTTTTATTTTCTAATTTTTAACTAAGTAAATAATTAAAATAAATAACATAAAAAAGTCACATAACATTAAAAAAAAAGTTAAAATGAAATAGACATTAAAAAATCACCGAAACCTAAAAATAAAAAAATTACCGAAACCTAAAATTAAAAAAAACGAACATAAAAATAAAATAAAAAACTTGCCGAAAACTAGAAATTTAAAAAAAACGAAAGCTTAAAAAACATCTACCAATCGACATGAAAAAAAACGCAACAATTGCCATGCGAGAAGATGGGTGATGGCGAATTCGACTCCGTGAGCAGCCCCGATAGTCTTCTTGTGTGAGTTGGATTGTAACAGTACCGATTTCTGAGAAGATTAACATGGACCATTGTATGACACCCTAGGCAAATCCCACATCGGCCGTGGCCAGAAGAGATCCTTGGTTCATAAATAATCCAAGCCTCTTAAATCACCAACGCGTTTTGGGCTTAATGTTAGTGGATGAGAGGAGAACTCCACAGTTAAGCGTGCTCAGGTGGGAGCAGTACCGGGATGGGTGACCTCCTGAGAAGTCTCCACCAGGGCAACAAAAAAAACAAATCCGTGAGCTTCTGGATGGGCAACCCATCGGGGGCAAAGCGGACAATATTGGTGGTGAGGAGGCCGGATGTTACAAATGGTATCAGAGCCACTCCTGTGTCATTCGGGATGGTGGGGCAAACCTCATCGAGAACGATGAGTCCCTAAGGGGGGGTGATTGTAACAGTACCGATTTCTGAGAAGATTAACATGGACCATTGTATGACACCTAGGCAAATCCCACATCGGCCGTTGCCAGGAGAGGAGAACTCTTAAATCACCAACGCGTTTTGGGCTTAGATGAGAGGAGAACTCCACAGTTAAGCGTGCTCAGGTGGGAGCAGTACCAGGATGGGTGACCTCCTAGGAAGTCTCCACCAGGGCAACCAAAAACAAATCCGTGAGCTTCTGGATGGGCAACCCATCGGGGGCAAAGCGGACAATATTGGTGGTGAGAGAGGCCGGATGTTACATGGATTGCCGCTTGTTAGGTAAGACCAAGGTTCGCCTCCATCGTGGCTTCAAACAATTGTTCCACCTCGTACACCTTGTTTGTATACTCCGCCACTTACTAACGAGTGGATCTGTGGTGCGGTGATTTGTTACGGTTAAACGGTTGTATTCCGCGAAAACGTTGTTCCAAAAAGAAGCCGAACTAACTTCTTCGTCCGTCATTCCTTTGATATTGATGTACGCCGTCACCAACTTGATCTCGTTATCGTTAGTCCAAGTCGTCATTTTTATAGAAGAGGGTTTTGGTTTTTGGTGGATTTTATAAAAAAAGAGTAAAGGTTTAGAAAAGAATAGAGGATGCTTTGTAAAAAATGTTGTGAAAATAGTTGGGCTTTTATAGTGGGATAAACGGTGAATTTTAAAAAAAAACCGGTAACATTACTTAAATGGAAGGCCCCCACAAATTTCAAAACAACCAATCAGACCAACCGGCCAACTCGTCCAAAAACAGCCGTTGTGGCCGGGTTCAGTGCGGCGGGGGCGGTGTTGGCCGCTCTTAGACGGGCTGGACGGGCCGATGCCACCCCCCACCACATGGTCTTAGAAAGCTAAACATTACTGTCGTTTTTAGTTTATACGGTCTGATCAAGAGGTTATGATTTGAAAACCCCCTGTTAACAGTTGGCTCATTATAACTTTGTACCAACAGTTTAGTTTTAATTATTTAACTTTTCCATTTCTTTTAGAAATATGAAACTATAAACATTAAAATAATACCTGTAAACCTTTTTTTAATTGTAACAGAATTAATTAATGCAAAATAACTATTTTGAAAATTTCCCAAAGAAAAACCAGGCCAAACCAGTCCGCTCAACGCCGGTTTGATCTGTCGTTTTTTAAAACCATAGTTAGCTGTTCGGCCTTGAATTTCCGTCAAAACCAGTTAAACCAAATCTTTAACAGCACTAGAATTCATGTACATAAAGATATGAAGAGAAAAAGCGCGCGCACACACACTAGTTTAGGCTACAAAGCTAAACTTAAGTATTCATTAAGAGTCAACTTTCTCATTACATTCAAAAAGATACCTAGCAAACACCTTTGTACATAATAGCAAGCTCCCAATATCACCTATATACAACCATACTTATATATAGATATACCAACAATAATGTTAAAGGAGTGATGAACCAATATAACGTCCAAAACTCAAAATAGCATATCATCAAAGACTTGCCTCCTCTGAGAAAAGATTTTGCTCATCGGGAACTCGGATGCATCTTGACGCGATTTTAAATAATTATTTAAACTCTGCTTAACTGCCATAACCTATGTATACCAACCATACCTCCCCCTACAAACATATACCTGCGAAAATCATACTTTTCGTGTTACTTCTCCACTAAACCAAATTTGGTTTGAAAATCTGTTAGGAATAATGTAAAATACATATAATTTTAAGTAAAGAACCACAAATGCTCTAATTTGTAGTGCAGAACTGATATAGTGGGAGGTGACAGACTGACAGAGAGGCGGTTTTGTGGTTACGTATGTTCACAGCAATCGGTACAGATGTGTGTGTGAATTTTATGGTTATCTACTTAAACTGGTTTTGTATACTTAATGCAAGATATCATCATATGCACACATTACCTATTACCTACTAACAGGAAAAGGGTGGGGTTAGTTACCTAGATATAGTTATTAAAATCCTATGCATGTTCAGGAATAGAAGATGATGGAACAACCCTAGTGTCCCTGCCATCTACGCCTTCTGCAACCGACGAATCGTCCTCGCCTCTTGAATTTAAAGTCCCGAGATTCATTCTCTGAACCTCCTCTCTTGTATATATAATAATCTTACGCACCATGCCACAAAATTCCCTGATAAACAAGAAAATAATAAATGGATAAGCCACGAGTGAGATTTGAGAATATGTTGGATAGAATGTACCAAACGAGCAGGTAGAGGGACGTTGATTAATCACTCAAAACGCGTCAAGTTGACCCAAAACAGCTGTTGTCTAAATGTTTTGAGTTTCTTTTTGAACAGTTTCCTTTTTATCTATTTTTTTTATTATTATTTTAGCCGTGTGACGTGTTATAAAATCAATATTGAGATTGCAGATAAACTAAATTATAAAATCAATAGTTTGTGTTTAAGTTCTTACTGCCATGGATCATCTCCAACAAGCATCATGTCACCCTCGTCATCTGTGTATACAACCAGCCAAGTCTTGTTGCAAGTCTTTAGTTCTCCATTGAAATCAAATAACTCGTCTAATTCAGCAATCAACTCCTCATAGTTGTTGAATTTAGTAAGATCCAGAGACCTACCAAGGGCAATCCCTTGCTTATGAACCTGAAAAGAAAATACAAATGTAAGCCAGAGTTCCAAGGAGATCTATATAAGCGTGTTATTAGGTAGCAAGATGGCTAGGTTGATTATCGAGTCAAAACAGGTCCAGGTTGGAACATTTCAAAATGGGTTGGGTCGGGTTGTGTTCACCCACAAACTTTTGTATCCATTTTACAAAACCAATCAACGTTGCCACCTCAGCATATAATACAACCAGCCAATACCTTTGTACAACTCCTAGGTGAAACTCCATGATGGACTTTTGGTAGTGACTGGGAATTTTGATTTTGCTTATCCATCTCTTTAACAGCTGGTGGATTACCAATAACTTTTAGACCCGAGGACTGTTCAGATATCTGCGCAGATTCAAACGAGGGGTACTGTTGTAATTTTGACGCTTGATGTGCCTCCGAAGCAACCTTATTACCAAAGGGTACACCAAATATTTTACAGTTTCCATCTTCTGGTTTCTTAACCTCAATTTGCTGAGCCAGTGGTGATTTTGCAATTTGTAGATATGAAGTATGTGGTGGCGGCATTAACCACTTTCCAAGTGGCTGCTCGTTACCCCTGGGATTGCTATGAACAGTGTACTCGCCTAAAGCACCTTTCATGGAGGAGCCCATTAAGTTGAGAGAGAGATTGGAGGGCGGGGTCGACCACAGGTTTGACTGTAGGTTGAACTTTCCTTCAGTTTGACTTTGACCAGAAGAGGATCCAAAGCCCGATAATAGATCTGTGAAATAAGATTCGGTAGGCCTTCCGAAGGAAACCTTATCACTCCAGAGTAACGTTGGGAGACGGATACATGGTCGCTTTTGTCATTTTCATCTATCATTAATGAAGATGGCCATTGAATGGGCCTACCACATGTATCTGATTCATTACTCTCAGCAAAAAGGACTCTTGATGTTGATGATTCTTGTCCTTGAAGGACCCTTGAAAATGCACTTGGAGGTGAAGGGTCTGCCGCAACTGCCTTGACGAACCTAAAAATATATTACCTTATTAAGAAATAAATATCCATTTCTAATAGATCCATCATTACTACATGTGACGAAAGGGGTGTTTCGGACAGGTTAGTTAACGTTTTAAGACAGATTCGATAATATTTCAGTAAAAATAATCAAAAACTTGAGTAAAACGATTTAGGGGATTGTATACAGCTTAAGTACATTTTGAGCAACTTCATGTTGACCCATTTGATTTTCTTTTTTGCTTATTATTTTATGTCTACCTGTTAGAGAATAAGAATAACCTGAGTCCACTCTTTCATAGGTAAAGGGGCCAAAGTGGATACCTTCTCTTGTAAGAACAGAGGCGTCAGGAGATGAAGGCAACATGCTCGGTCGAGATCGTTTTTGTTTATGTACTGGAAGTGGATTTACTGCAGATGGGCAGAGGGCGGGCTCTATTTGCCATGGTGACACTCTCTCTGGACGAGGAATTGATGTTGTTTCATCCCATCTTACCTATTAAGAGAAAATTATATGAAAAGTATGATTGCATGACATACCACACTAAGTGAAAATTATGATTTAATAATACCTTCAAGCATCCCCACTTAGAATCAGGCCACCTCTTTGGATCAGACTCTTCAATCCCAACAACGGTTCCAGTAAATCTACATGATTAGATAAATTATCATGTCACAGTTCGGGCAAAGAAAACAATTTCGGGAAAGATAAGAGCAAGTTACAATAGCTATTTATACCTTTGTTCAGGAGCTTCTTCACCTTCAAACCTCATTTTGAATCTCATGCCTATGGAGTAGTTGTTCTTGATAGACTCCATGTACCGATCATAAGGAATAATGAACTCTGCAGGGCTTGTTCTAAAGCAATTTACATTTAACAAAAAAAAAATAGTGTAAATATTGGTACAATAAAGAGATGAACATAATAGTTGCATAATTTAATGAACTTAAAAAGAAAACATCAGCCCCCAAACGATTAGCTAAATTTACCGATAACTGTTTTTTTAGGAAGAAAAAAAAAGAACTTTGAGAGAATATAATATCATGCTCCCATTGAGAGTTGGACAAGAATATTAGTTAGAACAAGCCCAACTTTGTACAATCAACCTTTTCAACGTTGCATAAAGATTAGATCAGACAACTTTTACCCATTTACTTATGAATGGGTAGATTCGGGTTCTGCTTTATCTCAAACGGGTCAGTTATAAAATTAAGCAACAAAAGGGGAACGTCAAACGGATTGAATCTCAACAAAGTCTATTCGTAATGAATAGTACTTCAAACATGTTATTACTCAAAGATTTTAGCTTATTATTGCAATAACTATTTTTATTCACATAAAATAATCAATAAAACAGACATAAAAAGGGTTGTGGGTCAACCGAATCCAACACATGGTGACTTGTACTAAAGTGTGACCAGCTTCACCCTAAAACCAGTTTCAACCGTTACCCAGCCTGCCCGGCCCAACAAGCCCATCTTGCCACCTTTAATTAAGAAATAAGAACCATTGAATTGATCACATACCTAGGCTTGTAATAGACTGTAAATATTGTTCCTGTCTGGATGGCATGCCATGCTGTGGCAAGGACACCAAGATGCATGCTATGACTGGATATGACAGATGATGGCACATTTGTCTGCTGTCTCATTGCACGCCTTACTCCCACACGAAGGGCTCCATTTTCACCTCTATATATCACGGTTAATAGTCAGGTATTTAGAAAGTGGATAAATATAAATAAATGAAAAGGGAAAACGCATATGATCCATGCATGATCTGTTATTACCTTAAGAATATAAAGGCGTCACCAGCAACAAGCTTCTTAGAACTAACAAAGACGCTCCATCCGCTTTGAAGCAAATGCCTTCTTGGTTGCCCTAATATTGACAAAGTAATAGTTACAAGAACTGAAACTAATAGAGGCCTAATTAATTGAATAATTTATGTATAATAACATTAGGCCCTCCATGATCTGCTTCACATTGGGTCCCCAATTTTGGCAATGGCCACAAAAACTATATACATCCTTTATTTGTTTCAACCTTTATCTATACATACAAAATCAAAGTCTACAAGAAGCTGCCATTTACCCCGAAATATGTGCCTGAAACGCCATTCATTTCCATGCAAATCCTTCGCTTCCAACTCCTGTGTTGGAGGCTGCCTTGACATGTCCTATCACAACACCAGATGATCATTAGATATTTAAAATTTAGAACGAAACTGAATTAAAACAGAAGAATATCAATCTTTACAGGGCATGGTACTAACCAATGGGGGAAGACATTCATCAGCATGGCGTCTCAAAACAGA
The DNA here is from genome assembly GCA_030844895.1 of Ambrosia x helenae. Taxonomy (NCBI): domain Eukaryota; kingdom Viridiplantae; phylum Streptophyta; class Magnoliopsida; order Asterales; family Asteraceae; genus Ambrosia; species Ambrosia x helenae. The sequence continues at coordinate 56,653 of CM061224.1, read as the reverse complement.
AAAACCGCCATGAGTACTTGTATCAGATGCAGTCAAAGTCTTGCAAAACGAGTGCACATGAAACCTAGGCTGTGCAGGTGGTGGTGTTTCCTTCTTAACAGCATTTTCATCTTGCTGTTCAAAAATTTCATTGTAAAATGAACTATTATTCAAGTACCGACTACACGTAATACATAACAAATGGATTAACCAATAACCACGAAAAAAGTTGAACTCACATTAGATTCAGGCATCAAAGTTATTTGAGCGAACACCTCATCCGACTCTAACTCAGCCTACAAACAAAGCACCATAACAAATATTACTAAAATAGCAACGAGTAGCCTACCACAAACATCAAATTCAATAATCTTAAACAACTTTACCTCAAATGTACATTCATAACACGGCAGAGGATCTTCGATGGAAGGTTATACATCGGCATATGTTTTTCCGCCGCCTGAGCAGTTGAGGCCTCAACCTATAAACAATATAACACTCTTTTATGATTTCACATTTTTTTCATAAAGTGCCACATCACTGCATGCCACTAGGTACAAGCTATCACTCACTTTTTTTTCACTACCCAGCACCAATTAAAATAATATTATTTTTAAATAAGTTAAAAAAATAAAAACAAAGAAAAACTCTGATTCGTTGAAAAGCATGGCCCACCACCTCTTTCCCTCTCTCACACCATGGTCTCCCTCACACCCACCCCCTTCATGCCCCTTTTCACGTCCCCTTGCGCGGTGTTTCATGCCCCTTCACATGCCACCTCATCGGGGCGTGAAACCATAACAAATAGCCTAATCCACACTAACTCCTTCATTTTACAAACAGACTATGAACAACTCGTCACCAGCGCCCATAATTGTAAAAATCGCGCCTAGCCTCTGATTAATCGCTAGTCGGAGGTTCACCGAGTAATTTTCATCTAATCAGCCAATTAATCGCTAGGTAGTGAACGGTGGTCAAATCCGGTCCTAATCAGCCAAAAATCAGTGGCCGTCTAGCGGTTCCGGCTAAATTCCGGCCAAAACCTGTAAATTATGGCGATTAATCCCATCTGCTTAAAGATATGAGTCGAGGAAGGTTATAACATGCCCACATAAAAACATTATATATAAAAAACTACATATAAAATCCCAATCCGATTAATCTCTACTAATCCTGATTAATCGCTAGTGATATCTCACCGTCGGACAATTACCGTATACCGAAACTCAATTCAAACAAATCTAGATAAATTTGCAGTAAGAATAATAAAATAATAAAACTAAACCTGTTCAATATGTCCTTGAGGAAAGTAAAACACAAGTTCATGTTCTTGAGGCACAGTAACAAGCGGACCAGCACAAGCTCGCCATAACTCCTTATAAATAGCCACGTCAGCATCAGCTAACCAAACACATACATGGAAACAAAACTATTAATAATAATTACTCGTAATCTAAACGGAAACCTAATTTAACCGTCAAAAAATATTAAGTACCTGTTGCGGCACCGGTACCGGTACCTACGACGTCGTTTTGGCCGCTTAAACCAGACAGAGAAAACGTGTTGTCTCTGTCTCCTCCTCTCATATTATTAGTATTATTAACATCTGATGACGTCATCTCACCACAATAATCGACTCTCAACACAGATCTCTTAACAAAACCCTTAAAACTTGCAATAACTGAACAAATTCAACACCTCACAGCTTCTGAAACATCTAATTCAACAATTAAACAGATTCTCTCACTAAAACTCTATAATATGACTGAAATCACTCAGATCAACACAATTTCAGTACAAAACACTTAAAACATGCATAAACTGAACAAATTCAACACCTCACAGCTTTAAAAGCATCTGAAACAACAATTAAACAGATTCTCTCACTAAAACCCTAGAATTCGACGATAAAACACACAGATCAACACAATTTCAGTATAAATAACCGAGGAACTTGCATCAGATGAGGAAATTCAACACCAAACAAGCTCCTGAAACATCGACATCAAACATCTAAACATTTTCTCTCTCTAAATTATTATTATGGAGATTCTGTGAGAGCAAATAAAGATATTCATTGAATGGATGGAGGTTAGAACCGGTTTTTGCAGTAATTTGTTCAACAAGTGGTCTATGTACTGACCGGCTATTGCCGGTTACTGAACCGGGTTTATTTAATGGGTGATGAACTATTGAACAAAACCCAAAACGGTGTCGTATTTTGGCGTGTTTGCTGTGATTTTAATTTTTAATAAGTGGTCCATGTAGTGACTGGTTATTGCCGGTTGCTAGACCGGGTTTTTTTAATGGGTGATGAACCATATCCAAAACGTTGTCGTATTTTGATTGGATGGAGGTTTAAACATAGAACCGGTGTTTGCAGTGATTTTAATAAGTGGTCCATGTAGTGACCGGTTGTTGCGGTTACGGGACCGGGATTTTTTAATGGGTGATGAATTAAATACAAAACGGTGTCGTATTTTGGGCTTTTGCTTTGGTCAAGGGAAGATGTCCCATTATTCCTTGTATTTCTCTGTCCACAAAAATCAACATTTTTTTCTAACAACCATTAAATTCCGTGTTAATTACGGAAAGACCTAATATGATTTTTTTTGTTATTTTTTTATTGGGTTAAGTGTTTACACCTTGATACAACATTTTCACTTTTTTTTTCTTGTAATTTTGACTTAGTTTTTCTTTGTATCACGTGTATTGCGTGTGTAGTGAGGGGTGTTTTCAATATTTAAAGTAAAACTTGACGTCTTATTACCTTTGTGAGTATCGTGTGGTAGCGAATTAGGTTACAGTGTCTAAAGTAAAAACTTGGCGTCGCCTGATAGCGAAGTGGGTTTCCAATGTTTAAAGTAAAACTTGGCGTGTTATCATTTTCGTGAGTATCGCGTGGTAGCGAAGTGGGTTTTCAATGTTTAATTAAAGTAAAACTTTGTGTGTCGTTATTTTCTTGACTATCACGTGATAGCGAAGTGGGTTTTCAATGTTTATAGTAAAACTTGGCGCATTATTATTAGTGTGTGCACCGAAAGTCATCATCGTTAGTTTATATGTAACATGTACCAGTTTGTTTAGAGTACTGGTAAAAAGTAGAAGTCAAAGTATTGTTTTTTTAAAATAATTTTTTTGCCACACGTATATGGATGGTGTGTACATGAAATAGTCAGATGTTGAGGAATGTTTAATGATAAATATATTGTGTTTAATCTGTTTAATTAAACGAGTCATGTAGATGTTAACACGTTTTATTAACACAACAAACCGCCAACTTGTTTAAAATTATAATACATGTATACTATATGGGTAGCTTGTTTGACCCAATTTTCATAATCTATTTGTGATATATTTAACATGCTTATAACTCCATTACAAATTATTCGGCTTACTCTCATTGAATTAAATGAGTTATATGAGTCTGATATATCAAAAATTTAAATGTAATATGGATTACAATTATTATATTTCACACTAATAACAATAAAAATACAAGTCTTTTTAGGGTTCCCATTAACTTGAAAACCAATAAGATTTTCAGAGTAATTTTCAGTAAAAACAATATACACAAAGTGGGAAGTAAAGGTGCCGTGAGTGAATTATGTTAAAGAATAATGGCTCAAATGGAACTCCTTTTTTCCGACCAAAAATATCCGGCAAGATATTTATATCAATTCGATAGAAAAGTTTTGTCAATAAATATTCAAAAAAAAAAATTTAACCTTAAATAAACTTTATCATTAACACATAACCGCAAAAAATTATATCAAGATAGCGGGCAGGCGGGCAACAAGCTGCGGCGCCACCCCTGCAAACCCTAACCTACTAAACACGAACCTATGCCCCCCGGAGTCGAGACACTGCTATGGATAACCCGTTGGACTCTGGTAAGGAAACGGATGGCTTCCGGTGCCAAGGAGCCAAAGGTATCAAATGCCAGGGGTACAAAGACATGTTGGTTCTCCTCACTAGCTTTAGCGTACGTGCTTCAAATTATACAAGATTTTTTAACGGCTACATAAGATATTATATATCAACTTTAATTGCACACCCTAATACATTCATGAAAACTGAATTTATTTAGTTATACTGTTGTTTAAAACTCTTGTTATATTCATTTGGATAAAGCACTTTTTTTTATCTTTCGAATTTACTGTAGTTTAAACTTTTTAAAAACAATTTTCTCTATGTGTTTAAAAAATAATCAGTTATATTCATCGTTCACATTTTTATAATGTGCGTAATTTAAGCAATTATCTTGGTTTGTTTGTTGATTACAGTGCATCATAACAATTTTGCACCTTTGTACTCATGTACTCTTGTCAATCATCGCCTTTGTTTGTATATCACCACCGAGTAACATTTGTTAAACCATAATGCAAGGCTCCCACTTTTATTAAGACAAGACGCCCACTTTGGAGATGATAAGACTCAGTATGTTCTAAGGTCCCTGAGAGAAAATTGTTGGTGTTAACGATAAGTGACAATGTGGATTAAGGTTATCAATAGTGATTACTAGCGAAAACAGAGATGTTAAAAGGGGCTTTGCGTGGGACTATGAGGCCATGAGGGTGTTTTTTTTTGAACGGCCAACAAATTGGAATCACTCACGGAACACTGGAGTATCATCGTGCCACCAGTGTTGCCACGCGATCATATTCCACCATCAAGTCACCAATTCAGGAGGAAACTCATAATTATGAGAAAACCCCCTTTGTGAGATTCGAACCCAGGACCTTATGGCCCCGTTTTTTACTTATATAAATTTATAGCAAGTCTAGATTGATTATGTCGTTAATTTTTTAATGCAAATCTTAACGTCAATTAGTGTTGGTAATCAAATTTGTTATAACAATGAAACTTGGTACTAAAGTGTAATTTAAACCTTGATAAAAAAAAAAAATTAAGAAGTACTAACAACACAAATCTAAATAAGATATATACACGTGACAAATAATTTTATTGAAAATAATTTACATTATGTGTAGTATGCATGGTGGGTGAGATGAAGGAGGCTGATGAGTGGGACCAGTGGCCCACAAGCATGTCCCCTCTAAGCAAAGCAATTAATTTCTTAATTTAATCCAATAAGAACAACCCAGCATCTTGTTGCTGCCCCCTCACCCCATAGCATCTTAACCCACTTTTATTTTACAAAATATATTATTTTTATTTAATAATATAAACTCAATTTGACTTTTTTTTATTAGGTTTGTATTTTATTCAGTTTTAAATGTATTCACACACAATCCAGCTGTTGGTTAACTTGGTTTTGTTAATTGTAATTAGTGGTAAACTGGTCTAATTTACATTGCTATATTTAATCATCAGATGGTTCTTAACCACATGGATATTGTATTCGATATCACTTATCAATGGTTTGGGTAAGTACGTAACTAATAAAACACAAAATTACAGAAATCAACTTTTATGTTTCATTAAAATTAAAGGTTCCAGCCTTTATGTTTAATTTGCACGGAGATCAACCTTTTGTTAGAAATCGGTACCAAAGACAGTAAGACACAACCAAATTAAGCCAAACTTGTTTCTTATTATTGAATGTGATTTTGGTACCGATTTTTAACAATTGGTATCAGAGCTCAAGGTTGGGTAACAATACGTTTGATAACGATCAACAAGTCCGGCTAGACAAGAACCGATCGACAAAAGTGATCTGCGATCGGAAGGATCTTAGCGACGGGTTTAGTCTGATCGGAAGCAGGCTGCGGCAGAAGAAGACGGGTCGCGAATAAATCGTTTACAATGGGAGACGATCCTAATCGACAGATCGTTACAGCCAAAGACCACAACACGACATCTCTCCAAATCCCACTGTTAACTCCGGTGAACTATACGGTTTGGGCGATGAAAATGAAAGTAATCCTGAACGTTAACAGTGTTTGGGAGATGATAGAACCAGGGACAGCTGCTAACGCGAAGAAAAACAACATCGCGATAGCACTTCTATTCCAAGGAATACCCGAAGATTTGGTGCTCCAGATCGGAAACCTGACTACGGCTAAGGAGATGTGGGAAGCAATTAAAAACCGGCACCAAGGAGCCGAGCGGGTGAAGGAGGCGCGACTTCAAACCTTGATGTCTGAATTCGAAAACCTAAAGATGAAGGAGACCAGTACGGTGGATGAATTCTCATGCAAAATCACATTCAATAATAAGAAACAAGTTTGGCTTAATTTTGGTTGTGTCTTTGGTACCGATTTCTAACACCTTTCACTATGGATTTTCATGCAAGTTACAACCTTTAACACAAACCCAGTTAATTTGTGTTGTTAAGTCAATGGCATATCAGTCTTTTTACCCATCCCTTGTCATCTTCTTCTTCCTTGGCCCCTCTATATATTCACCACCACTTTAATCACCATATAACACCACCATCCACAACCATATGAACCATTTTAGCCTTTATACCTTTGTATTTACAAAACAAAAATTAAAAACACTATTTTAGAAATGCTGACAAGAATCATCATCTAGTCATCTACACCTCTATGTTAAAAAAAAATCTACACCTCTATCTATTTTAATGCGTTCAATCAAGGAGGTGAACATAAATATAAACACCACCCACTTGTATTTACCATACCTCACACAAGGCCTCTAAAAAACCATTCTCTGATCATCTCCCCTTTCAACTCCGATGAAAGGTTATCCTTTCACTATCAAATACTAGCTCCCCTCGAAAGACCATAATTCGTTTATCTCCACCGATAAAGACCTTGAAAACATGTTCCATGAATTCATGTTCACGGATCCGTTTGTCATTTTGCTGACAGATCAACCTGTTTCGTTAATCGGGTCGGGTCTAGAAAGTTTGCTAAAATCAGAAGATTGGTTTGTTAAGGTGTTAAATGGTACAAATTTAGGGGTTTCTAATACGTTGGCATTTAATAGTTTGTTAAATTTGGATGACAAGATGATTTTATCGGAGAAGAAAGATGTTGCTTTAACAATCGGTGCGGATCTAAAAAGGGAACGGGTCAGGTCAGGATGTGCATTCAATACTTTATTCACCTAGCAAAAATTTAGTCACGATAGCAAAAAATGGAACACATCTAAATGGGTCTGGTCAATCAAAAAACATTATCCTCTCGAAGAGATTAGAATTTCGAATAAAGGATTATTCATCAACTGATTTGTCGGAGCGTTATCCTTTTTTTCAACAAAAAGAAGACGCAAGGGTCCGACTAGGGTTCACCTCCGTACAAAAATGTACGACTGCTCTTCGGCAGCTAGCCTACGGGCTTTCGTCGGACGCAATGGATGAGTAAATTGCTATGTCCAAAAAAGTTGCGCGCGACTCTCTTCATTTTTTTTGTCAAGGTATACATCTATATATATATATATATATATATATGTTACCTTACACATATTGTTTACACTTTTATTATCAAAGAGCATTCAAGAAGAGGGCATTTGATATGACTGGGCAACCAATCAAAACTACGTGTGGGCACACCAAATTTCACACAAAAAGCTTAGAGCAATTGCAATGTAGCATCTATGGGTTTCATGGACTGGGGATATGGCACTCACGTCTCACAAGCAAGCCACCAACAGAAGCGGATACATAAAATTTGATCACGATTGCAAAAAATGGAACAAGTCAAAATGGGTCTGGTCAAATTGGATCAAGTCAAAAAATAATAAACAAAGTTTGATTATAGAGTAACATGAAAGGGTCATTAAAAATGTAATCTTATATTTTGTGACAATCATAAAACTTTATCCTCTCGAAGAGATTAGAATTTCGAATAAAGGATTATTCATCAACTAATATATGCATAAAAAAATAAAAGTAGGTTGCAAGATAATTTTAATAAATAATGTGGTTATGAAAGATAAACTCGTTGATTGATAAAATTATTGCAAAACGAAAGTGTTAATGATGTGTAATGTGACACACACGTTTTTGGTTGAAGGATCAGCTATGCATTATAAATATCTTAGACTATGTGTTGTGGCCCGTGAGCGATCAGCCGCGAGCCACAATTTGATCCACGTGGATCGCTCACATCACAACTCCCTCATGTGGCCCGTCGCGCGAGCCAACCGAAGCTACCACACTCGCGTGTGGTAGCATATGGAATCCGACCGTTGGAGGGTCAAAATGACCGTTGGAGGGCTTTGGTTATTTTTGGCAAGCTTTAAAAAAATTTCATATCCCACACAAACAATCAAAAAATTTTCTCTTCACTCTCTACAAAATGGCTTTGGCATTGAACGATTTTTCTTCGACCGACTCGTCCGAAGAAGACAAATTGCCTATGGAAGTGGGAAGGTAATGATTGAATACTTGATGGCCCGGTCTCGAAGACGAAAAGATATTGAAAGAGCGTTCGGCGTCCTTAAAAAAATATTTTCATTGATTACCAACCCAACAAGGTTTTGGACACGAGAGAGGATTATGGACGTCATTTATACTTGTATTATTCTACATAACATGATATTGGACGACCAAGGCATGACAATATGTCAAAATTACCAAGGTGATATCCCACATGCCCAATCGACAATCGCTGATATCCAAAGATTCGACAACATAAACAATTTCAAGAACCGTGAGATACACGGAAACCTCCGTAATGAATTAGTCCGGCATTTGTGGGCTAGACGTCCCGATGATCTTGTATTAGATTAGTTTTTAGTTTTTTATACTTTGGATTATTGTAAACATTAATCTAATTTTTAGTTAAGTTTATTTTTGTATTAATATTATAAATTTGACAAATTTAGAAAGTCTAAAAAAAATGGATAAAGCTGCTGCTCACCTTTTGCCACAACAGCATCAGGTGAGCGACCAACAACTTTATCACCCTACCAACTAGACACTGGCATGACGCAATATAAGAGGATAAAGTCATGGTTCATCTCTAGCCACAATACATAGTCTTATAAGAATATAATGTGTGCGCTAAAAATATCGATGTAAGAAAATATTTGTTTGAAGAAAGACAGCCGCAAATCAACTTTAGCCCAACGGTTATTAAAAGACAAATATTATATCATAAGTTAGTTTAACTTTATAAAAACAATAAGACCATGTGTAATGGGCATCATGTGGGCATGCATGAGTTTGATAATGCCCTTAACACCATCCCCTAGGCATTATAGGGGCATGAAGAATGATGGGCATTTCTAGTATAATGCCTAAAGAGGAGAAAAATGAGCAAATTAATTATTGAAAGGGCATTAAAAAAGAGGTAACTATTACACATTTCTTAAAGGGGCATTATGATGATGATGTGACCAAAAAATGCCCCTTGAAGGGCATTAACCATTAGCTATGCTCTAAAAGAAAAAAACTTTTACAAAGTTAAAAGCTTGTTATTATTTAATGTAGTTATTTTTTCTCAACTTGTTTCAGCGCCGGCACAACGTGTTCGAAGGTCCGAGCAGAATTTTTATGGGTGCTATTTCCAGGAAAATAATGATTTTTTTCAATTGTTTCTAATCAATTTCTATATAAATCACCAACCATGGAGTGGTACGGAGGCTCAATGATATAAGACCCATGATTGAAAGGTTATGGATTCGATTCTTGAGAGCGCTGGATTTTACCGATTATTCCATTGTCATGCTTTCGGGCGGGTGGATAGTCGGGTTTTTCACGGAAGTGGTGAACTTGGTGAAACTAGGAGCTCCCTTACATGTCTGGCTATACCGTGTGGAATGGGTCCTGATTTGACTAAATAGGGACTCCGAAGGGAGTTTTTGGTGAATTTCGTTGGCCGTTCAAAAAAATAATTCTATATAAATCGGCTTGTAAAGCTCTTTTTTAAGCATTTATTACGGCTTCCTGGTATCTCTAGACATTCCCATGTTTTTCAGGTCATGAGTCGTTAGATGTCACAACAAAGTTGTTATGAGATTTTAGGCTTAACTTTTATAATTATCTAAATCAATCTTGATTGTAATCTAAATCACATTCTACCTCCAATTTGCAAACCAACTAAAACTACAATTCTCAAAATCAAGTCCATGTTAATTGTTTTTGGTTAGTCAACAATTATTAACATAATGGCTTGCTAAGTTATGTTAAGTTAATTGTTTATGGTATTCACATTGGGGTTGGTGGCCCAATGGTAGAAGCAAAGTTTCTAGGAACACCTAAGGGGGAGGTCATGGGTTCAAGTCCCATAAGGAGTAGAAAATTTGCCGTTCAAAAAAAAAAAAATTGTTTATGGTATTCAGTACCTATTTTTCTATCATACAATAGCGGGTCAACCCTCCTTATTTCCTCTCTACTTGATAAGAATAGTCGAATCTGTCGCATTATGTCATGCAATGTAATTGCTAACATCAAAACATGGGGATAAAAATAATATTTTGTGCTAAGGGATAAAATTGACATAAAACATTGTTTGTTGAGTCACATTCAGTCAACATCCACGTCACCACCCTCATTTTCGTTCACGTGCTGAGGTGGACAATCACTTGCGGACTTCAAAACAGATTTAAATACAATTTATATAAAAATTAAAAAAAAAAGATGGACGAATACATTATTTTGTACGTTATAATAAGTTATAACAACCTCACAACAAACTGTTTTCTTTAATAAACACAAATACCTTGTCGAGACGTGTTACAATATTATTCGTCTGTGTTTAATGTGGTCCCCACTTAGTCCCCTTGTGGACCTACATTATGGATCAGAATTTATTGGGCCCACCCGATCCAACAAGTGCACATGGATCATCGTACCCGACTTCTAGTTTTTTTTTTTTTTATTTAAAAATCTTTATATATTTTTTTTAATTCTAAGTAGCAAATTTTATTTTACAATAAGACCCGCGCCCCCACCACATGGAAGTATTCTATTGGCTCAGCCAAAAAGAGAGGGATTTCACGCCTTTTTTCGCGTGAAAATTTTCACGCCCAAACCAAATTTAAAGCAAAAACGCCTCGGGGGCGGTGTGTGGCACGAATGGGGCTTATGGGGGCATTTCACGCTCTTTCACTTCTCCACTACGGATGGTTTAAAAGGTAATATGAAGGTACCAGATGTATTTAATTTTGTATTTCATTATTATTTTATGATTTATGATAGTATTTTTTGGATTTCATTATTATTTTACGATATACTTTGGTACGACGGTTTGCATGAATTAAATGGAATTAGAATTTGAATTCCAACTCTTGAGGTGCTAGTTTCATTTAATTTGTTGGAATTGAAAATTCAATTCGAATGTTGATGTGTTTGGATGACAAAGAATTGGAATTTGTTATAAATTCCTTCAAATTCCTTTAACTATGGGAATTCAAAATCCTTCTAACATTCGAAGAAAACTAAGTGAATATATTGGAATCTTCGATCGGGTGACGTCGTTTCGACCCAAACCGATTTGGACCGTACTGTTTTTTACGCGAACCATTTAGATCCGTACCCCTTTCAACCCGAACCATTTCGGCCCATACTGTTTCGGACCGAACCATTTCGATCCGAAGCGTTTCGACCCTAACCGGTTGGATCGTAGCCGTTTTGACCCGAACTGTTTCGGACCTTACCAGTTTCGACCGGTACCGTTTTGATTCGAACCGTTTCGAACCGCACCTTTTCGACCCACAACATTTTGACCCGCACCGTTCCGACCCGTACCTTTTCGACGTGCATCGTTTTCGACCTGAACCGTTTTGACCCATACAGTTTCCATTCGTACCAGCCCAAACCTTTTCGACCTGTTCCATTTTGACACATATCGTTTCAGGTTGAAACGATGGAAGTCGAAAAAGTTCGGTTTGAAACGGTAGAGGTCGAACAAGTTCGTGTCGAAACGGTTTGTGCCGGTAAGGGTCGAAACGGTACGGGTTGAAACAGTGCGGGTCGTGGGGGCAAGGGTGACAGATTCCAATTTATTATCCAACCAAACACAATAATAAAGGATTTGATATTCTAATTCCAACAATTTTCAATTTCCTTTTGGATTGTTTAAATTCCAAATCCAATTCTTTTTAATTTCAATTCCTACTCAAATTCAATTCCAATCCCAAACCATTCCGTGAACCAAACGTACCCATATGTTTTGATTGGAGTTGGTGTCAATAAAACTAGATATATAATTGGGTGTTATACATAGTATTTTGATCATATGTATTGTATAAATTTAAAAGCAATTGAAATATAAGGTGACATCAATATATATTCACCTAAAAGTGAATAATGTACCATATGATGTTGATCACTATTTTTTTTAAGTGAAGCCGAAACACATTTTATGGTTGAGTTGTTTTCATTCCAGGTCATGGTTTTTATATGTTTACCAACCCTAATAAAGTGCCAATAGGAATTTTTATGGGAGCGGATGGGACAGTGGCATGGGGCAGATTACTGGCATGAGGGTTGTAGGAGATTTTTTATAATTATAAAATACCACAATATCCAATCATTTAGGACCACCTAAACCAGCTACCACATTTCACATTTCACCTATACACAACACATCTTATTCGGTGTGAAATGTGTTACTCTACACTGCTTATGTGACACTTTTTTTCTTCACTCTTCACATTCACCAATCACCACAACACAACCATAAGTGGTCACGATTTTCCTAAACGGTATTATTATCATAATGAATGATACGACGTGGATTGCTAATTCTTTTTAAGTGAAGCCGATACTCATTTTATGGTTAAGTTGTTTCCATTTCGGTTCATGGTCTTTATATGTTTACAAACTCTAATCAAGTGCAAAGACAAGTTAAACATGTTGGAAGAGTAAAAGTAAACAAAGTTTTGAACATCCTTAAATGAATTGAGTAAGACCAAACTTAACCTACACGTCTTTGCTTTTAAACCAATAAGTAAACACTTATATATGTACTGATTAAACACGCTTTTAAGATGGAATATTCAACCTAAACTCGAATACTTAGTTTTTTTCTCATTCAACAACGATTAAGCTCAATCTTTAGTCAAAGATGATAAAAGTCGCAAATCATTCATCTCACCCCAACACATATTTGTGGTCCAAATTTGAAATTGAAAACACAAGCTCAAAAAGAGTGTTTTATATAGGATTAATAATCATTATTAGGGTTTTCATATAAAAAAGGGCAAAGTAACAAAGATATTTTTCAAATTTGGAGTTAGAAAAGGTGAAATGTGAAGCCTTGGTGTAGTCTTCTTAACCTCTCTTTAGTCTTTTCCACTAATGTAGAAAACGAAGGGTTTCCACTTTACACTACTTTAAACAAAAATCACCGATTAAACAACATGGTTTCAGACTTTAAATCATTAAGTTTCATTTCTTTAATTTTTATATGTCATGAAAATACTAGATCAAATCTTTTAGTTATAATATTGTATGTGTGAGGATATGTTTAAACTAGTAAACCTAAAAAATATAACTAATTACAAAAATTAGCACACATAGTCTACGTAATTTCGGTTCGGTTCACACATAAATTTTTATTCCCGAGTACAGTTTCGTGGAATAGTTTATTTTTATTTTTTTACTTTTTATTTTTTAAGCTGATTCGGATCGTAAAAACACAAATAAAAGTGTTAAACTACAAGTTAGTCTTATAGATAAAGTTATTAAATTCCTAAGTAACCTGAATAATAATAATAATAATAATAATAATAATAATAATAATAATAATAATAATAATAATAATAATCGTCGTCGTCGTCATCATCATCATCATCATCATCATCATCATCATCATCATCATCATGGGCAGACCTGTGTGTTATTCAAGGGGCGGGCGCACCTTAAAAGGAAAAAAAATAGTGTAATTTGTAAGCAAAAATCCCAACCGCACCTCTTAAAAGTTCGGTTAAACCTCTCAATCGCACCCCTTTAAAATAATTTTTAGGTCTGCTAGTGATAATAATACTAATAACTTTAATACTACTACCACTACTATTACTCATAGTAATAATATAGATTGAAAATAACATAACATACATATAAATAAATAAATAAATAAATAAAATGCTAATAGCTTTATTTGTAATAGAAAAACTGAGAATATACAAAAAAGAAAAAGGAGAAAAAGGCTAGAAAAAGTAAAACTCACGACCTTTGTGTTATAAAAAGGGATTCATAACGAACCTTTGTTTTATACTAAACTAAACAATCATCATTTCTTTCAACAGACAATTGATATAAAGAAAAATATCTTGTGATACTCCAAATCTCCCAACATATCTTTGACTGTAAAACATATTAGTTCTCCAAATAAGCATCAAACCATTAGTTTTATAAAGTTTTGCCCCACTTATATAATGACAACTCTAATCCTCCCATTTATATAATCATAAATGTCAACTCCTAATATCATATCATTATCTAAATAAAACAACTTATTTTTCAAAAGTCACCATTCAACTAATTGTTGATGTGTTGTTTAATTCTTGTAATTATCAACATTTGATTAGTCTTGTAAAGAAATTAATATCGTGAAACCGTGTGTAGTGGTGTGAACACGTGAAGGTTAGTGGTGTGAAAACGTGAAGGTTACATCACTGTCACGTAGACAGTACGACTTTTACTAACTATGCCACTAAGACCCACCGTAGTGGGAAGGTTTGTGGGCGCTATACACAAAAATGGAGCCCCCAACACCATTACATGGGGGCTCTATTTTTCAAAATCATGCCTTGGCGTTATATTTATTGCGCCGGAACAAAACTCCCCTCCTCCAATCATCCTTTGCCACATCAGACTCTCTCTCTCTCTCTCATATTATTTTATTATTATTTTTTATTTAAAAGATAAAATAAAATATTAATAGGGGCTTTATAAATAAAGCACCTATCACTACACCCCTTTTCAGTTTCTCTCTCCATGCTGACTCAGCAGCCACGTGGACCAATCAGGAAGGGGGACTTTATAAATAAAGTCCTCCACTACGCATGGTCTAATAGTGTGTAATGATATTTGGTGGTCCTTTTCCTCAAAACCACCACCATTCAAAAGATCAATCCAATCTTTGACGCTCATTAAGCAGTAATGCCACAAGCCTTGGCGCCCGTTAATGGGTGGTGCGGCCACAAGCCTTGGCGCCCGTTAAGCAGTAATCACTGTATGTTCGAGTTACACGCTTTTAAGCGTGTCTAGGTTGTGATTGATATAATTGACACAGATAAAATATGAGTTTCAATCCATCAAGTTGCCATGATTATCATCCTTTATAGATGCTAACAATGTTTGATAACATATAGTATAGTTCATTACTCTTGAAAAATGATTTAGGAATATCAAAGAATTATATCTTTTTGCTTTTTTTTTAACAATACCATGTGTCGCTGTATAAATACCTCAATTAACATCTTCATGTTACTTTATCTTTGAACACCCACAAAATCATAAACATGGTCTTATTCAGGGGCGGATCCAGGGGTTTTAGGGGGTTCCCAGGAACCCCCTCGGTTTGGAAAAAATTAAAAAAAAATAGTGGAAAATTTTGAAAAATTAGTGAAAATAAGTGAAAATTAGTTTAAATCTACGAAAGGAACCCCCTGGAAATCCGTCCTGGATTCGCCACTGGTCTTATTTGTATATAAGATATAACGAAGCTAGACCGAGTAACAATGTTCGTGATCAAGCTTAAGCGTGGATACAAGTCTATAAGTCACGAAGAAACTTTCACAACACTATAAACATTAAATCATTGTATAGTTATACGTTTGTCTTTTGGTAGTTTCACAACATTACCATGAATGTAGAGCTAGAAGTATTCTAGTTTTATGAGTTGTTAAACGTTAAATATCCATCAAACACATTGTTATAGTTATAGTCGTAACTTTATATATATAAAAAAAACAAAGCAATAAAGATCTTGGCAATACTTTCCACATTTTTCATGTGTTTGCCTTCCTTTATGGAGTAGTCGTTAGTTGAGATGCTTATTTGTGGACACAACACATAATTTTTGTCACTTCAACCTTTTACTTTCTCTCTCACACACACAAAACAATAACATTTACATACGTAATTATATATATAGTGAAATAATGATCATTTCACAACACTAAATTATTGCAAGAACAAAAAGAACAACTTCAAATCATTTGATTTCTTAGTTAGTGTTGTATAACAATGGCCTATTAACAACCAACATATAAGATATGTAGATATAAGAACATAGATTAGAGATAATAGATAATAGAATAATTCTTTCTTATTGATGTGTCTTAGATCAAATACAAGAGCTACTATATATAGGCTATAACATTAATACAAATATAAATATGATATGGGAGTTGGAAATGTGGATAGTCACTATTAAATAATACATTTATAACACTCCCCCTTGACTATCCACGTGATAAAACAAAGGGGAAATGGATTTTAATACTCCCAACTATCGCCTGTTGGCGGATAATACTCCCAACTATCACTTTGGCCATTAGCACTCCCAACTTTCAACTTGTTGGATTTTATCACCCCCAAACTAACTGAGGTCTAACCCAGTTAGTGTTTGTGGTCAAAATGTAAAAACTAAACTTAAGGGATCATTTTGAAACTTTTTATTAATAACCATCTGATGAGAGAGAGAGAGAGAGAGAGAGAGAGCACCACCTGCCGCCACCCCACCACCACCACCGCCATCCCCAACCACCGCCTCCACCGCTCCCATATCTATCTGTTACAAGGTCCCTACACCCTCACCACTCCCAACCGCCAACTATCCCCAAATCATCACACATCAAACCCTACACCTAATATATACATTTAAATCTATACTTTGAATCACAATAATATACCAATAATAATAATAATAATAATGGCAGAGAATGATTCAGAGGGGCTGGTATACTTACATGGAGACCTCCATCTCCACATCGAACTTCGATGGTGGTGGGTTTTTATAATGGTTTGAATTTTAGGGCTTCAATTCAACAATTAAGGGTTCGATTGGAAGGTTATAGAGGAGGAAGAGGAGGGGTTTATCGGGGAGGAGGGGTCACCGGTGGTGGAAGGTGTGGTGGGTGGTGGTTGTTTCTGTCAACAGAAGGGGAAGATGGGATAGGGTTTCTTTCAACCGAAGGGGAAGAGGGGAAGGGGATGGGGATGGGGGTGGTGCAGACGGTGGTGCAGGGCGGTGCTCCGCCTGTCTCTCTCTCTCTGAACTCTCTCTCTCTCTCTCTCTTCTCCTTTTCTAGGGGAAATGGAGCCCCGACTTTTGAAGGTGATGGTGGTGGTAGTGTTTGAAGGTGATGGTTGTGGTGTTTTATTGAGAGAAAAAGACAGAGAGAGAAGAGGGGGGGTAGGGTCTGTTACCAGAAAAGGCGGTGGTTGGGGATGGTGGTGGAGGCGGTGGTTAGGGATGGTGGTGGAGGCGGTGGTTGGTGGGGATGGCTGTCTGTCACAAGAAGAAGAAGAAGAAAGAGGGGTGGGGGGTCTGTTACAGAAGAGGGGGGTGATGGTGGTGGAGGGTGAAGGGTGAAGTGGTGGTGGTGGTGGTGGCTGGTGAAGGTTGTGGAGATGGGTGGTCTGTCAATCTGCAGAAGAAGAAGAAGGGGGGGGGGGGGGGGGGGGGTTGGGATTTATAATAATAATATAAAATTTTCAAAAAGTCCTTTAAGTTTGGGTTTTTACATTTTTGCCACGTAAACTTTCCCTTAAGTTTAGGTTTTTACATTTTGGCCACGAAGACTAACTGGGTTAGACCTCAGTTAGTTTGGGGGTGATAAAATCCAACAAGTTGAAAGTTGGGAGTGCTAATGGCCAAAGTGATAGTTAGGAGTATTATCCGCCAACAGGCGATAGTTGGGAGTAATTAAATCCATTTCCCTAAAACAAAATAATGTAGTATATGCTTGGTGATGCTGCCTCGTTAAAAACCTTGCTAGGAAAACCCAGTTGTTGGTGGTGAAAATCCTCAGGATGATTTTACCTCATATACTCTGTGTGACATCCTCAGGATACTGAAGGACTAAGCAGGGTTCAGGATGCAACTGTGTTTTACTTTATGTGCATCCTGAGGACAGACTAACGAATTATCTTCTTATGATATTATTGCAGGTACACTTAATCAATATTAAGGCTTGTAACTGATTACTAACGTCTATATTGTCTCACTCAAGTCAAAGAAACTAATCGTTGAAGAACCATGCGTATGAAGCAAGTCCATAGCTAAAGATCAAGTCAAAGGTGTAACCAACGAGCATTAATGCTAGGCGAAAAACATGGAAACAGTTAACCAACGTCTATATTGGTTAACCACTGACTTGAAACAGTCCACAAGCTCATTGAAGACTGCGGATTACATGGGATTCTTATTTATTCTTTTGTAACTATATATAAGGGATGATTGACGAGTATAGGATACATGATTAACACTTGATCAACACTTAGTACTCACTTGTTCATTATAGAGCACCTGATACTCTCACACAAAGCACAATCATTGTAATCATAGACACTCGTCCATCATTCATCTAAAGTTGCAACATTTTTTTTACCATTTTTAATATTAACAAACAAGGCAGGGGCTTAGACTGTCGGCGATCATAAAGTGATCAAGGGCTTTCCTCGTACATCGAGTGTTGTTTTGTTATTACATTACATTACATTCACAATCGTCTTCTCTTGCTCATTTAACCATTATGTCAGACAGTTGCATCTTCAGGATATAACTGTACATCTTAAAAAGTTTTCCTTACCATCCTGAACATAGTTGTCAAATATCTTTTCTTTGTTATCTTAATGTGCAATCTTGAAGATATAACCAAGCTTTTAACATATTTAACACTTTTAGCACTCTACCTAACATTTTCTGATTTGGAAAACAAAGTTATTTTTACTAAGTAATTTTTGATTAAAACAATTTGGCGCCCACCGTGGGGCAAGTGGTGCTATTTTTAACAAAAAACTTTGTTAAAATTTTTCCTTCAAAAATCTTGACAACTATGGCTTCCAACCAGAAATCTGTTTCCTCATCCATGCCATTTTCAACCTCTACTAGGAATGTGATATTGCCACCCCCACCTGCATGCTCAAAGAGTTCCGCTTCTCAAACTCCTCCTAGACCAGGATTGGGGACATCTGGACCCACTCCTCCTGTTTTGGTATCGAATGACGAGATTCTCTCCATGTTCACACTAATGAAGGATCAAATGAAAAGGCAACAGGAAACAAATCAAATGTTGATGAGAGAAATTCAATCTCTCAAGACATCTTCGAAGAGACCAATTGAGGATGTGTTAACACCAATACAACCCAGGGTCTTGGATTTCAACTATACTATCTCTAGGGGCAATCATCAGGGAGATTTCATTCCCATGAACACATGATACACTGCTCCTGAAACTACTACAGCACCCAGGATGACCACAACAAGGGAGCCAGGATATACACTTGAACCATCCCGAGGATATAACAACAATGGTAACAATTTAAGTTTGAGTACTTTTGCTACTTACGATGTTGCTTCTTTGCAGGATACAGGTATAAGCCCACAATTGGCAAGGGAGCTTCAAAAGATCAAGGATATGGTATCTAGTGTACCAGGGATAGTACAACCAATCCCTGAAGTATCCTCAGCATGTCACAGGGTGTTTCGTTTTGCACCTCCAATATGTGACGCAGAGATTCCAAAGAGATTCCAGACTCCAAGCATGAAGCTTTATGATGGATCCACAGATCCTAAAGAGCATGTAGCACAATACAGGGAAAGGATGGAAATAAATCCAATTCCTGCTGGCCTTAAGGAAGCATGCTTATGTAAAGGATTTGGTTCCACCCTCACTGGTCCAGCCTTAAAATGGCTCCTAAGTGTTCCACCCTATTCTATTACTTCCTTTGCACATTTGATTAATATGTTTAATAACAAATTTTCTTGTAGTCGGACGTTTAAACGTTTGACAAGTGACTTGTACAGGGTGACTCAGCCACAGTGGGAATCATTAAGGGAGTATATCACCAGGTTTGGGAAAGAAGCACTTGACACCCCAAACTTGGATGTCACAACAGCAGTGCAAGCATTCAAGATGGGTGCAAGCATTCAAGATGGGACTACAAAGAGATTCACCTTTCTACCAAGAATTGGTGATGAATCCTTGTAGAAACTTGGATGAAGTCAGAAACATGGCTCTAAGGTTCATTCGTCTTGAGCATGATAAGAAAATCCAGGAGAGGATAGAAGCATCATCAAGATACAACAATCCCAATCGAAAATCCATTCTCACATATGAGCCTATAAGCATAAGCCATATGCTAGACCTGATAACAAAAAGGTCAATGTGGTTGAGGATGATGATGAGGATTTGTTGGTGGTGAAATCTTTAGGATAGAACTAACCTATATTTTCTATGTGACATCCTCAGGATACTACAGGAAGAACAGGATTCAGGATGACACTGAATATTATCTAATGCACATTCTGAGGATAAACTAACTATCTTATTGTTATATGAATGCAGGATGATTTTACCTCATATTCTCTGAGTAACATCCCCAGGATACTAAAGTACTAAGCAGGGTTCAGGATGTAACTGTGTTTTACCTTATGTGCATCCTGCGGATGGACTAACGAATTATCTTATTATGATGATATTGCAGGTACACCTAATCAATATTAAGGTTTGTAACTGCTCCCTAACGGCTATATTGTCTCATTCAAGTCAAAGGAGCTGATCATTGAAGAGCAATACTTGTGGAGCAAGTCCAACACTAAAGAATAGGTCAAAGGTGTAACCGGCGAGCATTAATGAGAGGCGAGAAATAAGGAAACGGTTAACCAATGTCTATATTGGTTAACCACTCTTCAAAGACAGCTGGAAACAGTCAGGAGACTCATTAATATAGGCGGATTTCATGGGATCTTCTATTTATTTCATTTATAACTAAAAAGGGGGTGATCAACGAGTAATAGGACACTTCTCACTTGCTTAACACTTCGCAAACACCTGATACTCTCTCTACACACACACAACACTCATATTGTAATCTTAGATACTCGTTTATCACCTATCCAAAGTTGTACTTATTTTTACCTTATTAATATTAACAAACAAGGCAGGGGCTTAGACTCCTCCCGAGGTTTTGTGCCAGCGATCATCAACTGATCAAGGGCTTTCCTCGTATATCGAGTGTTCTTCTCTTGTTGCATTACATTTACATTCATTGATCTTTGCCTATTTCATCATTCTGTCAGACAGTTACATCCTCATGATATAACTGTGCATCCTGATCAATTTATTTGCCATCCTGAGTGTAACAACCCGACCCGGTGGGGGCTGGTTGAAATGACAGTTTGGTAACAGACTTGCACAACGGAAGCAACGATAACTAATATTTATGTAACTCTCCGGTTTAGCTTCGTATCCGTTGTATATTATTATTTTATTATTAATTTAGTTATTATAATACTTAAAGACGCGGAAAATTTTAGGCCCTAGGTCCGGGGTGTTACATTCCCCCCCCCCCCCCGTTATTGGAATTCCGTCCTCGGAATTATTTTCGGGCTATCCATCAGACATATCCAGTATATCCCATACTCGGATTCAATGTTCGGGTCTATACTCCCGTGCGTACATAATTCTTTTATTAATCCCAATCATAAATTATGTGGTTCCGCATCAAGTCTGATGCTACTTTTAGATTTAAAACAAACGGTTCAAACTATCGACAAACTTAGTGTTGGTTCTTGGTTCGATTCTCAGTTTCATTTTGGATGCGTCATTGGTGTTTATATATAGGGTGTACCGCAGCTAACCCACCACACCAATGATACTTCGTAAATGTACTGAAAATCTCCCCAAAAACTCGTTAGAAAACGTATTTGGTCAAAAATCCTATGTGTGTTTCGGAAGTAACTAGTCCTCAAAATCTATATTTTGGTGTCAGTTAAACTTTCCAAAATAGAGGTCTTACATTCAACTATGTTCTTGGAGTTGTATGTTATTCTCATAGGTTCTTATGCCTAATATTGTGGTTAATTCTATCTCCATTAACAACATAATCGTTGTATTCTTAAGTTTCCAAAAATTTCTAAGATACCGTGTAGGGCATGATGACTAATTGTCGAATAAATTTGGGAAGGATAAACCTTCAAACACTCTATGTTGATCTTATCATTATCAAGGGAACATAACCTTTTCCTTTGGTGTCCTAACTCTTGTCCGCTCTTAATATCGGATTGCTAATTATAAGATCTTACTACTACTTTTTGAACTAAGTTCTCTTGTTTTTGTCAAATATTCCTTACAATAGCTATTACGAACTCATCCGCTCCCCCCGTTAGAGCCTATCTATATATTTTTAACGGATTCCATACAGACAGTTCACCACTATATTAGAAAGTTATGTGACTAACTCAAAGGTTTTGGCAATAATCAAAGGAAAACTCGGGGTATTAAGATAACGAAACATGTATTAAACCTTAAGAATACCTCATGTAGCATTCATTCCTAGTTTTAATCTGGTTAGCGAGGACGTTGGATAGTCATGTATTTGCTACATACTTGAGTCTAGCTTACCGCCTTTCCATTTAATATTCTTGAATCATCTTAGCACATGTTATGTGGTTACGAATTCAACACACTATACTTGACTTAAACCTGTCGAAATCGATATTAATCAAATTCAAATGAAATAACCTTGAATCAATGGTTTGAATCTATCATCTTCGGTTTAACTGGTAATGGAAAGCTCAACCTATACATAACCATGAACCATCTAATAACGATCTATACAATCGACAATACTTATATGGTTGGAAGAATAAACTTATCGGTTTATCCATTTGCTTGGTTGATCGAAGTTCCCTTTGGTATCTTTGACTCTTTCAAATTGTAGCGCCAAGTTTTTGCGAGGGATCTAATTCTCATGGTTTGCTCCCTTCTTAGTCATGAAAAGTTAGTCGAATATTATACCATTCACTAATGATCATAAGTCGCGTATATAAGTACTACTATAGTCATGAAGATATATATACATATATATGTACTACTATCAAAACATTCCAAGTTGCTACAAGTGTAACGAGCTCTAGCCATAAAGTATCTCACGTATTTGTTCACGACTCTAACGTAGTCCGTTTCTTACACTAGTTCAGGATCATCATGGTTAACACTCACAATTTCGGCGACTCTTCAGATTTCTTAGAACTTTTACGTGCCTGTAAATTCACAATTACATGACGTCAAGTGTAATCGTCAATTTACCTCACGAAATTATTCTAATAATCTCCGTCGTAGTCATCATACACGTATCGATCAAAGCACGTATACTAGTCACACTGGTTCTAAGTCTCGTTAAGCATTCTAGTGTGTTCAGGTACTCAAGTCTCGACTTATTTCGTTTTTTTTTTTCTGTCGGTCTTATATAATTCAAGGCATTCCCTAGCTAGGTAATCTTAGAGCCTTAAACGCTAAGTTCTCTAAGTTGTCCTGGTGTGGTATAGGATATCTGGAGATATCCTATTTCGCCACAACCGTTGCTCTGATACCAACTGTAACAACCCGACCCGGTGGGGGCTGGTTGAAATGACAGTTTGGTAACAGACTTGCACAACGGAAGCAACGATAACTAATATTTATGTAACTCTCCGGTTTAGCTTCGTATCCGTTGTATATTATTATTAATTTAGTTATTATAATACTTAAAGACGCGGAAAATTTTAGGCCCTAGGTCCGGGGTGTTAAACTGAGCATAGTTGTTATATTGATATTTCTTTGTTATATTAAACTGCCATCTTCAGAATACAACTGAGTTTTTAACATGTTTCACATATTTAGCACTCTACCTCACTTTTACTAATTTGGAATACAAAATTATTTCTACTAGGTAATTTTTGACCAAAACAGGATTGTCCTAAACTTTCAGATTATTGTTTTTCTGCGGATGTAACAGGATTGATGTATGCTATGAAGAATCTTGGAGATAAAGCAAGATGGCCGAGGACGGCTAGCAAATCAGGATGGAAGGACAAATCCAAATGGTGTGCCTTCCATGAAGACTTTGGCCACATTACTGAGGATTGTATTGCCTTGAGAAAGGAAATAGCATATCTTCTAAGTAAGGGCCATCTTAAGGATCTCCTAGGCAAGAAGAAGACGAAGATTCAGGATAGCACTGGCATCCTAGAAAGAGCAACATCTCCACCCAAAGATGTTGGCATTATTAATATTATTTCAGGTGGATCTGATATTTGTGGTACATCCTACTCAGCAGCTAAAAGGCATGCAAGGGAAACGAAATCAGAAAAAGGAGAAAGACCCACAAAGACCACCATCCTGACAAGTTCGAAAGTGATCAGCTTTGAAGAAGATAATCGAGAGAATATCCTTGTCCCTCACCATGATGGTTTGGTGATAACTTTATATATTGCTAATCATTTTGTTCGCAGGATACTAGTAGACGGAGGGAGCTCAGTCAACATAATTCAACTGGAGGCTCTCAAGAGGATGAACATCCCATAAACTGAGATAGTTTCTAGGTCATCAGTCTTAGTCGGCTTCAGTGGAGAGACCAAAGGCACAGTTGGTGATATCAAACTGCTTGTATCTGTCAAGGGGGTAAATTCTATCCAAAGATTTTGTGTGATAGACTCTTTATCTTGTTAAAATGTTATCCTGAGGAGACCTTGGATACACGACATGAAAGCAGTGCCATCAACATATCACCAATGTGTAAAGCTGCCAACTCCATGGGGAATCGTCAAAGTAAACAGTGACCAACAAGAAGCCAAGGATTGCTACACAACATCGATGAAGGCTTCATCAAGACAAGCATAGTTATTAAAGCAGGATGCACAGTGTTATCCTCAGGATGCCAAAGCACATCCTGACCAGGATGTAAAGGTAGTCTGCCTTGATGAAAACAAGGATATCACTGTGCAGATTGGTAAGAACATCCCTAATGATATTGAACAATCTTTAATTTCTTTTTTAAATGCAAGATGTCGACATTTGCATGGAAACATGAGGATATGACTGGCATCTCCAAGGATGTCATTACTCATAAGCTTAGAATCGACAAGAGCTTCAAGCCCATCCAACAAAAACAAAGAAAATTCGCACCTGAAAGGAATGCCATAATACAAGAAGAGGTGGATAGACTCTTGAAGTCCAAGATGATAAGGGAAGTCAAATTTCCAAGATGGCTTGCAAATGTGGTGGTGGTACAAAAGAAAAATAGGAAATGGAGAGTATGTGTAGACTACACAGATCTCAATAAGGCTTGTCCTAAAGACCCATTTCCACTTCCACACATTGACTCAATGGTGGATGCCACAACAGGCTATGAGATGTTAACTTTTATGGATGCATCCTCAGGATTTCAGCAAATCCAGATGGAACCGGATGATCAAGAAGATACTGCATTCATGACCCCATCAGGTATTTATTGTTATATTGTCATGCCTTTTGGACTAAAGAATGCAGGTGCAACATATCAAAGGCTGGTAAACATGATGTTCAAAGAAAAGATTGGGGACATAATGGAAGTCTACATCTATGACATGGTGGTCAAATCCAAAAAGGCAGAAAACCATCTTCGGGATCTCAAAGAAGCATTTGACATCTTGGATGCTTACAATATGAAGCAGAATCCAGCCAAATGTCACTTTGGAGTTTGTGCTGATAAATTTCTTGGATACCTAGTAACCAAGAGAGGCATAGAGGCAAGTCCCGAGCAAATAAAAGCCATACTGGATTTGAAATCTCCAGCAAATCTTAAGAATGTGCAAAGGCTGACTGACAGGATAGCAGCCTTAAATAGGTTCATCTCGAAATCTTCAAAGAAATGCAAAGAATTCTATGACATCCTGAAGAAGAACAAGAAATTTGACTAGGGACAGAAGCATGAGGAAGCATTGCAAAAGCTAAAGCAATATCTTGCAGCAGCTCCACTTCTGATGAAACCTGAGGAGGGTGAACCTCCATCCTTATACCTCGTTGTATCGTGTAATGCAATCAGTGCAGTCTTGGTAAAAGACTTTGAAGGACAACAACATCCTGTCTACTATGTAAGTAAAACTTTATTGGATGCTAAAACCAGGTATTCACATTTTGAGAAACTTATTTTAGCTTTAATAATGGCATCCACCAAGTTAAGGCATTATTTTAAAAGACATAAGATACATGTTCAAACTAATTACCCTATTAAAAATGTGCTTAGAAAACCAAAAATGTCAGGTAGAATGGCAAAATAGTTAGTAAAATTAAGTGCCTTTGACTTGGTATATGAACCCATAAATGCAATCAAATCACAGGCTCTAGCTGATTTTGTGGCTGATTTCAGTAGTGACGTCCTAAGTGAAGTAGAGTCTGAAATACAACAATTAAATGAAAACTTGGAAAAATGGACTGTATACACTGATGGTGCTTCAAATGTGAGAGGTACAGGATTAAGAAAACTACTAAAATCGCCACAAGGGGACATAATACCCCATGCAATTAGATGTGCATTTCAAACAACCAATAATGAGGCAGAGTATAAAGCTCGCATTGCTGGTTTACAACTTGCTAGAGATATGCATGTTATAAATCTAGAAGTATTTGTTGATTCCTTGTTAATTACTAACTATTTAATGGATCTTATGCAGTAAAAGGTCAAAAACTAGCTATTTACATTGAAATAGTTAAAAAAATTAGCATCTTCCTTTGCAGAATTTACATTAACACAGGTACCTAGGGAAGAAAATGTCGAAGCTGATGCCTTGGCTAATCTAGGATCCTCCTTAACTTTACCTGAAGGATCCAAAATTCCCATTATTCACATCCTAAAGCCAACAATTGAAGAGTGGCATCTTGAGGATAATATTGTACATCATGAGGATAAGAATTGATATTTGATAACGTGACATTCAATGGTGGCCTCAACCCTCCCTTGAATGTGCCACATGGCATAATGAAGTGCAATTCTTTCTTTTTTTTTTTTTTAATTTTTTATTAAATCACATAAAACCTACCAATCATCATATATAATCCTCTTCTTCTCACCCCAAACCCATATAATCTTTTATTCTCAATCCCTTTCTCCCTCTACAACCCTAGAAACCCCTGATGAAATCACAAACCCCCAACCCCTAATCTTCACCATCTATTCAAATCTCCTTCCAAAGGATTTGATTGGGAATGCTCAGGGGATAACGCCTGTGATGTTGGATTATAAGATTCATGCCGAGAATAATAGTTTGTATAATACGCCGCCGTGTTTCGGGATTTATATGCGTGGGTTGGTGTTTGAGGATTTGTTGGCACAGGGTGGGTTGGTTGAGATTGAGAAGAAGAATGTGAAGAATGCGCAGGTTTTGTATGATGTTATTGAGAAGTCGGTTAGGTCATTGATGAATGTGCCATTTACGCTTGAGAAGGCGGAGTTGGAAAGGGAATTTGTAAAGGTGTTGGGATTTGAGTTGAATCTATTGTTGTTGGCATCAAATACGAATGTTGGAGGGCCTACAACAGCTTGTGGAATGGAGACAGCCAAAGGATGGAGTTCATTGTTCGTTCCTGCAATTCTTGCTGGTATTTTCGGTATTGCCATTGCCACTTTTCTTGGTGTTGCTTTTGGAGCTAAGGTCCTTCAGTACATGTAAACTATTTTACGAGGTTTATACAGTTAAATGTATTCATTAATTGACCTTGTACCTTTTGTTCATTATATTTAAGAATAAACTCAAATTCAAAATATATGTTGTTAGTTGCCATTTCCCCATTTAAGAACCCGACCCGACCCGATAAAGCCCGTCGTATGGGTTAAGTAGTGTTTTATTTCATGAAGGTTGTAACAATTTGTGTGATTGATTAGAGCATTTGTTTGCATAATTGAGATCATGGTCTTTGGGTTTGAATTTTTAAAAACTCATTTTTTTTGTCTGTCCGTCATATTGAATTTAATTTGGCGGTGTAAACTAATCCCTAATCTTCACCGTCTATTCTAATCTCCTTCCAAATCCTATCAAATAAGGACCATAACCGACGTCAAAAGCTGCTATAGGGTCGTTACCGACGGTAACGGTAAAAGGAAGAAGTAGAAGAGTGTGCGACCGTGTAAGCATAGGTCTGGATATGATTTTAGATGTATGTGGTTGTTTGTGTGTTTTTTAAATATATGTGTGATATTTTATTTATGGGGTTGGATATGTTAGTGTTCATTGTTTAATAGTGTTATTATACATGCTTCTATAGAAATATTATTTGAATCCAAATGTCAAATGTGTTGTATAGATGGCATCGTAGGCGGCAAGTCCTGCTGCTGTTCTTCCGAGTGCTCAAGTTGTTGCCAATGCATTTGCAGAGCAATACTACCATATTCTTCATATAGTGGCGGTTATAGTAGTTATGGGATCTGGATTTCGTTTATAATTCTGATTAGGACCTGATTATGGTGGTAACTCCCATAACTTATCTCCATTCCGTTTATGGTTACTGTTAAGTAAAACAATATTAGAATTATGGTGTTAGCATTGGATTTATAGATTGTTTTAGGTTAGGTATAGCATACTGATATTAGAATTATGTATTTTTTTAGCCTTTATAACATGTATTAATATTAGAGTTATACATTGTTTTAGGTTATGTAATGAATATTGATATTAGAGCTATGCATTTTTTAGCATTTATGATAGATGTTAATATTAGAGTTATACATTCTTTTAGGTTAGGTATCAATATTAGTATTGTGAGACTTGGTACATAGATGTGATAAGTTTTTTAATGGTTACAACTTCCAACTTAAGTGATTGTTTAGTTGATTAGGTTAAGAATTATAGGAGTCATTAAAGATTGAAGAGTTTTTGAATAGTTGCAGCTTACATAAGTGATTGTTTAGATAATTACTGATTAGGTTTAAGGTTAGAGAATATATGGACATGCAGTGGTTGCGAGATTTTGTGGTTAATTAACTTGAGCCATTTGCAATAAGTTATCACGTAGTGAAATTTTTTAACTAAGATTGATTATGTTTAAGTTATTTACTCTTTTCGTGATTTGAGTTTTCTTCTTTTATTATTTTTTATTAAGTTATTAAATTTTTCAATCTCAGGACCTTCCCGGGTAATCAGTTAGTTTATCTATTAATGAATGTTTAAAAAGAAAGAATCGGGAGCCAAAAATGAATGATTATGTCATTCCATTTGTGTTTTTACGTGTGTCCAGATTTATTGGTTATTTTGGAAATAATATCGAAGCACCATTACTAGTTCATGTGATCATGCTTCACCTACTTTGACATGCTTTAATTTTATTTTTCAACCTTTTTTGATAACACAAATTACTTGGGTAACAACTATTCCGTAAATATGTAACTATGTAATAAAGATTAATTTCAAAACTATTTAAAATGAAATCTATCCAACAGTCTGTTACTGCACTATTAACGGATGATAGAAATTTATCTAAGTGATTAGTAGCGCAACAAGAAATTTTTTTCTGTGGTGTTGAATTTTTTCAGGAGTCAACAATCCGTTGTCAAAATTTTCCGGCCGGGTCAAGTCGGTTCTTTTTCGTCACGGCTTACTCAACTGGCCTCACGAGTCGGGACATAATTGACTCTTTGCCTCTTCAGTTTCAATTTTAAAGCGTTTTTTTTTTCTTAATTTGTTTAAGTTAAATAATTGGGTAATTGGTTAGGTTATAGGTGAACAAAACATGGGTCTTTTGGTTAATTAATAAAGCATGGTTCTTTAGTTGGTTATATATAAAATATAGGCTTAATTGCTAAACTATAAATATTTATCAGGTAAAACATTTAAAAAATTTTAGATTCAGTAAACAATATATGTAGTTTTTTCATGCCAACAGGGTCAATTTTCTTTAACCTAATCAATAATGTCAATCGTAAACAATTTGGTATCGCTCAAAATTTTCCTATTACACGTTCTATGTGATACTCGAAACATTGTTATTAGGTGACACAGTCTATTTTAATATTGGTCTACCAATGTTAGTGATTATGGGGTTATTACTAGTCACTAAGTTTGATATTACTAATTCATTTAGCATTGAGCGCATAAAGTATATTATCAAACAGTTATAGGTGAATAATGCAAATATATGTAAAAGACGTATCGAACCATTGTCCGCAAGGATATTAAACATGGTCAATTTTTTGTGTATGCTGAAGCTACATACATGTTTATGTTATTAACATTTTTAAACGATTTACAATAATATCAGGAAAAAATGTCTAAATGAGGTTAATTAATGCCTTTACTAAAAGCGATTACTCTATATTAGTTGGAATTCCACGTCAGCAACAACCTCTACGTGATTTATCTAATGCATATAATACACGGGTTTCTAACCTAGTCATTATAATAATGTACTACGACACTCAAACATGTTTTGATTCGAGTTAAATTTTAAGTTGAAACGATCACAAAATAAAAAGAAAGTGTTTTTTTAAAGGGAGTAAATATCCTAAAATTGGGCCAAAATTATGATTGTGACTTGTAAAAGAAGAGTCAAAATACTCAAATGGACCGTAGAAATATGAACAACATAGGCCCATTAATGGACCCAAAAGCAGAGTGGAGCATTGGGACTCAAGTCGATTGGTCCACGGCTGTTTTCGATGGACCACTAGCTCGAAAATGGTGCGCACCTCTTGCCTTTGAAATGGACCATGGTGCTTTCACACTTTCATCCTTTTCTTGAACGTGGCTCTAGAGTATAGAATAAGATTGATTTGGTACTTTTAGTTCATGCTTGATTGTAAATACGTGTCTCATACCAAACTCAATACTTGTCAGAAATATTATTACTAGTTACTTGTTAGGTTTCGGGTATACATGTTTATCACCTTAGTTTATTAAAAGTTATCTATTGGGATCGAAAATAGGCTCATTTGATTTCGGCTTGATTGAAAACGAGTCAAGCATAAGCAAAGGTACGCTCGCTCGCTCGTGAACAACCCTATTCAAATGGGAGGGTTAGGCCTCTTATATGGAATAGACATGTGAGCCAAGTTAGGTCCAACATGCCAGATCGAATATGAGAGTTAGCCCAAGTATTATGCCTTACTTGGTCATAACCAAATAACACTAACATCAATAAACGATCCTACTTACAAGTTACAACCAACAAAGTATGATATGATCGACTGTTCTACACACCAAAAAGAATTACAATTCAATTATATAAATAAAATAAAAAAATTTAAGTACCCAAGATGATTCATCTGAGCACCTTAGAAACACCTTTTGCAAAAATGATGATGCAATTTTTGAATTTCCAACGCAATTATCACTAATCTACACAAATATTCTAACTAACCATCATTGTAAGCTACATCCAACTCCTCATTATTACATTCCAACGTCAACGTTCTTTGTGTGCCCAAACAAAAGAGTAATAATATTTAGAAAGGGTCTGATTTTTTTTTCTTATACTTAGACATCTAATAGTATTACTAACAAATGACTTGAAATGAATAGAACAAGTTTATATTTACGACCATAAAGGGCTGCAATTGCATGATTGTATAACACAATAAGAAATCCGGGTCGAACCAAAGAAAAAGTAGAAGTATTAATACGACCGTTTTCAGGTTATTTAAATTAGTTTTATCTAACTAATATTTTTGTAACGCACATATGCAGTTTTTACTCTCGTACGCTTTGTTGTAACGCACATATGCAGTGTTTTAGCTTAATTTAGCCGTAACTCTATAGCTAAAGGTATATAACTACTTAGATGTTTATTTAAATTTAAACAAACAAACATAAACAAATGTTCATGAACATAAATAAATAAACAAACAATAAGTTTGTTAATGTTTGTTAATAAAAAAACTATAAACTATACGCAATCCCGATCCAGGTATTCGTAACGAAATTCATAACATGAATCAAAAACGAAAAAAATAAAAAAAACAAATCTAAAACCATAAACAAATGTTCATGAACATAAATAAAAAAAAAACTATAAACTATACGCATTCCCGCTCCAGGTATTCATAACGAAATTCGTAACATGATTCGAAAACCGAAAAAATAAAATAAAATCTAAAACCAGCTTGTTTTAAGTCTAAAACAAATATAAGCCCATTATTCGGCCCATGGGCTTTTGAAGCCCTAATAGAAGCCCCAAATGTTTCGTCTTAAACATTATTCCAAGTTTCCAACTGTCATACCTAATTCTTCATCATTCAAATGAGCAGACAGATTATCAAACCGTTTAAATGGCGGAAGAATCACTCAGCATCCGTTATCGAGTTTTCTTCAACCGAACCTTCAGGTTATTATTATTATTATTATTATTATTATTATTATTATTATTATTATTATTATTATTATATTATTATTATTATTATTTCTTCCCCTGTCACAGATTCATTTAAGCAAAATTTAACTTAATTTATGTGTAATTACATCTATTTTGTGCTGGATTTCAAGCACTGTTAGTAGAATTTACTCTCGTACACTTTGTTTCACCAGGAACATGCACTGTTTTTGCTAATGATCTGTATCTAATCTATTTATGTGGCGATTTGAGTAGAATTTACTATCGTACGCTTTGTTTTAAACGCACACATGGACTGTTTTTTTGCTTAATTGATGATAAGTAACTTTATCTATTTCTGGTTCTGATGTTTTTATAGTTTACTCTCTTATGCTTTGTTTTAAACGCACACATGCACTGTTTTTGCTTAATTGATGATAAGTAATGTTATCTATTTCTGTGCGATTTTTGTAGAATTACCTCTCGTACACTTTGTTTTAACATGCATGTGGCCATGTGCACTCTTTTTGCATAATTGACCTGTAACTCCAGCTATTTTTTTTTGCTGATTTGTGTACGCAATAATTGATTTGTGAATCTGTTTATTTTTTGTGCCAATTTGCAAGGAATGTAAATGGAATAGACTTCGTAGGCATTGTTTAGATGCACAAACGGAGTGTGTATGTTATGTTGATATGATTGACTTTGGTGATAGATTTGAAAACGATCTAGTTGAAATGTTGAATTCGGAAATCTCTTTTTGATCTGTAAAATAAAAGGTGTAATGGTCGTTTAATAAATGAATGAAATGAACAAGGAATTTCTTTCGATTAGGTAAACGAATGAACATGAATAGAGACCCCTTGTGTTCAGTTATGTTTATGAATGTTCGGTAATGTGTTTGTTTATGTTCGTTCATTTACGTTTGTTAACTCTGTTTATGATTATTATGTGCAAGTATTTCTAGACAATTATGTCAACTATGTAAATTTTTATATATTTTTGGTAATTATGTTTTCATGAATTTCTGACTATGATACTTAAAAGTTTTAAGCGTCTATTAGTTTTAAAATATACGGTCCATGGCTTAATGCCTAATTGAAAAGATACATTTCCTTGTGCAGTCAGTGTTAATAGTTTAATTCTTTCAGTCAATTGTTAGTTTAAATCGGTTGTTCTTCTAACAGCATTTTCAGACCATCAATTGCTGGTCCATTCTCTGGAAGAATGCAAATTATCAAGGAATTCAAGAGCTCTTATCGGAACACATGCTAGAATCATTAAACTCGGGTATGAAACATGTCCATCTCTTGCATCACTGCTGGTCACAGCATACATGTCTTTCAATCATCTGAATTTTGCTCGACAGTTGCTTAATGAAGTTCCTTACTGGAAGTTCAATTGATTTCATCCAATTCGATAATTTCAAGTCTTACTAAAGTGGGAGATGTTGATATCGCAAAGAAAATGTTTCGTAAAATGCCCAAACGAGATTTGATAACCTGGAACACAATGATAGGAGGTTATGTTAGAAATGCACGTTATGATGAGGCGTTTAGGTGCTTCAGAAAGATGCTGAATTCAAAGATGGAGCCAGATAAATTTACATTTTCATCCATTATTACTTCATGTGCTCGTGTTGGCGCTCTGGATCAAGCTAAGTGGATATATGGTTTACTAATGGAAAAACGAATTGAACTCAATTTTATTTTGAGTTCTGCACTCATAGACATGTACTCGAAGTGTGGAAGAATCGACACTGCAAAATCGATTTTTGAAAAAGTTAGACATGATGATGTTTTCAGTTTGGAATGCCATGATTAACGGGCTAGCAATGCACGGTCTTGCAACGGATGCCATTGCAACGTTTTCAAAAATGGAAGATGAAAATTGTTTACCGATTCGATTACTTTTGTTGGAATCTTAACTGCGTGTAGTCATTGTGGTTTGACTCAACAAGGTCGTGAGTATTTTAATTTAATGAGAACAAAATACTCGATTGAGCCACAGGTTGAGCATTATGGGTCAATGGTTGATCTCTTTGGTCGGGCCGGGCTTCTAGAAGAAGCTTATGAAGTAATTAAGGGTATGCCGATGGACCTGATGTTGTTATATGGAGGGCGTTTCTTAGTGCTTGTAGAACACATAGAAACCCGAGTTTAGGAGAAGTTGCAGTGTCAAAAATATCACATCTACATAGTGGAGATTACGTGTTACTGTCGAATACTTATTGTTCTGTAAATAAATGGGACAATGCTGAAAATGTGAGGTATATGATGAGACGAAAAGGAGTTAATAAAAGTCAGGGGAAAAGTTGGATTGAATTTGGTGGAGTGATTCACCAATTTAAATCAGGAGATAATTCACATTCTGAAACAGAATCGATTTACAAGATACTTGAAGGATTAACCGGTCGTATTAAAGACGAAGGATTTATACCCGTGACTGAATTGGTTTTAATGGATATATCCGAAGAGGAAAAAGAGGGCAATCTGAATTATCACAGTGAAAAGTTGGCGGTGGCCTATGGCATCCTAAAATCAAGCCCTGGGTCTGAAATAAGGTTTTCAAAGAATCTGAGGACATGTATTGACTGTCACTCGTGGATGAAATTGGTTTTCTAAAGTGTTGAAAAGAGTGATCATTGTGAGGGACCGGATTCGTTTTCATCGGATTGAAGATGGTCTGTGTAGTTGTGGAGACTACTGGTAGCTTATCGATAAAGGTGATAATATCTACCCGTTTATTTATGATTGGGTTGTGTTTTTGTCTCAAATGGGTGAAACCCAAAAATTAACATATGGGTCAAATGGGTTGAACGAGCTAAAGTTGTCTGAAGTCTGTTTTTTATCCATACAATCTCGTAGATCGTTTTATCCAAAGATTCAGTAGTATTTTATTGTAATACCATTGTTACTTTAATGATTACTAACACATTTTTATATTTAATGGGCCAAAAAAGTGTTTGTTATTCAAACTGACCTGGCCGGGTCTGTTTTGACCCATACTAATAACGACCTATTTCAACTCGAACATGTTTCATGCTTGACCTTTTGCCCAACCCAACATGTTTTTTTACTTACTAGGCGTGTAGCTGGTTGCCTGTTTTTTTTTTTTGTAACTAGGAAGCTGTAAATTCACTCGTCTCATGATTATCCATAACCGCAGTTTCCAAATTTCATAATGTATCTGTAATGATGAAGACGTCAATATAGAAAATACCTGTATAGCGTGTAAGATATAACCTTCCCAATTGTTTTATTGTATCAGGGAATTTTCCGTGTGTTTAGATTTAAATTTTATGTGATTTCATAGCTAAAAGGTTCTTGCGGGCCAAGTTTGTTTGAGCTGGTTGCTTGTTTTCTAAAAGTAGTTTTCATAGCTGTATTTGCAAAAGTGTATTCTCAAACCTAAGCAAAAATCTCCTGGCACTGGGGCACTTGTAATGTTAAAATCTAAGAGAGTTTATTTTTCATACATTCAGTCCAATTTACATAAACTTTTAATCAAATAAGTGGTTAATGTGAAGATTTTGAGTATTTTACTTATATTGTGCTGATGTTGCCTCATAATTCATTTTCATGCATCGAATGTCAGACTACATGATATCATATTGATATGTATAAGCAATAGTTTGCATTAGATTGACAGTTTAACCCATACACTTATGAATAGGTTAATATGATCCATTTTTATCTCTAACAAGTCAAATAAACAGCTTATACAGTGCATATAGCCTCTTAAAATGTTATATTGGATAAACTTGATTGTTGTTTAAAAGATTATAACTTTTGTGCTATGTTCTACATGGTAAGTATCTATAAAAATTGTGAATTGTTTGGCAGAAAGTTTTTAGGGTCAACCCGGACCAAAATAAACCGTTTTGTACCATTATCTGACCCACCGTCTTTGGACCATTTCAGAAACCAACCATTTTCATAGCAGACAGGCGTTACTTGCAATAAGGTGCATAACGAGCTTAGAAGGACTCTTACACAAAGAAGAAAGAAATAAGTCAAGATTCGACTAAACTAGCTATCTTGGATGGGAACCAATTCTAATTTGCCTCCATAAATATCCGGAAGTTGGCTCTCATCAAATGTCTTTCAGAAGGGTAGATTTCAGCAGCTGCTTATTTTCAACAAATACAATCGCAAGGTAAGCACAAAGTCAACCTTATTTTGTATGCAGACAAATAGAGGGGGGAAAAGAGGCGGGTTAGGCACTGTTGTAAATAGCAACTTTTTT
>CM061224.1:0-20172 GCA_030844895.1 Ambrosia x helenae | reverse complement strand
AAGTGCATGCTTGTTAAAAGACTTTGAAGGGTAACAACATCCTGTCTTATTATGTAAGTAAAACTCTATGGATGTTGAAACCAGGTATTCAAATCTTGAAAAAACTTATTTTAGCTTTGATAATGGCATCTACCAAGTTAAGACACTATTTGAAACACATAGGATACATGTTCAACCTAATTTCCCTAATTAAAAATGTACTTGGAAAACCAGAAATGTCAGGTAGAATGCAAAATGGTTAGTAAAATTAAGTTCTTTTGACTTGGTATATGAACCTAGAAATGCAATCAAATCACAAACTCTAGCAGATTTTTGTGGCTGATTTTAGTAGTGACATCCTGAGTGAAGTAGAGTCTGAAGTTCAACAATTGAATTAAAATTTTAGAAAAAATGGACTCTATACACTGATGGTGCTTCAAATGCAAGAGGTACAGGGTTAGGAATACTACTAAAATCGCCACAAGGGGACATAATACCGCCATGCTATTAGATGTGCATTTCAAACAACCAATAATGAGGCAGAATATGAAGCTCTCATTGTTGGTTTACAGCTTGCTAGAGAGACATGCAGTTATAAAATTTAGAAGTATTATTGTTGATTCCTTTTGATTACTAACCAGTTTAATGGATCTTATGCAGTAAAAGGTCAAAAGTTAGCTATCTATCTTGAAATAGTTAAAAAATTAGCAACTTCTTTTGTAGAATTTTCACTAACAACAGGTACCTAGGGAAGAAAATGCTCAGTTGATGCCTTAGCAAATCTGGGATCCTCCTTAAATTACCTGAAGGGTCCAAGATTCCCATTATCTGCATCCTGAAGCCAGCAATTGAAGAGTGGCATCCTGAGGATAGTAAGGCACATCATGATGATATCGTTGAACAGCCTGAGGATAAGACGGTGCATCATAAGGATAAACACTGTCCTAACCATCAGGTTCAAAATGATTCGTCATGGATGACTCTTATAATAAAGTATTTACAATAAGATGTCATCCCTGATGGAGAAAATGCAAAAGCTTTCAAGATGAAGGTATCGAAATTTATTATTATAAACAATATTTTGTATAGAAAAATCTCTTGCAGGACATATTTGAGGTGTCTCAACAAGGAAGAAGCAAACTAAGTTCTCAAGAATAATCCATGAAGGAGATTGTGGAAACTACACAGGAGGTAGATCTATTTAGTTAAAGACTCTAAGGACAGGATACTACTGGCCAACCATGAAGAAGGATGCCATGTTGTATTCTCAAAAATGTGATCCATGTCAAAGACATAGTAACATCCTTCACCAGCCTGCTGAACCATTGCATCCTATTACTTCACCATGGCCCTTCATGAAATGGGGAATGGATATAGTACGGAAATTACCCAAAGCTCCTGGTGGAAAGGTGTTGATCTTAGTCATCACCGATTACTTCCAAAATGATCGAAGCTGAAGCATTTGTACAAGTCAGAGATAAAGAAGTGGTGTCGTTCATCAAGAAGAACATCCTAACAAGATTTTGGAATTCCAGCTGAAATCATTTGTGACAACGGTTTCTCAATTCATTAGCAAAAGGACGACTAACTTTTGTGAGAATTGGGGGATCAAAATGATATCTTCAACACCTGTCCATCCTCAGGCTAACGACAAAGCAGAATCCTCAAACAAAATCATTGTCAACAACTTGAAGAAGTAGCTTGGGAAAAGAAAGGGAAATGGGCAGAAGAACTTCCATTTGTACTTTGGGCTGATAGAACTACCTCCAAGAATGCAACTGGTTAGACACCTACTGCCAAAAGAGATGGTCATGCCTACATCTAGAAGACATCTTCAGGATGCAACTAATAACTCGGAAGCACTATTACAAGATTTGGAGACTGTGGATGAACTCAAGGATGCTGCTAGTTAAGGATGGCAACCTATCAACAAAGGGTTGCAAAAGCATACAACAACAAAAACATAAGGGTAAAGAAGATTTCAAGAAGGAGATTGGTACTAAGGAAAGCCTTCCAAATACCACCAAACCAAGTGATGGCAAGCTAGCTCCTAAATAGAAGGACCATATTTAATAGATTCCGAAGTTGGCAAAGGAGCATACTGGCTATCAACGATGGAAGGAGAAATTCTATCAAGAGCTTGGGATGCAATCCATTTTAAATACTACCCATGTGTAAGGATTCATGTGACTGATCTCTCGGGAAGAGAAACCATGGTTCGGATTACTGGTGAAACGAAGGTGAAGTCTGACAGGGATGAATCATCTCCATATACAGGTATCTACCCTTAACTCATTTCAATCATTTATATTTTACTAAACATGGTCTAGAAGTAGTCCATCCTGAGAATTTTGCAGTACCATACTGAAGATGGAACGCTTTGAAGACTAGAGGGTTGGCCACCCTCTCCTACGTTAAGGTGTCTGACACCTTCCTAAGGTTTAAAGTTTTCACCTTTCTCATTGGGTTAGCAACCCCCCTGGAGTGCACGTTGGTCATGTATATTTTCAAGATGGTGGGACCAGTTCATGTAAAAGTGGCTGACAATTTCATCATTTTTGAGATATACATTGAACTCTTAAGGTTTAGACATTTTTCAATGTCTCTTCTTATTTGGCCTAGTGGCCAGTTATCCCTAAGATATTACAATAGGCCTTGACGCCAGTTATCCTCAAGATGCTACATTTTTGGCCTTATCACCAAGTTATTCTAAATGGGCTTGACCCCAGTTTATTTAAAGGCCTAGTCGCCAATACAACAACAACGTTTCCCTTTATACAGGTTATTATCAAAATTTATTAATCCTTTATTAAGGAGGGATATAAACTGAAAAGTCTATCTTGAAGATATTACAGTGGGACATCCTCAGAATGGTGAAGACCATCCTAAGGATGAAAAAGAGAAAAAGAACAAGAACTGGGGACATCCTCAGGTAATGAAGACCATCTGAAGATGACAAAGAAGAATTAAGAATCAGCTCTCATCACTCCCAGAAGACTAATCTATGAAAGGGGATAAAAGGTATCATTTGTTTCATTCTTTTATACTTAACATTTATTGATATTTGTAGGATAACAAAAGGGCAAAGAAAAGAACACAATGATGTAGTGTCAAAAGTGGTTACCATATTATTTATATATCATAATCAAAATTGATGTCAACCCCTGGCTTCATCCAAAACCAGGACCCATCCACCAGGGGTTAACATCTATAGTCCAGGTCAGAAGACGATTTGGGGCTTCATCTTGAAACCAAGATTCCACCACCCCAAACCTTATATTGTCTTAAGCTATTACATGCCAAAATAAAAATTATCTGAAATTGTTCAACCACAAGATTACAACCATAGTCACTACCACGAAAGATTTGAAAAAGTGGGCTCCAGCCTAGTCATTATATCCTTCATCGCCCACTGGAAGATCCTTCACCACCTTAGCCTTTGCCTCCTTCACCCCAGCATCTTCAGGATCCTTAGGTGCATCCTCAAGATGAGTAACAAGGACAGGCTCATAGACCACCTTTTTTCCACCAAGGCTCTTGATTTTTTTCCTTCCAAGCTTCAGAATCCCATTCATCCTGATTGAAATTGGGATCCTTAGATTGGAGGGCAATTTTAACCCTGGCTTGAAGGACAGAAAGGGTGGCAGACGTCATATGCTTTTGCTATACTCCTCCAACTCTTTTTCATGCTCCCTAGACATCTTGGCCTTCTCAGCCTTCAACTGCTTCAGCTTAGCTCCAATTTTGGATAGCCTCTCTTCATAATGTTCCCCTCTTGCAAGGGAAAAGCCTCTTGTGATCCTCCAAAGCTATCTTGGCATCCGGAATATCAACAAAAGCTTCATCAAGGCATCTTGACTATCTATGTCATCTAGGTCAAAGAATGGCTTCTTGGCTGAAGGTGACGCAAAAACAAAGTCAGCAAGTGAAGAATAAATAAAACATCCTCAGGATGTAACAGGTATTACTCACCAGACATCTCGGTGGCTTAGCTAGCAGTGTAGCTCTCTTTTGCTTCAAAGGTTCTAGCTGAGACAGGTAAGTCTATAACAGCCTTGCATCTGATGATAGAATCAGTTAAAGGGGAGCAAGTTTGACAAATGAAGTACCTGTCACATAAATTTTTTTAGAATGATAGTGATATCCTCAGGATATAACTACAAAATTTTTATAAACTTAAACACCCTAAAAAATCTTTTTCACTTTTTAGCCAAGACATTGGGATATCATCCTCAAAAGGATTGGAATCCCTCTTCACAAAGAAGAACTTTGATTTCCAAGACCTGTCAGACTTAATGACATTATACAGGTAAGGAGATCTTTATTTATAAGCTGAAGAACATAACGGTTGGAACCACGAGTTTTGAACTTATACAAGTAAAGACAGGTCACCGATCTGAAGATTGATACCATGATTCTTGATGATCTTAATAAAGACCATCAAGATCCTCCAAATCTCAGGCATAGCTTGAGCATAGGCCATCCAGTAACGTTAAAGAAATCTTTGATGAATTTGGGAACTGATATCTTAGGCCAAGGTGGAAAGGCTGGTACATGAAGCAGACCCAAACAGAGGATGCAAAATCAGACTTTGCATTCTGGTCATATGGCCGGAACACAGCTGATTCACGGAAGGCCCCTGAGTTTTGCAAAGAAAGCATATCTTTGTCTGTGAACATTCAGACTTCGTTTGCAGAATCTTGTAACAGGTTTTGTTGTACAAAGTCCTTATGGACTCCTATACTTCCTGCAGCCCTTGTTGATTTTTAACCTTTCCTAAGAATTCTTTATATAAAAAGTTCGAAGATTGGTAAAAACAGAGAAAAGCAAAGAAGAAAGAAGAAATAACCCTTCTAATAATCTTGTTGTGATTTTAAAGGAAGGATTGAAGTCTCGATATAGACTATGAAAGGTGATAAGGTGTAACAGTCATCCCTAAATCATCGACCAAAATATAGTCGTTGATAT
This sequence comes from Ambrosia x helenae, assembly GCA_030844895.1. Lineage (NCBI taxonomy): Eukaryota > Viridiplantae > Streptophyta > Magnoliopsida > Asterales > Asteraceae > Ambrosia > Ambrosia x helenae. The sequence continues at coordinate 15,225 of CM061224.1, read as the reverse complement.
CCTGTCAGATGTTTAATAATCCTCAGAAGATAAGCATCAGAATTAAAAATATTATAACCGTTAAGATATTAACTATAACATATTTTTTGGGGACAATTGTTGGTGGTGAAATCTTCAGGATAGAACTAACCTATATTTTCTATGTGACATCCTCAGGATACTACAGGCATAATAGGATTCAGGATAACACTGAATATTATCTAATGCACATTCTGAGGATAAACTAACTATCTTATTGTTATATAAATGCCGGATGATTTTACCTCATGCTCTCTAAGTAACATCCTCAGGATAAGCAGGGTTCAGGATGTAACTGTGTTTTACCTTTTATATGCATCCCGAGATGGACTAACGAATTATCTTATTATGATAATACTGCAGGTACACCTAATCAATATTAAGGTTCGTAGCTGCTCCCTAACGGCTATATTGTCTCATTCAAGTCACATGAGCTGATCATTGAAGAGCAATACGTGTGGAGCAAGTCCAACACTAAATAATAGGTCAAAGGTGTAACCGACGAGCACTAATGAGAGGCGAGAAATAAGGAAATGGTTAACCAACGTCTATATTGGTTAACCACTCTTCAAAGACAGCTGGAAACAGTCAGGAGACTCATTAATATAGGCGTATATCATGGGATTTTCATTATTCACTTGTAACTATATAAAGGTGGTGATTAAACGAGTATAGGACACTTCTCACTTGCTTAACACTTCGTAGACACCTGATACTCTCTCTACACACACACACACAACAATCATATTGTAATCTTAGATACTCGTTCATCACCTATCCAAAGTGGTACTTATTTCTACCTTATTAATATTAACAAACAAGGCAGGGGCTTAGACTCCTCCCGAGGTTTTGTGTCAGCGATCATCAACTGATCAAGGGCTTTCCTCGTACATCGAGTGTTGTTCTTTTGTTGTATTAGATTTACATTCATTGATCTTTGCCTATTTCATCATTCTGTCAGACAGTTACATCCTCAAGATATAACTTTGCATTCTGACCAGTTTTCTTTGCCATCCTGAGCATAGTTGCTATATTGATATTTCTTTGTTATATTAAACTACCATCTTCAAAATACAACTGAGTTTTTAACATATTTCACACATTTAGCACTCTACCTCACTTTTACTAATTTGGAATACAAAATTATTTCTACTAGGTAATTCTTGACAAAAACAGGAAGTAATGATGACTAATATTAATTGTTTGTACAACTATTTAGTTCCAAATATTATATATACAAGATATAAAATAAACTAATGTCTATTGCAAGATCGAATCGCAATGGTCGTCGAAGCAGTTGATGAGGTGTGGTCTGCTAGTCCATCCGATCTCTACACGTACATAGCTCTAGATGCTCTAAACCGCAACGCTTACAGCTCGAATCTTCTAACATGATAACCTCTAATACACACTAGCAGCATATACCTCGTCTTCACGACCATCCAAATGTAGTACCTGAACACATGCTTAAAAAGAGATCGGGTCAGCGATTACGCTGGTGAGTCCGTGTAAATAGTTAAGTAAATCCAAAACAGTTTTGTCATCTAAAAAACAAGTTCACAAGTTCACTCAACACAAGGTGATGTACAAAGTGACACCTCAAACCTTAACACATAATCCATCTACTGCCATTATGGATTCACCTCGCAAAATATATGTCACAACGGCCCTATTGTCCTCATTGGAGGGTTTTCCGGGCTTCCGGATCCGCTGTGTGTGGGGGTTTCCCCAAGTAGTGACATATATTTTGCCTGGTGAATCCATAATGGCGGTAGATGGAATATGTGTTAAGGTTTGAGGTGTCGCTTTGTACATCACCTTGTGTTGAGTGAACTTACGAACTTGTTTTTGAGATGAAAAAACTGTTTTGGATTTAATTAACTATTTACACGGACTCACCGCTGACCCAATCTCTTTTAAGCATGTGTTCAGGTACTATATTTGGATGATCGTGAAGACGAGGTATATGCTTGCTAGTGTGCATTAGAGGTTATCATGTTAGAAGATTCGAGCTGTAAGCGTTGTGGTTTAGAGCATCTAGAGCTATATACGTGTAGAGATCGGATGGACTAGCAGACCACACCTCATCAACTGCTTCGACGACCGCTGCGATTCGTCCTTGCAATAGACACTGTGTGTGTGGGTTTCCCCAAGTAGTACTACCCACATATTGAGTGGCCCAAATCCCCTGGGTTAATGAGTGTCAAGTGTTTCTTTGGCAGCCAGTATCTTGTCACATCAAGTGGTTTCATTCACAGTTTTCACACACAAGCATGCATTCACCCCAAAACAGTTAAAAATACAAAAAGGGGAATGGTACACGGAACTCACCTTTGACAACGTATCACTTCACATGTCACCGTGTCCCAAGTTGGGGATCCACATGTCCTTAGCACAGAAGGTCATATGGTAATTCGTAAATATCAATGGTTGTAACCAAACACCACGGTTACACGTGTGGACGACTAGGACCTTTAGTTGTCAGAGTTTAACTTTGTTACTGGTTCATAATTCTGCTCATTATCTCGAATCATATTTGTATTTATCATTCAAGTCGCAACTAATAACTAAATAGTCCATGTCTATGTTATGACGTTTAATAGTCCTTTAAGTTTCAAGAGTTGATTTATTAGTTATGGGAATATACATATGGTTATCTAAGGTTTGAAGTCCAACGTCCTATGTACTCTGATATCAAATATGTCTTAATCGCCCATCATACTATATATACTGTCTTAAGAGTTTTGTATCCGTCTATGTAGTTGGTTTTCCTTTGTCTCATCGTTTTATTGTCATAAAATATATATGTATACATATTCACATGCTAAACCTATTGTTAGAAGTTCCCATTATGTACGTGGACTAAGGCGCCCATCAGCTTCTGTGTTGGAATATATTCCTGAATTGAGTTTCGCATTCTGTTCATATCCAAGGGATTTGGATAAGGCCCAGTGTCTTATTTGTTATCCTGGTGTTCCTATATCTTAATTAACATCCATTTTTAGTTGATAAACAATCATGTCTTGCACTCCATATATGTCCATACATTCTATTTGGTTTCGTTTATTCAATTTGTTTGGGCTAATCAGGTCTGGTCTAATGTACTCGTTACGTTCCACACGAGTCAACCAAGGTCTATGCGGATTATTTGTTTAGTTAAGCGTGCAAGTTATACCTTCCCACTCGTAATCAGGCGCATCATCATATTGACCAAAAACTGTTGTTCGAGCGTTGACCAGTAAGTCCACTCTGACCGAGCTCAGCTCTGTTGACCGAGTCAAACTGAGTTGACTCGACTCCTGAGCCGTAACCACTTTCTTCGTCACCACCATAACTACGACCGTCAATTCTCTATTATCCATTCGCTGAGCACGGATGGTCAATTCTCAACAGCATCTTGCAGGAGGTTTTGACAGCTTACGCGGCTCCCTATTATCCATTCAAATGGTCAAAATGGGTGCCTAAAAAAGTTAATTTGATGGCATGGCGAGTGGAACAAGAACGGCTACCAACACTCAAAGGTCTAAAGCGAAGAAACATTGGCATACAAGAAGACTCTTGCAGATTATGTGGAGACCAAACAGAATCAGCGCAACATCTATTCATCGACTGTTACTTCGCAGCGAACGTATGGAACAAGATAAGCTAGTGGTGCAAGACTCAAACCGATATATGCTTTCAACCTGAAGGATCTATTAGAGACGCACAAAGCTACCGGAAGGGGATGTGTCAAGAAAAAAGCGCTTCACGCGGTCATTCTCACGGCATGCTGGGTCTTATGGAAAAAGCGAAACGACAAAATTTTCATTGGGAGGAATACATCATTGGAACACATAATGGCAGAAATACAATCGGTGTCCTACATTTGGGTGAGAAATCGAGCGAAACTTGAAAGCATCGATTGGGAGAAATGGAAACGCTTTGAACTCTAGTAAAATCATGTAATATGTTATTTGGGTGATGAACTTGTCCTCTAATTAGCACCTTGCTATTAATCGACATGTAAATATTGGTTTGGAATAAAACGTCGTTTGCCGTTCAAAAAAAACTACGACCGTCAATAGACCCCTCAACCCCTTGTGGACCAACTAATATTTACAACCTGTCACCATCTATTATTATTTATTAATCATTAGTCTCATAACCATCTATATCCCTCACAACCTTATCAATGTTTTGGTTCAACAGTAGTCCGAAACTTAATTGAACTTACCAACCGATCGGTTATATAATTAGAATTCCTAATCCTGTTGCCTTCGTTATCCTATAAAAGCATCACCATCATCGTGTTCCTTCTTCGGCGCTGCCGTGGTCTTGGTTGTTATGGTGGTAAGAGACCCACTGGTTCCTCTTCTGACTCTCTCTCTCTCTTTTTGAAATTTGGTAGGTGAAGTGGCAGTGTTGTTGGAGCGACGCCATCGGGCACCACCGGTTGTGACGACCCCAAGGTTGTGTGTAGTGGTGGGGGTTATGGGGGGTTATGGTATTAAAATATTAAAAAGTAATAGAAGGGGGTTATGGAAAAAGATGGTGTAGTGGGAAGGGGGTTATGAGGGGGTTATAAATGATTAGGTAATCATTGTTTAATTATTGTTTTTATTTAAATAAAAATATTAGATAGTTAATAATATTTCATTAAATAAAAAAAATTACAAATACTAAAACAAAAAATTACAAATACTAAAAAAAAATACAAATAATAAAAAAAAAAATTACAAACCCTAAATAAAAGATAAAAATACTCAAAGGTTATATTTTTCCTCGATTTTTTTCTTTTGTTTCAAACACATTTCCAACGCTTTGCCCTCTAGGTGGTCGTGCTTCTGCGTGTAAAACTCAAAGTCGCGTTGAAACTGTCGATCCCTCATGATGTCAACCACCTCTCGGTTTTCTTGGATACGCTGAGCCCCGATGTCGCGTAACTCTTGGAGCCGCTGGTTCATTTCAGCAAACGCCGGGATTAACTGGTTCACCCACGACGAAGACTCCGGCCGTGCGGCTCGAGCAGCCCCGTCGACCGGCGCGGACGAGGTATCTCCTCCGCCCCCTCCTCCCCTACAAAATAGGGATTTTCTTCTGGTGAGTTGAGGTCGACATAAAGCGCGTCAGACGTAGGCGTTTCGGGATCAACCGAGTCAGAGGTCCTCGACTTTTTTGAAGGCCTCGTATTTTTGGCCCTAGAGGAAGAAGTTCCAATCGTTGGGCGGACGGTGTGCCATTTAGAGCAGTCTTTCAGCAGGCGCCAAACCTTCAAGTACGGGAAATTCCCGTATTCCTGATTGTATTCTTCCAAAGCCGCCTGCAAAATATCCTCGTCGCTTTGCCCACTTTTCCACCCGTACCGGGTGCGCTGATAAATGCCTTGAAACTTTGTGCATTTTATGTTGATATCGGTCCACTTGCCGATATCGAATCGTTCTCCCGGTAGCCCTCTCTTTTACCAGCCAGACCAAAAAATATTGCCCGGACTCTTTTCCAAAAATCGCCTTTGGATTGGTAGTTGGCTAAAAAAACAAACCAATAATATATATAAGTACCCGTTTAAAAAACTATATGTAATAAAATATAACATAACCAAAAAATATATATCTTACCAATAATAGGATCCTCCGACACGTCAACCCACGCTCGGGCTAACGAGTACATCTCGTTGTCGGTCCATGGTTGTACGTTTTTTTTGGCACGACCGCCCGTGTCTTTTCTTTTGTGAGTCCGGCTTCCTCGGCCGGTTGCCTTGCCTCGCACGGGCTCTTCCTCTTCGACCGGTTCCTGTGTCTCCGGAACCGACTGTGTTTCATGCCAAGCATTTGAGGACCCGAACATTTGGGATGTCCCAAACACTTGTGTTTGGCTAAACCCACCTCCCATGGGTATCCCAAAACTCCCTCTCATGTTAATGTTATACATGTTCGGGTCCCAATTATAGGGTTGGTTTAACAGGTTCGTGAAACTTTGTGGGTTTGAACCTGAACCCGGAGCTATAGGTCGGGTGTTGTCGCCACTGGTTTGGGAACCAAACCCGAAACCTCTACCGAAAGGATTCATCTCTTGTGTGTGTGTTGGCTTGATCTAACTGTGAGTGTTTGGATTGTAAAGTGTGTGTGTTTTAGATTGTATATGTGTGTGTTTGTGTAGAGTGTGTATATATATATATATATATAAAAGAAAGAATCAAAGCAGAATTTTTTGTTTTTTAATTAATGCATTAGACCGTTCAACGGTCAAGTCACAAATATCGATGTAAAACGCCCGCTATCACCACAACGTTGCCACCATAAAACGCCCAATAGCGCCCCTGGGGGCGGTGTTTGGGGCGCTATAGGGGCTGAAAACGGCCACATAACCCCCCACTACACACAACCTAATCCCTTTCCTCTTCAAGTTCTTTGTTTATTTCTCTTTACCTCTTCTCTCTCTTGATCAGTAAAGAATGTATGTGTGTTGGTTTGTGTGGTATGTGTTGTAATGTGTGGGTATAAATAACCGTGAATTAAAATATGTGTTTTTAAGTTAAGAGTGACATGGGGCACATGGCAATGGTGCCATGTGTCCCATGCAGTGACTAAGCAATTAGTCACAAGGTTGGGTTTGGGTTCGTAATGCGTACTGGTTCGGTCTCGTAATGTGTACTTTCTAATAATATTTTATGTAACTATTCGTTTTTCGATTTCGAATCCAAATGTATGTTCATTTTATTTATTGGTTGTATTAAATTAGCGTGAAAAATTCTTGGTCCGAAACCAGGGTGGTACAAGAGCTACGAGACCTCTAGAATTAGTACATGCAAATTTATGTGGACCGATTACTCCCACATCATTAGTAGGCAACAACTATATCTTCTTGATAGTTGACGATTATTCAAGATATATGTGGATCTACATGGTTAAGTCAAAAGATCAAGTTTATGAGAATTTCAAGAAGGTTCTAAGTGAAGGTGAGACAGAGATAAGTCACAAGCTCAAAAGATTAAGAACGGATCGTGGAGGAGAGTTTACTTCTAAAGCACTTACCACGTATTGTAAGGACAATGGAATCCTCAGACAACTTACAGCAACCTTACACACCTCAGCAGAATGGCGTAGTAGAAAGGAAAAACCATTCAGTAATGAGTATGGCAAGAAGTATGTTAAAGGCTATGAACGTACCACAAAATTTATGGACAAAAGCAACACGACAAGCAATGTACATACTAAATCGTTTACCTACCAAAGCACTACAGGGAATGACACCCTACGAAGCAGTAAATGGCAAGGCACACAATATCAAGCGTATTAGAGTATTTGGATGCATAGCATATGTGAAGGTAACAACGCCTTACTTACAGAAGTTAGAAGATAGAAGCAAGAATATGGTACATCTAGGAAATGAAAATCGTTCAAAAGCCTATAGATTATATGATCCCATAGAAGAAAATATACATATCAGTAGAGATGTCCAATTCATAGAAAACGAACCATGGGATTGGGACAACTACTTAAAAGAAGGAAGTAACGACGAACCATCTTGGACAAGATTCGAAATTTATGGAGATGAAATTGAAATTGTACAAGCGTAAAGTAATGAGGACAACGAAGATCAAGAAAGTGAAAATGAAGTTTTTAGCAGTCCATTTACAGCTACAAGAACTCCAATAACAATTCAAGAAACACCAACAAGTGATCCAACACTTGAATCAAGCATTCAAGATTTAGAAGACTCACCAGGCTCCCAACATAGACCAGTACGAGCCCTTAGATCACTTAACGACATCTATGCAGCCACAGAACCTCTTAGACCAGAAGATTATGACATCTATTTTAGCATACGATGAAGAACCTGCAAATTACAAAGAAGAAGCAGATTACCCACATTGGATAGAATCAATGGAAAACAAGATAGACTCTATAGAAAAGAACAACACTTGGACACTAACTACACTCCCCTCAAGTCAGAAACCAATAGGTCTAAAATGGGTATTTAAGGTCAAGAGAGACGCAAGTGGACACATCACCAAACATAAGGCCAGATTAGTAGCAAAAGGATATATACAACAAGAAGGAATAGACTACAATGAAGTATTTTCACCTGTTGCAAGAATGGAAACAATCAGGCTACTATTAGCATTGGCAGCATAGAAAGGATGGCAAGTACATCATTTAGATGTAAAATCAGCATTCTTACATGGTGAATGAAAGGAAGATGTCTACGTTTCACAACCAGATGGATTCGTAAGGAAAGGAAAAGAGAACCTAGTCTACAAGCTAAAGAAAGCCCTATATGGTTTGAAGCAAGTAGGGGTGTAAACGAGCCGAGCCGAGCCCGAGCCTGACTGGGCTCGGCTCGGGCTCGTTAAGGTTTTGTGAAGCTCGAGCTCGAGCTCGGCTCGGTTCGAGCCTACAATCTTGAGCTCGAGCTCGGCTCGCTAACAGAATCCAAAGCAGCTCGGCTCGGCTCGGCTCGAGGTGATTTGAGAATCTCAAACGAGCTTAAAAGCTCGGCTCGAGCTCGCAAAAGCTCGGCTATAACTTAGGCTCGTGAGCCCAATCGTTAAGGCTATAACTTAGGCTCGGTTGTAACTTAGGCTCGGGCTCGGGTTCGGGCTCTAGCTCGTTAAGGCTCGATTAGGCTCGCGAGCCCAATCGAGCTTTGTATCTAGGCTCGAGCTCGGGCTCGATAACTAAACGAGCCATATTTCAGGCTCGGGCTCGGGCTCGGGCTCGTTAAGGCTCGGCTCGTTTGAGCTTTTTACCGAGCCGATCTCGAGCCGCTATGTGTCATTTACACCCCTAGAAGCAAGCACCAAGAGCATGGAATTTAAGATTGAACAACATTCTAAAGGAAATTGGATTTATAAGATGCCCACAAGAGCAAGCAGTGTACAAGATAACTTCAAAATAGTCAACAATAATTATAGGAGTTTATGTTGATGACATAATAGTGACAGGAAGTTCAATCAAGGACATATCAAGCTTCAAGCAAGAAATGCAAGGCAAATTTGAAATGAGTGATTTAGGACCACTCACATACTATCTAGGGATAGAAGTACGCCAAACACAAGGAAGAATACAATTGAAGCAATCAGCCTACGCAAAGAATGTTATTAACGAAGCTAGACTAAAAGACTGCAATCCAACAAAATATGCAATAAAATCAGGTCTAAAGCTCACTAAAATGATACAAAATATAGAAAGCTAATTGGAAACTTAAGGTACCTTACACATACCAGACCAGATATCACCTACACAGTTGGATACGTGAGCAGATTTATGGAGAAGCCAAGAACGACTCACATAAAGGAAGTTAAACATTTGATACACTACATTAAAGGAACATTGAATTATGGAATTCAATACATCAAAGGAAAAGAAGCAGAAACCATTGGATACAGCGACAACAGTTATGGAGACCAAGACGATGGAAGAGGAACGACAGGAACAATATTCTACTATAAAGATTCACCTATAACATGGATAAGTCAGAAACAAAGTACAGTAACACTATCCTCATGCGAATCAGAATATATGGCAGCTACATCAGTAGCTTGTCAAGCAATATGGCTACAAGGAGTACTAAGCAAACTCACAGTGTGAAAAACCAAAGAAGATAACTCTACGAGTAGACAACAAGTCAGCAATACAACTTATGAAGAATCTTGTGTTTCTTGGAAGATCAAAGCACATCAACACAAAGTATCATTTTATCCGAGAATGCATAGAGAATGAGCTGATACAAGTTGATCATATCTATGGAGAGATGCCAAAAGCAGACATCCTCACCAAGGCATTACCAAGAATAAAATTCATAGAGATGCGAAGTCTCATAGAAGTTGAAGACCTTAGGGAAATCAAGAATTAGGGGGAAGAATGTTAGATATATTAATTCCTGATTTCCATATATATATCCTAAGTATTATTATATCCTAAGTTAGATAGTTATGTCGGTTATAAACCAATCGTTACGTCGGTTAAGTCCAATGGGACACACCCCTTCACTACAAGAAAATGAAGCTAATGCAACACTGGTAAAATGTTGCATTAGGCCTTGAAAAGGTTGCATTAGACCTAATGCAACCTTTTAGCAAAGGTTGCATTAGGCGAAGTTGCATTAGATCTAATGCAACCATTTTAAGGTCTAATGCAACATTTTTTTTAAGTGTTGCATTTATTACTTAAATGCAACCTTTTCTCTATGCAACCTTTTATCATTCTAATGCAACTTTTTTTACTATAAATGCAACTTCTTAAAAACTCAAATGCAACTTTTATTATAGTCTAGTTACAAAAATGCAACTTTTTCTATACTTAAATGCAACCTTTTCTACATACAAATGCAAATTTGTAACGTAAATTCAATTGTTATTGATTAATATGCATCCAATCACAATTACAACAAAAATGATAATAACACAAATATCATTGATAATCAACAGTGTACTTTAAGAAGTTTGTCAATTTGTCCAAACTCAAATAACCATATAGTCAACACAATGTCAATTACAACAATAAAGAAAAATGAAAACATTCTACTCATCTCGATCTTCAACTAGTAGTTGTTTTATAGCTTTTTGCATCATAGCTTCCAAGGTTGTCACTAGTTGTCAATATGTTTTGCATAACTTTGAGCTCGTTTTTTTTTTCTTTCATGATCCTCTTCAATCTTGTTGCACATTCCACAAGTTCTACCAGCAGCAGAGCAATATGGAATGCAGAATACAAGCACTCCGCTATTTTCACATATTAGTTTAGACACTCAACTACATCAGTTCATATAAGAAACACATATATATTACGGAATCCAATAAGAACTTACCAGTAGTAGCATCAAAGGATGAACACAACAGTAGTCATCAAGGTAATCTCAATTCTATACAACAAGAAGAAAACAAGTAACCAAAAAATATTTTTTAGCCTTGATATATAATAAAAACCATACAAGACACGTGTACCACCTTCTCAAAAAGGTTAACAGATAATTATTGCTATCGAGACACACAAAGCTTAAGCATCAATTAAAAACTCCAATTGTAACATATATTTTAGAAGCAAAAAAACTTGCATATAATATATGAAGTGATCTTCCTTGATAGTAAGCTTACCTAGCATCAATCTTTACTAAGGAACTTGTTTTTACCTCTGATAATCCTTCTTGTCCGTATTAATCTGCACAAGAACATATCACATATTTATAAAAAAAAAAGAAGTGAAACTCACCAAGAGTCAAGAAATATTTAACAGTATAACAATTATTTAGATCCATGTTGTTTGATTCTATTCATGTGCTTCTATTTGTTGTCTAATTAATGATATTTTAAGGACACTTTAGATATATGCAGGTCCTAAAAAGTTTATTATGTTTAAACACTCATTATTAGTTTTAAATACACATTTCCAAATACATTCACATCAGGATGGAAGCAACCCATCTCGAATTTCACCTTTGGAGGCTTGAATCGGTAATGTTTGGGAACAAAAGTGGACAGATGTGTTTGACGTGCCATAAGATCCAGTAGTTCAGACTGCAATCTGTTGTATTTAAGGACAGCACAACATCAAAATAAAAGATATGGTGACTCATTGCACTATATGGTGCAATGAGTTACTATTAAACTCGTTGCACTACATGGTGCAATGAGTTACTATTAATACTTTATGTATATGTTGCAACCATCAGTAAAGTAACACCTAGATAAAATAATTCAGTTATAATCTTCTTATAACTCAACTCCTAATGTTCACTTTTTAACCTGTTGGTAGAGAGAAGCCGCAGCTGCTCGAACAACTCTGATTGAAACTCCAAGTTTTGACAAATGCAGCAAGTCTGATATAAAATAATAAACAAACAAAGAAACAAAATTATGTGCCAAATAAATAAATCCTAACCCTGACACACCATTAATTGTGTAAAGTGAGCACGACAAGTGTAACCCATTTATCTCAACTAGTCAAACAAGTTGACAGGTTATCAATGGATTAGCATGTTGTATATGAGTTGTAAATTTGTAATAAAGATGGAAACAAGTTAAATGGGTCATAAGTGGGTTGGCGGGTTGACCATATAGAAATAATATTTTCTATTTAACTTTAACGGGTCAACATATCTATTTAAACGGGTTAACTGAACACACCCTAGTAATGGAATGGTTTAAAATTGACAACCCACACTTGCTAGAATTGATAAATTGAGGGTGAAGCATACAAAAACTACATAATAATGTGAACTAGCAGTGCAAGATAATAACATAATGCAGGAATTGTTGTAGCAACTTTAGGGTAGTTTTTTAGCTGATGCAGGTGCGGTCCACTTCAACCATTTCAGGTACGTTGTCATCAGTAGATTCAATGGCATGTAACTTTAGCCTCTTACTATACAATGAAAACATAATAGTTATTTGAGCGCCCTTTGTATATGAAAAGCAAACCCAACTATCAGTAACTCATTGTCTAACTTGTACCCAAGCAACTAAAATTTAAATAACCAAAGCAAGTCTTTTTGCTTGCTTTGCTTTCTACCATAGTCTTCACTAGGACTTTGATCAGCACCATATAGACAAACTTAAATTCCAACTTTTAACAAACTATGATTTTTGGAAAAAGAAAAAAGTATGTAACTAATGGTAAGTTGATCAGTTAAGATCGAAATACCACTTTGGCACTTGTTTGGCTCTTTATATAATTTAAGGTCACAACATGCAACATTTAAATAGAAAATATTTAAAGGCATTAGTAAACAAGAATATTATGCATAATCTGAAGAGTGTAGCAAACTTAAGATAACAGATATGCTGAACTATGTTACCAAACTGTAAACACAAAATTTTATAGCAGAAGCATGCCGAATTGAGGGTAATTACGATATAGATTCTAACTCGAGAATCTTGACAAATCTTTTTGTATATTAAGGATATTGTTGATGATGTAGAGTAGTGATTCTGGTAAGCAATATCCAGCAACTCCCCATATCCAGGCTGGACCAAATCGCTATACCAATTTGATTAGTGTTAAACAGGGACACATGGGGTACTGACTCTTTTTTGTGGGATTTTCTAAAGAGGCACCTGATTCTGTAAATACATATATACACACATGAGTTGATATGAGAAATTAATATCTCAAAGTATCAAAAATCATGAACCCTAATCGTACATGTTAGAAGATGGAAGTGAATCGAGCGGGCGCCTTGGGCGACAAAATGGGGCAGGTCCTGGTCCGACCATCGGTTCCTCCTCATCGTTGTTGTGATTATGAGTTTCTTCCATCGTTGCGCTGTTAGCATAGATTGAATTTGTAAAAGCTCAAAACTACCTTCAACTAGTGCTGCTCATTTTAGAGGGGAAATTGGGAAATTCAACTTTTCATTTTGGAGGTATGGTGGATGGAGAAGTTTAGGATAGTGGGATACTGGGATTAGATATTGGGCGGGTAGCCAACGAGGTAGTGGTGGATAGTTAGGGAAAAACTTGGGTGATTCTTGTGACTAGGTTTAATTTTCTGTATTATTTTCTGTGGCATCTAGGTGAATAGCGAATATTGTTGGCGTCGGTTTGACTTGAATGGTAGATGATGTTTTACCGATTATTCCACTGCCGTGCCTTCGGGCGGGTGGAGATCAGGTTTTCCGCACAACTTGGAAAGCGAAGGGGCTGGCGGGCTGACGAGTAGTCGACCTCAGCAATAGCGCCCGGGTGTCATGATGGTTGACACATTGTTGCTTGCCGTTAAAAAAAAAGCTATTCGGCGGGTGAAAAACATTTTCAACACGTATTTTTTTAATTAGCTATAATAGAAAAAATATTATTCATAAAAAAACAAAAATACTATTTTTCATTTTTCATAAGTGTCCTTCGTATAATTTGTTATGATTTGCATATTTCAACCAAACCGACAATTGTAGACGTGGTTGGACTATGATTCATCTTCTTTGATCATGAAATTGTTTTGAAACCCGAGCTGGACTGGCCGGTCAGACCCGGAACCGAACCCTTGGCCGGTTGGGTTGATGGATTGGACCGGACACCTATTGAACCAGCATTGGACCTGTGAACCCGGTGGTCGGACCGGAAACCTGGCTGGTCGAACGGAAAATGAGGGATCAGACAGGATTTTTATTGAATTTTCTCCTTTTTCGTTGACTTGTTGACCGGTCGGACAGGTGACTCGGTGAGGTGTTGGTTTGACATCCAGTCCGGTTTGACATCCGGTCCGGTTCTGAAGTTTCAACCTTTTAAAATAATAATTCCTTCAAAGTTTTAGCAATGCAAATTTTATAAAAAGAGTAACAAATTTCAATATGTTTGCAACATTTCAAGAAAAAAGGTTGCAACTTTTAGTAACATTCGCAACTTTTAATAAAAAGGTTGCAATTTCAATAAAATATGCAACCTTTTATAAAAAAGGTTGCATTAATCTCTAATGCAACCTTTATGTTGTATCAAGTTGCATTAGAGTTAAATGCAACACAAATAATAAAAGGTTGCATTTAAAAAGTTGTATTAGGCTCATTTTCTAGTAGTGCTTCTTTATGTATAAATAGGGAACATATTAATGTATCATTTCATTATGTATTGATTATTTTACTTTCAAGTATTCTCTCTCAATTATCTTTCTCTCAATCGATCCTGCGATCTGACAGCTAAACTTTTTTCAGTTTTTTCCATACGCACTCTGCTACCATGTGAATTGTGATAACTAGATTTTTCTGTATTGAAATTTTCCCTTGATATAAAAGATAAAAGTTTTGCATCATTGTTTCACAAGAATAGTAAAGCGGTAATTTACAAGCATAAAAGCATAACAAACATGGAAATCATTCACTTGGGGCAGGTGTAATAGTTATACATGCTAGAGATGAATAAATTTGCATATTATTTTATTAGGTACCAGAAGCATGAGATAGGGCCATCAATGAAAGTAAAAGGTCCAATCATTCCTATAATATTAACGTGGACTTTGCACTTGAACCGCATTAATTTTTGAAGCATAATTTCTTTCATTCCCATAGTGCTTGAACTGTATTCTCCAAAATTATCGCTGTTAGCAAACTAGGGCAACCGTATCATGTTCTTCACTTTCAATCATTAAGCTACTAGAGACGGTGTATTTTTCTTCATTAAACCAAGGATGTTGTTTGCTAGACTTCCTCAATGTTTCAAGCTCCATGGTCACATCTTTCATGCTGGGTCTGTTCCCACCTATTTGGTTAAGGCATCTGCAAACCAAGTCACATGCTGCT
>CM061223.1:107342770-107573200 GCA_030844895.1 Ambrosia x helenae | reverse complement strand
CAAGGCCTTTTTGGACTGTAAGCCGATAAAATTTTAGCGGCACCGAGGGATCTGTCGGACTGATTAAATGGTTCGAAAAGACCGAAGCAGTGATCCGCATCAGCGGTTGTACCCCTCGACAATCAGTCATGTACTCCACGAACTTGTTCTGGATCAAGCGCTAACTTGGTGGAACAGCCAAGTACCAGGCACTGGGAGATGATGCTGCTTACTCCCTACCATGGTTGGGATTGAAGGAACTTATGATTGCCGAATACGTCCGGCGAGTGAGGTACAGAAACTTGAAACGGAATTCTGGAACCTTACCATGGTTGGAGCAGACGTGGCTGGGTACACGTCCAGATTTCATGACCTTGCCCGACTAGTGCCTCGTTTGGTTACCCGGAGAGCAACAAGATAGAGCGGTACCTGTTCGGGACTAGCGCCACAAATACGCAGCATGGTCACTTCTTCCAAGCCACGACCATGCGCGAGGCTATCGATCTCGCTCTGAGCTCACGAAGACGCTATTCGATGGGCCCTTAATCCGGCAGGTTTCGGGACTAAAAATTTTGAGTCTAGCAGCGTGGAGGGGTAAAAATCTGGGGACGAGTGTGACACCCGGCAAATTCTGGTTAACAACGTTGTCTAGATGAAAGTCTACCTTAGCGAGTCACGCGTATAATGTACTTAACTGGTTAGTTAAGTCGGGTTATGGTTCGGGAACTATTGGTTAGTCTAGAAGATCATTGGATGTTGGTCTAGAGGTTCGTTATATGTCAGTCCTTAACCAAGTGTACAAACGGTGACGATTTGTAGGATCGTCAGGGCATACGGAACGTACGAGTCTCGAGTCCCGGGAAATTGGTGAACGAGTGTAAATATGTGTATTTACTTGTGTTATGTGTTTACAATCATTATGTGACTTGTCGGTACGTGAATATGCATTAACATATGTTAAAACAGGGTTTAACGCGCAAAACGCACAAAACCAACCCCTATAGGCGAGTAGGAGGCCTAATCACCTATAGGGGAGGCGAGTAGGAGACCCTAGGGGCGATTAGGGTCCTACTCGTGTATAGGTAAGGGCGAGTAGGCCCAATCACATGAACATTCAGGCGATTAGGAGCCCTAATCGCCTGAAACTGCTGCATACTCGCTAGTAACGGGCTGGACGACTAAAAACGACTATAAATACCATACTTAACCTCCTAAACATCATTATACCAACCCTAGTCGTCCCATAACCCGCCCCAACACATAAACAACCTCTGGAAGGCGATTTTTGATCAAAACTCAAGGTTTCAAGCTTGAATCATCATATTTTCATAATCCTAAGGTTTGATTTTCATCCATAACTCTTTATAAACGTTTTTAAATCAATCCCTAATGGTCCCAGACCTGTTCTTAAACGAAAAAGCTTTCTGAAAATCGTCAATAAGGGTTGTTAATCGGATTATAACTAATATGCATGCATTATGAGTGTGTATGATTAGAAAGCTAGGGTTTTTATGATTCATGATGATGATTTGATATGTTATTATGATAGATCAGTATTGATATTGATATTATGATGATAGAAATCTCAGTAATTGGATATTAGGGTTATGATTACGCGTGTTAGTATGATGTTGCATGCTATGTGAATGGTGTTTGGATTACTTGGTTGCATGCAGGACTGATTATACGAGGTTAAACGAAGGATTTTGGGTTAAACATGTTTAGGATAGTGTTTGGGATGATATTGGGTGGTTACACACGTTCTGGATCTGATTTGGAGCGTTAAACGCGCGAAAAACCGGAACAGCAAGGTTACAGGCGAGTAGCATTCCTAATCGCCTATGTTATAGGCGAGTAGGGTGCTAATCGCCTATAACACAGGCGAGTAGAGGCCTACTCGTGTGAAAGATCAGGTGATTAGCCCTAATTGCCTATAAGTTCAGGTGAATAGCCCTAATTGCCTATAAGTTCATGTGAATAGCCCTAATTGCTAGTAAGTTCATGTGAGTAGCTCCTAATTGCCTATAATAGAGGCGAGTAGGATTTCTAATTGCTAGTTGACCAACCTAATTGCTAGTTGACTTTTCCTAATCGCGTGTACTGCTGCTGTAAGTGTAAATTAGCATTCCGAGACCCGATTTTAACATGTAGTAACATGCTAGGAACCCCGTAACATGCCTAATAACTTGGTAACATATATTTGGATGTAATTCGGTGATACGTGAACGATGTGCTATAAACTTGTTGTGCGTTAACGTATGTTAAGTGTAATTGCGTTATTGTATGTTTTGGAGCGTAAACATAACACGGGGAGTCTCGGGTCACCAATGGGATGTCGAGTCTTGTACTTTGGGTCAGTTAAACAGTCACGGTATTTTCAAACGAACTTGGTTATGGTCTGGACATCTAGGGACTAATTAACCTGCGGGTTATTAGTCTAAGTACTTGTAACTGTCGTATGTTAGGTCGCCGCATTACGGGACTAGCATAGCAGCTGAGTTTACTCGGGTTAAGGAGTAACGCAACTTAAGGTGAGTTTACGGCCCCTCTTTTAAACTGGTTTCATATTTCGGGGGAGAAAACATGTGTTAAAACGATTATTTGGTAACTACTGTCATACTATGGGTTTCTATTGTGTACTACACGATCTTTGGAAGTTCCGGGGGGGAACCATGAATGTGCGGGTTTGCACAACGGGGAAATGTGAATAGCGCTATTGGGAGTGACCAACCCCCGCTCGTCGACTTGGAGGGTCGGCGGGTGCATATTGTCTCAAACAGGAACAACAGGAACTACATCGGGCATACTTTTGGTATTCGCGTTAGTAATGGTTTTCCAATCGTGGTGGAAGTATCAAAACGTACGCCTAGCTAGCGTATACTGGTTTTCGATTATTATAGTATGGACAGGTGGACTTGGTTCTTGGATACAAAACCTGTAAACTCACCAGCATTTTTGTGCTGACGTAAACTTTTACATGTTTTCTCAGGTCGCTAAGGTAGCACGACTGGACTAGGGCGCACGCGTCTGCACGGCGTCTTACTAGGGTTGCATGGTCATTTGAACGTTGAACTATTGTTTTTATGGTTGAGATACTGTTTTTGAATAAGCTTCCGCTGTAAACGGGATTTTTAAACTATGTTTTGAAATTGCATTTATATTCATTTAGACTTGTTTATTGTGATCGTTGGTTTGGATCCTGGTTTGTCATGCGCCTCGCGGTAAAACCCCGCAAGTGGATTTTGAGGTGTGACAACGAGTTCAGCTGTTGTGTCGAATGATCAGGGAAATAAACCTAGGTTTGGGAAACGTAAGCGGAATGAAGGGAAGAAGGATGGATCGTCGGGTAATGCAAACAAGAAGGGAAAGGGATATGTAGCCACAGGGCGTGGAAATGGTGGGAAACAGGGTAATTAGGGGAAAAATAACGGGATAACTTGTGGGAAGTGCCACCGCTCGGGGCATAAGACAGAGGATTGCCGGTCAGGAGCACCGAAGAATGGAGGAGCAAGACCCTGCTTCACGTGCGGGTCACTTGACCATTGGAAGAAGGATTGCCCCAAGGTAAACAACCAAGCCCGCGGGCGGGCGTTTGTGATTGGAGCCGGTGATGCACGACAAGACCCCAACGTGGTCACTGGTACGTTCCCTCTTAATGGTCATTATGCCTCTGTATTATTTGATACCGGTGCCGATTTTAGCTTCGTATCCATTGAGTTTAAAAGATTACTTGGGCTAAAAACTAGTAAACTAGATACACCCTACTCCATAGAACTGGCTAATGGTAAAACTATTGAAACGAGAGAAGTAGCGAGAGATTGTAAATTGGAACTCTGTGGGCACGAGTTTGAGATTGATCTCTTGCCGGTTGTGTTGGGAAGTTTTGACATAGTTGTTGGCATGGACTGGTTATCCGCACACCGTGCCATCGTAGTTTGCAACGATAAAATCATTCAAGTCCCCCTCGCAAGCGGTGAAACTCTCTCAATTCAAGGGGAAAGGCACGAGACGCCACTAAGGATTATTTCAAGCATGAAGGCGCGAAAGTGCTTAAGAAAAGGGCTTGTCGCATTCTTGGCACACGTGGTGGACAAGAAAGCCGACGAGCGGAAGTTGGAAGACATCCCAATAGCTAGAGATTTTCCGGATGTATTCCCAGAAGATTTGCCGGGGTTGCCACCACCTCGACAAGTCGAGTTCCGCATCGACCTCGTTCCTGGAGCTGCTCCTGTGGCACGATCGCCATATCGCTTAGCTCCATCGGAGATGCAGGAACTATCCAGCCAGCTACAAGAATTGTTGGACAAGGGTTTTATAAGACCGAGTTTCTCACCTTGGGGAGCTCCCGTCTTATTCGTAAAGAAGAAGGATCGCACATTTCGCATGTGCATTGACTATCGAGAGCTGAACAAGCTAACCATTAAGAATCGCTATCCTCTCCCCAGGATCGACGATTTATTTGATCAGCTCCAAGGATCTAGCTTTTACTCCAAGATTGATCTGAGGTCCGGCTATCACCAGTTGCGTATACAGGAAGATGATGTACCAAAGACGGCCTTCAGAACTAGATATGGGCACTATGAATTTTTGGTAATGCCATTCGGCTTAACCAACGCACCAGCTGTTTTCATGGACTTGATGAACCGCGTGTGTAAGCCATACTTGGATAAATTCGTCATTGTTTTCATTGACGATATTTTGATCTATTCACGCACCAAAGAAGACCACGAGAATCACCTTCGGTTAATCCTTGAAGTACTACGCAAAGAAAAGCTCTACGCTAAATTCTCGAAGTGTGACTTTTGGATTCGAGAAGTTCACTTCCTAGGCCACGTGGTGAATGAAAAAGGCATACATGTCGATCCCGCCAAGATCGAGGCAATTAAAAATTGGGAAGCCCCTCGAACTCCTACCGAAGTACGACAATTTCTTGGCCTTGCGGGTTACTACAGAAGGTTCATCGAGAACTTTTCGAAGATAGCACAGGCTTTAACCATGTTAACCCAAAAGGATAAGAAATTCGAGTGGACGGAAAAGCAAGAAGCAGCATTCCAATTACTAAAAGACAAGTTATGTTGCGCTCTGATACTATCACTCCCAGATGGTACGGAGGATTTTGTGGTTTACTGTGACGCCTCACATCAAGGCTTGGGTTGTGTATTAATGCAACGAGAAAAAGTGATAGCATATGCTTCCAGACAACTGAAAATCCATGAGAAGAACTACACTACACACAATTTGGAATTGGGTGCAGTGGTATTCGCTCTCAAGATATGGAGGCACTATTTATACGGAACCAAGTGCACGATTTTCACTGATCATAAGAGTTTGCAACACATCTTTGATCAGAAGGATTTGAACATGCGACAACGGAGATGGGTTGAATTATTAAACGATTACGATTGTGAGATAAAGTACCATCCCGGTAAGGCGAACGTTGTGGCCGACGCCTTAAGTCGCAAGGAACGGGTTAAACCGTTGCGTGTCCGAGCTTTGGGTCTGACTATCCACACGAATCTGACTGATCGAATTCGTGAAGCTCAAGTTAACGCTCTTAAACCCGAGAATGTCAAAGGTGAAAGATTGCGAAAGATGATTGATTCACTGGAACCAAAGGCGGACCAGACCCTGTATTTCGTGAATAGAATTTGGGTTCCAGTGTACGGGGGATTGCGTGAGCTAGTATTGGCCGAAGCTCACAGTTCTAGATATTCGGTCACCCTGGTGCAGACAAGATGTTCCACGATTTGAAGGAACTTTATTGGTGGCCAAATTTCAAAAGAGATATAGCGGCATATGTTGCGCGATGTTTAACATGCGCAAAGGTCAAGGCCGAGCATCAGAGACCATCCGGCTTGCTCCAGCAACCGGAAATACCGGAATGGAAATGGGAACGAATTACCATGGATTTCATTACCAAGTTACCCAAGACAACAAGCGGCCATGACATGATCTGGGTAATCGTTGATCGATTGACAAAATCTGCACACTTCCTCCCGATTCGCGAAACGGATAAGTTGGAGAAACTGACCCGTTTGTACATTAAGGAAGTAGTGTCTAAGCATGGTGTACCTATTTCCATCATCTCCGATCGAGATAGTCGTTTCACCTCAAGATTTTGGGAAAGTTTGAATGAAGCCCTCGGTACTCGCCTCGACATGAGTACCGCGTATCACCCCCAAACGGATGGTCAAAGTGAACGAACCATCCAGACCTTGGAAGATATGTTGCGGGCATGTGCGATTGATTTCGGTGGTAATTGGGATACGCACTTGCCTTTGGTGGAATTTTCTTACAACAACAGTTACCATACGAGCATTCAAGCTGCACCTTTTGAAGCTCTATATGGACGCAAGTGCAGATCTCCACTGTGTTGGGCTGAAGTTGGAGAAAAACAACTCACCGGGCCCGAAATCGTTCAAGAGACGACGGACAAGGTCTTTTTGATAAAGGAACGCCTCAAAGCGGCCCGTGACCGACAGAAAAGCTACGCTGATATGAGGCGAAAGCCTTTAGAATTTCAAGTCGGAGACAGGGTCCTACTAAAGGTGTCACCTTGGAAGGGTGTCGCGCGCTTTGGAAAGCGTGGAAAGCTGAACCCAAGATATGTAGGACCGTTCGAAATCCTGTCCAGGGTAGGCCCGGTGGCATACAAGCTCAAATTGCCTCAAGAGCTTAGTGGAATACACGACACGTTCCACGTGTCAAATTTGAAAAAGTGCCTATCCGACGAAACTCTCATCATCCTGCTGACGAAATTCACATTGACGACAAGTTACACTTTGTGGAAGAACCAATCGAGGTAACCGATTGGAAGGTCCAAAAACTCAGGCGCAGCAAGATCAGGTTGGTCAAAGTGCGCTGGAATGCCAAGCGTGGACCGGAGTTCACGTGGGGAAAGGCTGGACCGGATGAAGCAAAAATATCCCGCCCTATTCGAGAAGACACCTATACCGGAGAACTCGAAGTGAATTCCGGGACGGAATTCTCTTAACGGGGGGAGAATGTAACAACCGGCAAAAATAAGGTAATCCCGTACTAATTAATTAATATATGATTAACATAATTAAATGCAATTATATGTGATTTAATTATCAAGGCTTTAGGAGATAGCAATTTCCAAATAATGCATAGGAAGGCATACGTTTAATGGTAAAACATGATAGGATCATGTGCGAATAAACTATCCGGTATGGACGTTGGCGATTACCCGGTAATAATTAAATAAACGAAAAGGATCCCGGACACCCCGGATATAAAATAAAGGGTATTTTCACAAAATATAATGAGTTTTGGAACTCCAAAACCATAAGTGAAAACTTTTCACATGAAGCTCCCGGTAACGAATAAAGTGCGCGTACCGCACCCGATACGCGTACAACTCGTAATTTCACCCGGCAAAAGCCTAAATAACCAATCAACGCTTAAATTAGACTATATTTAAGGGTTATTAAAGGTATTTTTAATGTCCGAATAACGCGCGGTTAAAACCCGAAAAATACCCGAACGACACCCGAACGACGAGGGATTTAACTTAACAATTAATGGGTAAATATTTTGTGTTGTGGACCCCACCTAAACCCACCAAGGGGCCGGCCTAATGGCCTTGTAACCTCCTTGCATTTTTGTTTTTAAAAAAAAAAACCTACAAACCTATATTATCAAGCATGCATGGAAAAGATAATGTGCAAGATTAGCAAGTACAAAGCATGATCCACTTGCTTCTTTTTGTAAGCAAAATTTCGGCCCTATGGCCCTAATAATCCAAGACAAAATGCAATCTAATTATACACTAGTACACACATGTATGCATGCTTCCAAAAGATTACATATCTCACTAAGATATTAAGCATGATTATAAGATATCCTTGCAAGATCACTAACTTCTCCAACCATCCATAATCCCACGGCCACACATCCATCCAATATACTTTCCAAAGATTTCCATGGTACTTCACAATCCTTGCAAATCCTTGATAGATTAAGTGTGATCTTGGGAGATATTAAAAGGATAGTATAAAGATAATAGCATGAACACTTGAAAGCAAAACAATTTCCTTCTCTTTTCTTCCCTTGTGGCCGTAGGCTATACCACCCACACACACACTCTTCTTTCAAGTTTAAACAACACAAATCACTTCCAAACATCCATCCATCAAAACCCCATTGTGTGTTTCAAGAGCTTGGAGCTTAACCACTTGGAAGAACACACTAAACCCCTCTCAAATCCAAGGTTTTTGTCTTCCCTAGCCTTGTGCTAGTAGTAAGCTTCTTAACCTTGTTTTGATTATTAATATTCATGTATGTGTTCTTAGAAGCAAGTTGTACATGAAGGGTTTAAAATGTGGTTTTGAAACATAAGCTTTAAAAGATTTTACATGAGTAAAATGGATGATTAAAGACATGTAAATGGATCATGGATTTGATGATAATAAGGTAGTGTTCTTAAAAGATATAAAATCTACACATACAGTAGGTAGGATGATGATTTGGATAAGATTTGAGGAAGAAACTTGAATGTGTTAAAAAGTAGTTTTAATCATCTTAAAATGATCATCTAAGATATAATATATGATGGAATATATTAGGATGTCATAAATGAAGAAGTTTCAAAATTAAAGTTTACTTACTTAGAAGAATGAGATTTGGATATAATGGACAAAAACATTAAACACACATATTAGTAGCCTTATGTATGGAATATAAGACTATTAAAAGTGATTTGATGCAAAAATAACTTAACATTAAAAAGATGAATCTTCAAAGTCCACTAATTTGGGTGAAAAATACTAACTTTGGAAGTTAGAGTAGAAAAATGCAACTTTTGAAAGTTAAGGGACTAATGTTGTAACTTTGGAAGTTAGAGGACTAAAATGAATATTTTAGAAACTATTAGTCCAAAAATGCAATAATGGAAAGTTTGGTGTCAAAAGTATAAGTAATAATTTTCCAAGGTTGATTTGGTAAATACTAGTAACATACTTGGGTATTTTGTATAAAAAGTGTATTGTTATAAAATGGAATTTTATAAAAATATGGACTCCTTCTAACATAAGAATTATTATAAAAACAAGGTTTATATAAAGATGGAGACAAATTAAAAACTTGGGAAAACTTATATAAAAATGAACACTTTTATATAAATGGGAATATAAAAGTGTTGGAACATTTTTGTATATAAGTTGACAAGTTTGGATTAAAAATAGAAAAGCATCTTTAAACCTTCCAAGTAATGTGTGTTAGGAATTTGGAATATGAATAATATTTCTATAAGACACATGTTGGGAAAAACTTGGAAAAATTAACTATACAAGTTAAGACGTCGGACTAAGACACGTTAACGAACAATAAACGGACAAAACATGAGAAAAATGCCGTTGCGGCAAGATGAGAAAATATATATTTCTAGGAAATAAAATATATATATACATCATGGGTGAAAGCTAATTAACACTTTCCTAAGTGTTGAAGAAAACTATTCGTGGGAGAAAAACATAACGTAAACAAGTAAGACGTTAAACAAACGTATAGACTTAACAAGAAAAATTACACGTTTATATATATATATATATATATATATATATATATATATATATACGCTCGTCTCGGCAAAATTCTAGTATATCTACTTAATAGGAAAATAGATATGTGGGAAGGAAAACCAAGACGAGTAGACAAAATATATATGTATATATATGTGTATACCGTGCCGACGAGATCCTAGTATATTTATTTGAATGGGAAAATAAATATACGGCATGGTGAGTCGAATCGGGTGTTGAGAATATACTACCGAACGACAAGACCTTAGCATATTTATTTAAATGGGAAAATAAATGTGCGGCAAAGTGAGTCGGGTCGGGTGTTAAAAATATATTATATCGAACGATGCGATCTTAAGTATAATTATTTGAATGGGAAAAATAATTATACGTTAAGTGAAGTCGAGTCGAGGATAATAATATACAAGTTAAAGAAATATTAATGAGAATAATATATAACTTGTAAGGAAAGGGGTAATCTAACGCCAACGAAACCTAGGATACGCGCTAAATTAAACGGGAATTGGAATAACTCGTGGTCGGGAGTTGGGTGTACAACTTGCCAAGGCACATGCACTATAGGAATAGTGACTTATACGTCTAGGACGTTTGTAGGTGCGAGACCCCCCGTTTGCTATCTACCTTTTGAGCCGGACGTTGATTCAGGTGAGTCTCACGGCCCCATTTTAAACTATTTTACGTTTTCGGGGGAAAGATATGTTAGGGAAAATGTTTGACGGAATAATTACTTGAGGTGTGACCGTCACTCGGGGTTGAGACCTCACTTCTATAATCATTTATTCAGGGAAATGAAACCGGTGGAATATTTTAATAGTACTATTGGTGCCTGACAAGGCCCACCCCTAATCGATAGCGTCGATTATGCATTAGTGTATGCCTGGGGTGCATATATTCTGAACTTAAGTCGTAGGATACCGAGAAGCGACTTGGAGCGGGGCATTATTATTATACGTCTTGGTTTGATGGAGCGGGGCATTATTATTATACGTCTTGGTTTGATTATAGTCTCAAGTAGATTTATAGGAACTTGCAACTCCTATATATTGTCATAACATGGTATTTCCCAAGTGTTTAAGTTTTGGAAACTAAAAACCTGTGAACTCACCAATATATTTATATTGACGAAATTTAAACATATCTTTCAGGTAACTAGATGAAGACAAGCATGGCGGGCTGGGTCACTGGAATCTCCTATGCGGGCGTCGGTTGCTTTTGCGGGGTTTCACTTTTATTTCCCACATATATGGGATATATTTGAGAAACCTCATCGTTTATGTTAAAAACAATCTACTTTATGTGTAATGTTTGAACATGATTTTGACGCCTAAATAAATGACCCATTTTCTTAATTACTTGTGATTTGCGTTAACCTTGACTTTATACGCTTGAACCGTCGCGCCACGTGTTTCCGCCATTGGCGTGGTGTGACAGAAAGTGGTATCAGAGCCAATGTTATAGCGAACTAGTATATTTTTTTAAAAAACTAGACTATAACCGGATTTGGTTAAAAGATAAAGCTTTCAAAATATATAATATATATGCTAAGCGCAATAAAGTAATTTTTCAAGAAGCAGTGGGCATGAGGAGATTCCGACCGAGCTAGCCATGGGTATTGTTATGCAGTACGTAGTATTAGAGGTTAGGAAGGTTACTGTTAAATGTACGCCTTAACTATCTAATTAATAACTCATATATATTAGTACGGTTCTTTTGCCAGGGATGTCTGACGCGGAGAGTATAGCACCTAGCTACGACAGTAGCTTACAGATTATACCAGCGCCTCCAGCCGAGCCAGTTGAGCTAGTCGTGCTCGACTCAGAGGAGGACGACATGGAGTTGGACGCCGCCGCCGGAGGCTCAGACGGCGACAGTTCTGATGAGACGGATCCCAGCGAGGATCCAGATTGGGCCCCCGCTGGGGATGACGCGGCCGCCGTGGCCGACGTACCAGAGGCGCCGCAGGCCGACCTACCCATTATACCACTACCTGCCGCACCACTACCCCCACACCCGGTTAGAGCTATCAGGGATTTCCCTGCAGACTGCGCAGGTCCCTCGAGACCCGCCCCTGCCCAGTCGGAGACAGTGGAGTCTCCATTTGACCGACAGGCTCACGTCGATCACGAGCCACTACCCGCCCCACACATTCCCGTTCCTCCAGGCATGAGGCTTATGCCGATTGCCCGTGGACGAAACGGGTGGATCTCGGACGACTCGGACGACGAGTCGGTAGCTTCTGTAGACCACATGTTGGTACCCTTGATACGGCCGACCAGGAGGAGCCCGTGGCTCCAATGATGGAGGACGCCCCTGCTGCACCTACAGCCCCACTCGCACTGCCCGAGCCCGTACCACAGGAGGGGCCAGCCTCAGCAGGACCCATCTTAGAGGGCAGCCCCGCCCGTAGCTCTGAGCTACGCAGGGCGGGCATGACAGCATTCGCCACTGCGAGCCCTCCTACCCCTACCATAGTGGTGTCCACCCCGGAGTGGGCCACTATTTCACAGCCCCTTATGGCCCCCTTGGCCAAGCTCATAGCACCACCCACCGCACCCATGACACTGCCCATCCCCACCTTACCTATGCTGCCACCCCACCTCGAGATGCCTATTATGCCCTTACCCGCACCTTATACCTTAGGTGCCGGAGCCCCCTACATGATGACACCACCTGCACCATACCCTCTGGGTGCAGGAGATCCCTACCTGATGCCACCCCACTTCACCCCCGGACCACAGGGTTTTGCCCAGCTATTCCCCCACTTACCGATGCCAGACCCAGTTGGCCCGTCCCAGCCAGTCTACCCCGACATACCTGGGCCATCACAGCCCCGCGGAATAGCACCATTATCCGGACCAGCTTGGTCCTCAGCTATTTCACTGGAGCGAGATTTCCAGACTCCCGCCGACACGGTGCAGCGCACCGTGAACCAGATGGAACAACAAACCCGACTTATGTGGGCACGTATCATTGATGCCCGAGATGCCCTAGCACACTATGCCGAGGAGTTGTTGCGCATGGACGCGCATTGTGGGATCACGGGCGATGCACACTTCGCGCATCGACAGTTTTTGTATGATCGCATCATGGCAATCAGTATGACCATCAGCACGCACGCCCTCAGTATCAGTTTCCGCCGCCGCCACCACAGTAGGGATACTTCGGAGACACTTGAAAAATCACTGCAGATGTATATAGTAGTAGCAGTATGGTAGCATAGCACGAGTTATAACACTCGTTTGCATTTTGCCCAGCCGTGCGGGTATGCCGGCATATGATATGATGTTTTTATTTATTTCAGAACGATGTATGAGGGATGTTATCCCATATTTTGTTATTGTAGACAAAGCATTGTACTCGTACTATTGAAATTAATGAAAAATCTTATTATTATGGTGAAATATGTTGTTGTAAAACTGTGATTGTCTACGATTATTAGTGCTTACTCCATATATTGTGATTTGTGTGATTGTGTGGTGATGTTGTGTTGATTATTATGTTCATGTGATGAGTTGCTACTTATGCTTTGTGTATGTTTATAATTGTGTGAATGTTCGCCAAAGCTAACCTTTAATAATTATTATTGAAGAAAAATGGCACCGGCTACCCGGAGCAACAGTGGCAACGACGGGTTGCCCACAACACCCGCTGAACTAGAAACACTAGTCTCGGAGCGTATAGCCCGAGCCATAGCGGAACACGAAGCCGCCCGCTCGGAGCGATCGCGAGATAGGACTGGGAGCGACCAACGTGAAACCTCCCCCATTGGTAAGAGGTTTATGAATAAATGAAAAAAAGCGATGGGAGATTATCATAAAACTCCTATCCCATAATAACATACTACCTTATTATTGCAGAAACGGCCTCGCGAGAGCGCGGCTGCACTTTCAAGGCCTTTTTGGACTGTAAGCCGATAAATTTTAGCGGCACCGAGGGATCTGTCGGACTGATTAAATGGTTCGAAAAGACCGAAGCAGTGATCCGCATCAGCGGTTGTACCCCTCGACAATCAGTCATGTACTCCACGAACTTGTTTCTGGATCAAGCGCTAACTTGGTGGAACAGCCAAGTACAGGCACTGGGAGATGATGCTGCTTACTCCCTACCATGGTTGGGATTGAAGGAACTTATGATTGCCGAATACCGTCCGGCGAGTGAGGTACAGAAACTTGAAACGGAATTCTGGAACCTTACCATGGTTGGAGCAGACGTGGCTGGGTACACGTCCAGATTTCATGACCTTGCCCGACTAGTGCCTCGTTTGGTTACCCCGGAGAGCAACAAGATAGAGCGGTACCTGTTCGGACTAGCGCCACAAATACGCAGCATGGTCACTTCTTCCAAGCCCACGACCATGCGCGAGGCTATCGATCTCGCTCTGAGCCTCACCGAAGACGCTATTCGAATGGGCACCTTAATCCGGCAGGTTTCGGGACTAAAATTTTTGAGTCTAGCAGCGTGGAGGGTAAAAAATCTGGGGACGAGTGTGACACCCGGCAAATTCTGGTTAACAACGTTGTCTAGATGAAAGTCTACCTTAGCGAGTCACGCGTATAATGTACTTAACTGGGTTAGTTAAGTCGGGTTATGGTTCGGGAACTATTGGTTAGTCTAGAAGATCATTGGATGTTGGTCTAGAGGTTCGTTATATGTCAGTCCTTAACCAAGTGTACAAACGGTGACGATTTGTAGGATCGTCAGGGCATACGGAACGTACGAGTCTCGAGTCCCGGGAATTGGTGAACGAGTGTAAATATGTGTATTTACTTGTGTTATGTGTTTACAATCATTATGTGACTTGTCGGTACGTGAATATGCATTAACATATGTTAAAACAGGGTTTAACGCGCAAAACGCACAAAACCAACCCCTATAGGCGAGTAGGAGGCCTAATCACCTATAGGGGAGGCGAGTAGGAGACCCTAGGGGCGATTAGGGTCCTACTCGTGTATAGGTAAGGGCGAGTAGGCCCAATCACATGAACATTCAGGCGATTAGGAGCCCTAATCGCCTGAAACTGCTGCATACTCGCTAGTAACGGGCTGGACGACTAAAAACGACTATAAATACCATACTTAACCTCCTAAACATCATTATACCAACCCTAGTCGTCCCATAACCCGCCCCAACACATAAACAACCTCTGGAAGGCGATTTTTGATCAAAACTCAAGGTTTCAAGCTTGAATCATCATATTTTCATAATCCTAAGGTTTGATTTTCATCCATAACTCTTTATAAACGTTTTTAATCAATCCCTAATGGTCCAGACCTGTTCTTAAACGAAAAAGCTTTCTGAAAATCGTCAATAAGGGTTGTTAATCGGATTATAACTAATATGCATGCATTATGAGTGTGTATGATTAGAAAGCTAGGGTTTTTATGATTCATGATGATGATTTGATATGTTATTATGATAGATCAGTATTGATATTGATATTATGATGATAGAAATCTCAGTAATTGGATATTAGGGTTATGATTACGCGTGTTAGTATGATGTTGCATGCTATGTGAATGGTGTTTGGATTACTTGGTTGCATGCAGGACTGATTATACGAGGTTAAACGAAGGATTTTGGGTTAAACATGTTTAGGATAGTGTTTGGGATGATATTGGGTGGTTACACACGTTCTGGATCTGATTTGGAGCGTTAAACGCGCGAAAAACCGGAACAGCAAGGTTACAGGCGAGTAGCATTCCTAATCGCCTATGTTATAGGCGAGTAGGGTGCTAATCGCCTATAACACAGGCGAGTAGAGGCCTACTCGTGTGAAAGATCAGGTGATTAGCCCTAATTGCCTATAAGTTCAGGTGAATAGCCCTAATTGCCTATAAGTTCATGTGAATAGCCCTAATTGCTAGTAAGTTCATGTGAGTAGCTCCTAATTGCCTATAATAGAGGCGAGTAGGATTTCTAATTGCTAGTTGACCAACCTAATTGCTAGTTGACTTTTCCTAATCGCGTGTACTGCTGCTGTAAGTGTAAATTAGCATTCCGAGACCCGATTTAACATGTAGTAACATGCTAGGAACCCCGTAACATGCCTAATAACTTGGTAACATATATTTGGATGTAATTCGGTGATACGTGAACGATGTGCTATAACTTGTTGTGCGTTAACGTATGTTAAGTGTAATTGCGTTATTGTATGTTTTGGAGCGTAAACATAACACGGGGAGTCTCGGGTCACCAATGGGATGTCGAGTCTTGTACTTTGGGTCAGTTAAACAGTCACGGTATTTTCAAACGAACTTGGTTATGGTCTGGACATCTAGGGACTAATTAACCTGCGGGTTATTAGTCTAAGTACTTGTAACTGTCGTATGTTAGGTCGCCGCATTACGGGACTAGCATAGCAGCTGAGTTTACTCGGGTTAAGGAGTAACGCAACTTAAGGTGAGTTTACGGCCCCTCTTTTAAACTGGTTTCATATTTCGGGGGAGAAAACATGTGTTAAAACGATTATTTGGTAACTACTGTCATACTATGGGTTTCTATTGTGTACTACACGATCTTTGGAAGTTCCGGGGGGAACCATGAATGTGCGGGTTTGCACAACGGGGAAATGTGAATAGCGCTATTGGGAGTGACCAACCCCGCTCGTCGACTTGGAGGGTCGGCGGGTGCATATTGTCTCAAACAGGAACAACAGGAACTACATCGGGCATACTTTTGGTATTCGCGTTAGTAATGGTTTTCCAATCGTGGTAGTAACAAAACGTACGCCTAGCTAGCGTATACTGGTTTTCGATTATTATAGTATGGACAGGTGGACTTGGTTCTTGGATACAAAACCTGTAAACTCACCAGCATTTTTGTGCTGACGTAAACTTTTACATGTTTTCTCAGGTCGCTAAGGTAGCACGACTGGACTAGGGCGCACGCGTCTGCACGGCGTCTTACTAGGGTTGCATGGTCATTTGAACGTTGAACTATTGTTTTATGGTTGAGATACTGTTTTTGAATAAGCTTCCGCTGTAAACGGGATTTTTAAACTATGTTTTGAAATTGCATTTATATTCATTTAGACTTGTTTATTGTGATCGTTGGTTTGGATCCTGGTTTGTCATGCGCCTCGCGGTAAAACCCCGCAAGTGGATTTTGAGGGTGTGACAACGAGTTCAGCTGTTGTGTCGAATGATCAGGGAAATAAACCTAGGTTTGGGAAACGTAAGCGGAATGAAGGGAAGAAGGATGGATCGTCGGGTAATGCAAACAAGAAGGGAAAGGGATATGTAGCCACAGGGCGTGGAAATGGTGGGAAACAGGGTAATTAGGGGAAAAATAACGGGATAACTTGTGGGAAGTGCCACCGCTCGGGGCATAAGACAGAGGATTGCCGGTCAGGAGCACCGAAGAATGGAGGAGCAAGACCCTGCTTCACGTGCGGGTCACTTGACCATTGGAAGAAGGATTGCCCCAAGGTAAACAACCAAGCCCGCGGGCGGGCGTTTGTGATTGGAGCCGGTGATGCACGACAAGACCCCAACGTGGTCACTGGTACGTTCCCTCTTAATGGTCATTATGCCTCTGTATTATTTGATACCGGTGCCGATTTTAGCTTCGTATCCATTGAGTTTAAAAGATTACTTGGGCTAAAAACTAGTAAACTAGATACACCCTACTCCATAGAACTGGCTAATGGTAAAACTATTGAAACGAGAGAAGTAGCGAGAGATTGTAAATTGGAACTCTGTGGGCACGAGTTTGAGATTGATCTCTTGCCGGTTGTGTTGGGAAGTTTTGACATAGTTGTTGGCATGGACTGGTTATCCGCACACCGTGCCATCGTAGTTTGCAACGATAAAATCATTCAAGTCCCCCTCGCAAGCGGTGAAACTCTCTCAATTCAAGGGGAAAGGCACGAGACGCCACTAAGGATTATTTCAAGCATGAAGGCGCGAAAGTGCTTAAGAAAAGGGCTTGTCGCATTCTTGGCACACGTGGTGGACAAGAAAGCCGACGAGCGGAAGTTGGAAGACATCCCAATAGCTAGAGATTTTCCGGATGTATTCCCAGAAGATTTGCCGGGGTTGCCACCACCTCGACAAGTCGAGTTCCGCATCGACCTCGTTCCTGGAGCTGCTCCTGTGGCACGATCGCCATATCGCTTAGCTCCATCGGAGATGCAGGAACTATCCAGCCAGCTACAAGAATTGTTGGACAAGGGTTTTATAAGACCGAGTTTCTCACCTTGGGGAGCTCCCGTCTTATTCGTAAAGAAGAAGGATCGCACATTTCGCATGTGCATTGACTATCGAGAGCTGAACAAGCTAACCATTAAGAATCGCTATCCTCTCCCCAGGATCGACGATTTATTTGATCAGCTCCAAGGATCTAGCTTTTACTCCAAGATTGATCTGAGGTCCGGCTATCACCAGTTGCGTATACAGGAAGATGATGTACCAAAGACGGCCTTCAGAACTAGATATGGGCACTATGAATTTTTGGTAATGCCATTCGGCTTAACCAACGCACCAGCTGTTTTCATGGACTTGATGAACCGCGTGTGTAAGCCATACTTGGATAAATTCGTCATTGTTTTCATTGACGATATTTTGATCTATTCACGCACCAAAGAAGACCACGAGAATCACCTTCGGTTAATCCTTGAAGTACTACGCAAAGAAAAGCTCTACGCTAAATTCTCGAAGTGTGACTTTTGGATTCGAGAAGTTCACTTCCTAGGCCACGTGGTGAATGAAAAAGGCATACATGTCGATCCCGCCAAGATCGAGGCAATTAAAAATTGGGAAGCCCCTCGAACTCCTACCGAAGTACGACAATTTCTTGGCCTTGCGGGTTACTACAGAAGGTTCATCGAGAACTTTTCGAAGATAGCACAGGCTTTAACCATGTTAACCCAAAAGGATAAGAAATTCGAGTGGACGGAAAAGCAAGAAGCAGCATTCCAATTACTAAAAGACAAGTTATGTTGCGCTCTGATACTATCACTCCCAGATGGTACGGAGGATTTTGTGGTTTACTGTGACGCCTCACATCAAGGCTTGGGTTGTGTATTAATGCAACGAGAAAAAGTGATAGCATATGCTTCCAGACAACTGAAAATCCATGAGAAGAACTACACTACACACAATTTGGAATTGGGTGCAGTGGTATTCGCTCTCAAGATATGGAGGCACTATTTATACGGAACCAAGTGCACGATTTTCACTGATCATAAGAGTTTGCAACACATCTTTGATCAGAAGGATTTGAACATGCGACAACGGAGATGGGTTGAATTATTAAACGATTACGATTGTGAGATAAAGTACCATCCCGGTAAGGCGAACGTTGTGGCCGACGCCTTAAGTCGCAAGGAACGGGTTAAACCGTTGCGTGTCCGAGCTTTGGGTCTGACTATCCACACGAATCTGACTGATCGAATTCGTGAAGCTCAAGTTAACGCTCTTAAACCCGAGAATGTCAAAGGTGAAAGATTGCGAAAGATGATTGATTCACTGGAACCAAAGGCGGACCAGACCCTGTATTTCGTGAATAGAATTTGGGTTCCAGTGTACGGGGGATTGCGTGAGCTAGTATTGGCCGAAGCTCACAGTTCTAGATATTCGGTTCACCCTGGTGCAGACAAGATGTTCCACGATTTGAAGGAACTTTATTGGTGGCCAAATTTCAAAAGAGATATAGCGGCATATGTTGCGCGATGTTTAACATGCGCAAAGGTCAAGGCCGAGCATCAGAGACCATCCGGCTTGCTCCAGCAACCGGAAATACCGGAATGGAAATGGGAACGAATTACCATGGATTTCATTACCAAGTTACCCAAGACAACAAGCGGCCATGACATGATCTGGGTAATCGTTGATCGATTGACAAAATCTGCACACTTCCTCCCGATTCGCGAAACGGATAAGTTGGAGAAACTGACCCGTTTGTACATTAAGGAAGTAGTGTCTAAGCATGGTGTACCTATTTCCATCATCTCCGATCGAGATAGTCGTTTCACCTCAAGATTTTGGGAAAGTTTGAATGAAGCCCTCGGTACTCGCCTCGACATGAGTACCGCGTATCACCCCCAAACGGATGGTCAAAGTGAACGAACCATCCAGACCTTGGAAGATATGTTGCGGGCATGTGCGATTGATTTCGGTGGTAATTGGGATACGCACTTGCCTTTGGTGGAATTTTCTTACAACAACAGTTACCATACGAGCATTCAAGCTGCACCTTTTGAAGCTCTATATGGACGCAAGTGCAGATCTCCACTGTGTTGGGCTGAAGTTGGAGAAAAACAACTCACCGGGCCCGAAATCGTTCAAGAGACGACGGACAAGGTCTTTTTGATAAAGGAACGCCTCAAAGCGGCCCGTGACCGACAGAAAAGCTACGCTGATATGAGGCGAAAGCCTTTAGAATTTCAAGTCGGAGACAGGGTCCTACTAAAGGTGTCACCTTGGAAGGGTGTCGCGCGCTTTGGAAAGCGTGGAAAGCTGAACCCAAGATATGTAGGACCGTTCGAAATCCTGTCCAGGGTAGGCCCGGTGGCATACAAGCTCAAATTGCCTCAAGAGCTTAGTGGAATACACGACACGTTCCACGTGTCAAATTTGAAAAAGTGCCTATCCGACGAAACTCTCATCATCCCTGCTGACGAAATTCACATTGACGACAAGTTACACTTTGTGGAAGAACCAATCGAGGTAACCGATTGGAAGGTCCAAAAACTCAGGCGCAGCAAGATCAGGTTGGTCAAAGTGCGCTGGAATGCCAAGCGTGGACCGGAGTTCACGTGGGAAAGGCTGGACCGGATGAAGCAAAAATATCCCGCCCTATTCGAGAAGACACCTATACCGGAGAACTCGAAGTGAATTCCGGGACGGAATTCTCTTAACGGGGGGAGAATGTAACAACCGGCAAAAATAAGGTAATCCCGTACTAATTAATTAATATATGATTAACATAATTAAATGCAATTATATGTGATTTAATTATCAAGGCTTTAGGAGATAGCAATTTCCAAATACTGCATAGGAAGGCATACGTTTAATGGTAAAACATGATAGGATCATGTGCGAATAAACTATCCGGTATGGACGTTGGCGATTACCCGGTAATAATTAAATAAACGAAAAGGATCCCGGACACCCCGGATATAAAATAAAGGGTATTTTCACAAAATATAATGAGTTTTGGAACTCCAAAACCATAAGTGAAAACTTTTCACATGAAGCTCCCGGTAACGAATAAAGTGCGCGTACCGCACCCGATACGCGTACAACTCGTAATTTCACCCGGCAAAAGCCTAAATAACCAATCAACGCTTAAATTAGACTATATTTAAGGGTTATTAAAGGTATTTTTAATGTCCGAATAACGCGCGGTTAAAACCCGAAAAATACCCGAACGACACCCGAACGACGAGGGATTTAACTTAACAATTAATGGGTAAATATTTTGTGTTGTGGACCCCACCTAAACCCACCAAGGGGCCGGCCTAATGGCCTTGTAACCTCCTTGCATTTTTGTTTTTAAAAAAAAAAACCTACAAACCTATATTATCAAGCATGCATGGAAAAGATAATGTGCAAGATTAGCAAGTACAAAGCATGATCCACTTGCTTCTTTTTGTAAGCAAAATTTCGGCCCTATGGCCCTAATAATCCAAGACAAAATGCAATCTAATTATACACTAGTACACACATGTATGCATGCTTCCAAAAGATTACATATCTCACTAAGATATTAAGCATGATTATAAGATATCCTTGCAAGATCACTAACTTCTCCAACCATCCATAATCCCACGGCCACACATCCATCCAATATACTTTCCAAAGATTTCCATGGTACTTCACAATCCTTGCAAATCCTTGATAGATTAAGTGTGATCTTGGGAGATATTAAAAGGATAGTATAAAGATAATAGCATGAACACTTGAAAGCAAAACAATTTCCTTCTCTTTTCTTCCCTTGTGGCCGTAGGCTATACCACCCACACACACACTCTTCTTTCAAGTTTAAACAACACAAATCACTTCCAAACATCCATCCATCAAAACCCCATTGTGTGTTTCAAGAGCTTGGAGCTTAACCACTTGGAAGAACACACTAAACCCCTCTCAAATCCAAGGTTTTTGTCTTCCCTAGCCTTGTGCTAGTAGTAAGCTTCTTAACCTTGTTTTGATTATTAATATTCATGTATGTGTTCTTAGAAGCAAGTTGTACATGAAGGGTTAAAATGTGGTTTTGAAACATAAGCTTTAAAAGATTTTACATGAGTAAAATGGATGATTAAAGACATGTAAATGGATCATGGATTTGATGATAATAAGGTAGTGTTCTTAAAAGATATAAAATCTACACATACAGTAGGTAGGATGATGATTTGGATAAGATTTGAGGAAGAAACTTGAATGTGTTAAAAAGTAGTTTTAATCATCTTAAAATGATCATCTAAGATATAATATATGATGGAATATATTAGGATGTCATAAATGAAGAAGTTTCAAAATTAAAGTTTACTTACTTAGAAGAATGAGATTTGGATATAATGGACAAAAACATTAAACACACATATTAGTAGCCTTATGTATGGAATATAAGACTATTAAAAGTGATTTGATGCAAAAATAACTTAACATTAAAAAGATGAATCTTCAAAGTCCACTAATTTGGGTGAAAAATACTAACTTTGGAAGTTAGAGTAGAAAAATGCAACTTTTGAAAGTTAAGGGACTAATGTTGTAACTTTGGAAGTTAGAGGACTAAAATGAATATTTTAGAAACTATTAGTCCAAAAATGCAATAATGGAAAGTTTGGTGTCAAAAGTATAAGTAATAATTTTCCAAGGTTGATTTGGTAAATACTAGTAACATACTTGGGTATTTTGTATAAAAAGTGTATTGTTATAAAATGGAATTTTATAAAAATATGGACTCCTTCTAACATAAGAATTATTATAAAAACAAGGTTTATATAAAGATGGAGACAAATTAAAAACTTGGGAAAACTTATATAAAAATGAACACTTTTATATAAATGGGAATATAAAAGTGTTGGAACATTTTTGTATATAAGTTGACAAGTTTGGATTAAAAATAGAAAAGCATCTTTAAACCTTCCAAGTAATGTGTGTTAGGAATTTGGAATATGAATAATATTTCTATAAGACACATGTTGGGAAAAACTTGGAAAAATTAACTATACAAGTTAAGACGTCGGACTAAGACACGTTAACGAACAATAAACGGACAAAACATGAGAAAAATGCCGTTGCGGCAAGATGAGAAAATATATATTTCTAGGAAATAAAATATATATATACATCATGGGTGAAAGCTAATTAACACTTTCCTAAGTGTTGAAGAAAACTATTCGTGGGAGAAAAACATAACGTAAACAAGTAAGACGTTAAACAAACGTATAGACTTAACAAGAAAAATTACACGTTTATATATATATATATATATATATATATATATATATATATATATATACGCTCGTCTCGGCAAAATTCTAGTATATCTACTTAATAGGAAAATAGATATGTGGGAAGGAAAACCAAGACGAGTAGACAAAATATATATGTATATATATGTGTATACCGTGCCGACGAGATCCTAGTATATTTATTTGAATGGGAAAATAAATATACGGCATGGTGAGTCGAATCGGGTGTTGAGAATATACTACCGAACGACAAGACCTTAGCATATTTATTTAAATGGGAAAATAAATGTGCGGCAAAGTGAGTCGGGTCGGGTGTTAAAAATATATTATATCGAACGATGCGATCTTAAGTATAATTATTTGAATGGGAAAAATAATTATACGTTAAGTGAAGTCGAGTCGAGGATAATAATATACAAGTTAAAGAAATATTAATGAGAATAATATATAACTTGTAAGGAAAGGGGTAATCTAACGCCAACGAAACCTAGGATACGCGCTAAATTAAACGGGAATTGGAATAACTCGTGGTCGGGAGTTGGGTGTACAACTTGCCAAGGCACATGCACTATAGGAATAGTGACTTATACGTCTAGGACGTTTGTAGGTGCGAGACCCCCCGTTTGCTATCTACCTTTTGAGCCGGACGTTGATTCAGGTGAGTCTCACGGCCCCATTTTAAACTATTTTACGTTTTCGGGGGAAAGATATGTTAGGGAAAATGTTTGACGGAATAATTACTTGAGGTGTGACCGTCACTCGGGGTTGAGACCTCACTTCTATAATCATTTATTCAGGGAAATGAAACCGGTGGAATATTTTAATAGTACTATTGGTGCCTGACAAGGCCCACCCCTAATCGATAGCGTCGATTATGCATTAGTGTATGCCTGGGGTGCATATATTCTGAACTTAAGTCGTAGGATACCGAGAAGCGACTTGGAGCGGGGCATTATTATTATACGTCTTGGTTTGATGGAGCGGGGCATTATTATTATACGTCTTGGTTTGATTATAGTCTCAAGTAGATTTATAGGAACTTGCAACTCCTATATATTGTCATAACATGGTATTTCCCAAGTGTTTAAGTTTTGGAAACTAAAAACCTGTGAACTCACCAATATATTTATATTGACGAAATTTAAACATATCTTTCAGGTAACTAGATGAAGACAAGCATGGCGGGCTGGGTCACTGGAATCTCCTATGCGGGCGTCGGTTGCTTTTGCGGGGTTTCACTTTTATTTCCCACATATATGGGATATATTTGAGAAACCTCATCGTTTATGTTAAAAACAATCTACTTTATGTGTAATGTTTGAACATGATTTTGACGCCTAAATAAATGACCCATTTTCTTAATTACTTGTGATTTGCGTTAACCTTGACTTTATACGCTTGAACCGTCGCGCCACGTGTTTCCGCCATTGGCGTGGTGTGACACTCGACGAGCCTTATCGAGCCAGTATACTTTTAAGTTTTAACTATTTTGGGCCTCCAGTCCACATAGTTTTACCCAGCCCACATTTATCCAGCCCATTGATGACCTCGGTCGTCACGGGTCATACAAAACCTAAATAACCTAGGTAGCTAGGGTAAGTAGGGTATCGAATCCAAGGAGCATGTGGTTAGCGTCACACTAGTTGTTTGTTTGTCTAAGCTAGTTACAAATAAATATAAAAATATAATTATGAAGTTTGCTAGTTTTATCTTTTTGTTTGTTTTATAAAAATGTTGAAATGATAACAAAATAATCTAAATAAATAATAAAGATAAATGTAGCTTCCACCCGGGATCCTATTTGTATAATCTTGCAACCTATTCGATTTAACTACAAGAACACCACATAGACATGGCCGTGGTTATCCTGTCACAATAACTAGCTATCCTGTCACAATAACTATTTAGATTGAAATAATAACTAGGGACATGTTTTCAACGTAAACCGTACGCCTAGCTATCCCTATACAAATATCAACCAACCTCCCTATGATGCCAGAAATCACAGTTAATAGATAAATTGGTTCAAATATAAGCAAAGTTTATTCAATCCAACACAAGTAGTAAAAATACTAGTTCATACATAATCAAAACGAGTTCAGAATATAAAATCAATACAAAGATTCACCCGGGGGAAATCACGAATAACTTAACCGCTCATGGTTATGGTAGAAGCCTCCTTCCACAGCCAAAATTGGCTGTCGTCTTCTGTCTTGCTCTTCTCGTAACTCTCTTTTCGTCCCCCCACTGATTGCCGTCAAAACCCTTCTTTAGTCCCCCTGCATCGACTTTCCATTGATTGGCCTGGCCCAGTGTGATGTGTGAAGCCCAATTACTTAACATGTAAAGCATATAGCCCATTTAAATTATGATGTCCAACTAATGTTTGATTTCCTCATTACCGTTACCTACAAAATGTCAAAACGTATTTTTTTTAATTACATTAAGTTCCATAATG
The DNA here is from genome assembly GCA_030844895.1 of Ambrosia x helenae. Lineage (NCBI taxonomy): Eukaryota > Viridiplantae > Streptophyta > Magnoliopsida > Asterales > Asteraceae > Ambrosia > Ambrosia x helenae. The sequence goes on along the minus strand of CM061223.1, from coordinate 107,547,783 downwards.
ATTGAAGCTCAAACAAAACTAAAAGACAATAGTAATAAAGTCCATTCAATGTTATCATATTCAATTGTCTTTTGTTTATTTTCCCACTTTACGTAAACATGTAATACACTTGTTAGAGTTTATTTTAGCTCAAATTCTTGCTAACCCAAAAAATAAATGCAAAACAATTAGAAACAGTATCTATCTATATATATAAAAGAAAACGTATATGTTGACGTGGCGTGCAATGGAGGCATCAACCTCCCCTTAAGAGTGCCATGTGGCATTATAATTGAAAGATTTTAGTGTTTTTAAACTATTTCCTTTTTTAATTAAAAAAAGATAAACATAAAACCCTAAATTAAATTGAGTTATTTTAGGAAAAAAAGAATTTAAAAATAAATTTAAAATTTTCTCTCTCATGTTTCCTCTCATATTTTTTAAACGTTTATATCTTTTATATACGAGATTTTTTAAAGAAAAAAATTACACTAAATTAACGAGCGTTTTATTATCTTTCCAACGAGTACCATAGTCCTATATAAAAAAATGGAGAAAAATCAACTATTTTTTGTGGGGCTTCGTTCATACATGAAAAAAACACACAAAGTGTTCATGTTATTCATTAATCATGTTTTTTTCTTTTAAACCAGGTTCTTATCTACGATGTTGAAAATCAGCCCAATCGCCATGTTATCATTGGAATTTTACTAGGTATACTTCATCAAGAGAAGTTAGGAGAAAGAATCGCGCAACACTGCAACACATGGTGTCACCTTATAGCAAGGTTATTTTTTTATTTATTTAATTACGAGAGTAATAATTATTACTATTAGTATTAGTATTATTAGAATGGTTATATTTTTCAACCCCGAGACGCTCCTGGAAAGAATTGATAGTTGCTGACGTGGCGTTCAATGGTGGCCTCAACCATCTCTTGATTATGCCACGTGGCATAATGAGATGCAATGATTACAACTTCCAACTTAAGTGTTTGTTTAGTTGATTAGGTTAGGAATTATAAGAGCCATCAGAATGTGAGAAATTAGAGAGATGTGATGAGTTTTTTTAATAATTGCAGCTTACATAAGTGATTGTTTAGATGATTACTGATTAGGTTTTAGATTAGGAAATATGAGTTATTACTGATTAGAATACTATAAACATGCAATGATTGAGAGATTTTGTGGTTAATTAACTTGAGCCATTTGCAATAGGTTATCACGTAAAATTAGATTTTTCACGTTGCTTAATAATTGAGTGTTTTTTGTGTTTTTGAATTATTTACATTTTTAATTAAATTGAGTTATTTTAGGAAAAAAAAAATTTAAAAATAAATTTAAAATTTTATCTATCATATTTCCTCCCATAATTTTTAAACGTTTATATCTTTTATATACGAGATTTTTTAAACAAAAAAAATTACACCAAATTAACGAACGTTTTATTATCTTTCCAACGAGTACCATAGTGCTATATAAAAAACGGAGAAAAAATCGACTATTTTTGTGGGGTTTCGTTCATACAGAAAAAAAAAAAACAAACAAAGTGTTCATGTTATTCATTAATCATGTTTTTTTTCTTTTTAACCAAGTTCTTATCTACAATGTTGAAAATCAACCCAATCGCCATGTTATCATTGGAATTTACTAGGTATACTTCATCAAGAGAAGCTAGGAGAAAGAATCGCTCAACACTGCAACACATGGTGTCAGCTTATAGCAAGGTTATTTATTTATTTGTTTAATTACAAGAGTAATAATTATTAGAGTTAATTGCCAATTTAGTCCCCGAGGTTTGTCAAAAATTGCCACTTTCATCCAAATCTTTTTTTTGTTACATCTGTGTCCCTGAGGTTTCATTTATTTGCCATTTTAGTCATCAGCACTAACTCAGTTAACAAAAACCCAGTTAAGTCAGGGGCATTTTTGTCCATACACACCAAACTTTTTCATTTTGCCATTTTCATCCAAAACTAGTTTTAAATTTATTTTAATTTTCTTCCAAACGCCCCTTATTTTCCTTTACCTTCTGCTAAATTCGTTACCAAACACCTCTTTAGTCAGCATTATACCCGCATCCAAACATCCTCCATTTGACTTGGACTATAAAAGCCCATCCTTCTTCCTTTTCTTTATACATCATACGAACACACACTTGTGTGTGTTGAAGAAAGCTCCTGATCAGGGGCGCCGGTCCGACTAGCGGCGCCGGTGACCCTTCTTCTTCGACGGTCATCTCCGATAAGTTCTTTTCCCCTTTTCCTCCTCACTATCTTCTAAATCCGGTTGAGATCCGATTGTACCATGACCGGCGTTCCCCTTCACAGCTAATCCTCTCTCCTTTGTTCGATCTCTCTTATTTTGCTGTTTCCTTCTTCAATCTCCCTCTCTCTCAGTCACTTTCTCTCTCTAACTCTGTTCTCTCTCTCTCTGCTCGTCTCTCTCTCTCCCTCTCTCTGGATCTACCGTTGTAAAAGAAAAGGGGGAAATGGTTGTGTGTTGTCAGGCATCCGCCGGAGCTCCGCCATAGAGGGCGGCAGGAGCCACCGGCTCCTTGCTTCTCTCTCTTTATCTATCTTCGGCTCTCTCTCTCTAGGTATATGGGGGTGTGTGTGTGTTTGTATAGATAAGGTAAGCAGACAAATGGAGGAATGCTTCAAAATGGGTTGGGATATTAATAATGGTCAAGTTATATGGTTCGTTATCGGGTTTTGATCCTATTACGTAACGAGCACTCGCGTAGAATATTTTTATATAATGGTTCGGTTTTTAATTCCGTATAAAAACGTATTATTTATTTGTTATAATATTTTTAGTCGCGAAAAATTCTGGGCCCTACGACCGGGTTGTTACAGGTTCTGTGTGTATATATAATATCTAAAAGAAAATTAAAATAAATTTAAAAATGGTTTTGGATGAAAATGGCAAAAGAAAAAAGTTTGGTGTGTATGGACAAAAATGCCCCTGACTTAACTGGGTTTTTGTTAACTGAGTTAGTGCTGATGACTAAAATGGCAAAGAAATGAAACCTCAGGGACACAGATGTAACAAAAAAAAGATTTGGATGAAAGTAGCAATTTTTGACAAACCTCAGGGACTAAATTGGCAATTAACTCTAATTATTACTATTAGTATTAGTATTATTAGAATGGTTGTATTTTTCAACCCGGGACGCTCCCAGGAAGAATTGATAGTTGCTGACGTGGCGTTCAATTGTGGCCTCAACCATCTCTTGATTATGCCACGTGGCATAATGAGATGCAATGGTTACAACTTCCAACTTAAGTGTTTGTTTAGTTGATTAGGTTAGGAATTATAAGAGCCATTAGAATGTGAGAAATTAGAGAGATGTGATGAGTTTTTTAATAGTTGCAGCTTACATAAGTGATTCTTTAGATGATTACTGATTAAGTTTTAGATTAGGGAATATGAGTTATTACTGATTAGAATACTATAAACATGCAATGATTAAGATATTTTGTGGTTAGTTAACTTGAACCATTTGCAATAGGTTATCACGTAAAATTAGATTTTTCAATCCCGGGACCCTCCCGGGGTAATCAGCTAGTATTTTATAACCTTAAAAATAATTAAATAAAGTGCACCTAAAATGCCCCGATCAAGCGCTAAAATATATACAAAACAAGCAAATTAACAAAGTGTGTTTGACAACACATCACCCATACCCATGTATATATTTTATAGTTACAGTTGTTCTTCATTTCATTCTTTCTTTCTTCCCCTAGGTTAAAATCTGAATTCCCATTGCCGCTCATTGCTACTCATCGACCTAATCTACACATGATTATATGGAGATTGTTCTTTCTTCATTGACCAGGTTTCCTTTTTAATTGTATTTTTCTCCATTATTCTTCCTAGTCTATATGAAATCATCATCTATTCAAGCACCAAATATTATCTTGTCGTGCATTTGTGCATCTCATCATGTGTATTTAATATTGATCATGCTAATTTTCTGTATTGAAGGTAATACTAGAAGTTCTCCCCCAACTTTAACACGAAAGGTAAAACCCTATTTTTTTCATCCATGTTGTAAAGAGGTCATTATTAATTTTACACTACTAATGACTAGCTTTATGCGGGTTTAATCATTTTTATGTTAATCTGAGTTTTAGTCATATATAACTTTTTTTGTATATTAGTATATATTTGTTTTTGATAGCTGGGTTTGTTTACCATTTGGGTCCATAAATTTGGTATGTTGATATCCCATGAAAAAAGTCAGATTAATAATGACGAAATGAATTTGTGAACTTGATCACATGAAAAGGACCTTTAACCATTTAAAAAGTAAATAAATAAAAAGAATCCATTGACTTCACAGTTAAGTTTTAAAGGTTAAGGTATTTAACCACTTAAAAAGTAGGTCAAGGAATTATTAATTTGTTTAGTTGATCCATGTGTATCGAGTATTTGACCAATACAATAGTGTTTGACCACATCTGTAGATAATGCAGCTTATAATGACAGAGTAGTGAGTACACTAAAGAGCAACTTCTCAAGGGTGAAAAAACTTCCTTGTGGTGGAAGGTTATTTCATGTTAGATGTTGTGCGCATATACTGAATTTGCTTGTCAAAGATGGTCTTTCAAAGATTGATTTTGTAATTGAAGAAGTTCGTGAAGCTGTGAAGTATATAAACTATTCAGAGGCAAGGCGCGATACGTTTTCAAAAGCTGCAAATCGACTTCAAGTACGTGATAGGAAGTTACTGATTGATGTTCTAACAAGATGGAATTCAACATATGATATGTTGTCACTTGCTATCAACTTCAAAGACGTGTTTCCAATGTATGTACTTTGCGAATGAAAATTCCTTCTATTTTTCATAATTGATGATGCATCTTATTAACTTTAATTTGTTTTTAGATATGCAGAATACGAACTACAATTTAAACACTTGCCCACTGAACAAGATTGGGAAAATGTGAAACATGTATGTGAGTTTTTGAAGGTTTTTAAAGAATGCACGAATGTCATATCTGGTAGTGATTATCCCACATCAAATTTATATCTTATGGAGGTGTACAAGGTTAAAGAAAAATTAAATGCTGGTGTATTATCTCCGTTTGCTTTCATTAAAGATATGGCTAGAAAAATGAAGGAAAAGTTTGACAAGTATTGGGGGGAGTGTCACCTTTTGATGGCCATGGCTGCCGTACTAGATCCAATGTTAAAAATGAAGTACATGGAGTTTTGTTATCCAAAGATATACCCACAAGCTGAAGCCGAAAAGAATATTAAAGATGTGGAGATTTACGGAGGGAATTTAGTGCTGGAGGAAGAGTTATTGATCCTTATCGATCCACATTGGTGCCTACTACAGTTGAAATGTTGATTTGCGGAGGGGATTGGATTAGGCAAATGTATGGAGTTAAAAAGAAGATCAAGGTACATTAAAAACACTTTTAAAGATTCATCATTAGATTTTCTTAATTATGAACTATTGACTTTGTGTTTTGTAGAAGGATGAGATGTCGTGTGAGGTTTTACTACCTAGTGGGAATAAAAGTTAAACTAAAGGTACATATATGTGTGGGTTCATAATTTGTAGTATTTATAGATTTGGGATCATTTATATACTTATTTAATACAGGTTTGAGGTGTATGTTTTGGAGATAGAAGGTGCAAAGTAGATGGTTTGTCTTTACGGGTTAGTATTTTTATGAACATTTTGGAGATAAAGGTAGCACATAAAACTAATATTTGGGCCATGTTTTATTTTTATGAGCTAATAAGCTGCATATTAGTGTATAAAATCTATACTTTGCTTTATTCAAAACAAGATTTTTATGTGCTAATGGTTAACAGAACACATCTCAAAATTTTCCCACTCATTTACTTGATGTTTATCCTCACTCTTATATTTACACATCTAGAATTATGTTTGCACCCCTATTTGCAGTGCTACTATATTTTGTCTTCAATGCAAAGTCATGTCTGAAGTCCGTATAAAAGTGTGGTATGCAATGGAAATGAAAAGTGTTGTACCTTTTCAAGTTTATTATGTTTGTTTCAGGTCTAACTTTTGTGGATAGCTGACTATGGAAACTTTTGTGGATAAATGGCTATGGAAACGTTTGTGGATAATAGGCAATGGAAATTTAAGAAGACGAAGCTTTAGTTAATTTTGTCTTAAAACTTTGTATGGATTTAACTTACCTTGTATCAGTTTCGTAACTTCGTATGATATTTTATATTACTCTTTTAATGGTCTGAATGTTCTTTTTTTTGTTTCAATTTGAGTTCTCAAGCTGCCAAGCCTTCGTTCATTAATGAGCTAAGAACGAGCTCGAGTCGAGCTTTAGCTTGTTAAAACTTGTGCCACATATAATTTGATCGAGTTTTCGAGTCGAGCTCGAGTTTGTAGTTCTATGAGCGAGCTGAGCTCGAGTTCAATATCCAAGGCTCGTAATGAGCTCGAGCTCGAGCTCTAGCAAAATACAATGAGCCGAGCTTGAGTTGTGTGAGGCTCGTGCTCGGCTCGGCTCGTTTGCACCCCTATTCATATGTCTAACCAGCACTTAGGAGCTGTTTGGTTGATTAAGTGCTGAATCATCAAGTGTTGTTTTGTAGACCTCTAAATGGTTAGTCTTCTTGTCCCACATTGGTAGGGAAAGTAAAAATGGATTCATTTAATGTTTAATGGTTCAGCAACATCCAAATTTTTAATGGTTCAGCCTTAACCATTCTATTCAGATGCTGAAACAAACACGCTGAATGAGCTGAATGCTGAATTATTTAGTGCTGAATGATTTAGAGGCTTATTAAGAGTCTTACCAAACAACCCCTTAACCATTCAGAACATCTTAATTATTCAGACCTCTTACTGGGTCAACACTTACCCATCGAAGTGCCAAACGACCCCTGCCAGTAGGGTGGGCTGTTTGGTTGATTAAGTATTAAATTATTAAGAGGTCTGAATGGTTAAGTGCTGAATCATTAAGTTCAACCTCTTAATGGTTAGTTTTCTTGTCCCACATTATTAGAGAAGCCTCATTAAGGTTCATCCTAGTTCAATGCTTAATGGTTCAACAACAACTCAAGTCTTAATGGTTCAGCTTTAACCATTCCATTCAGAAGTTTAAATAAACGCGCTAAATGCTGAATCATTCAGCACTGAATGGTTCAGACTTCAGAGCCCTATTAAGAGGTTTACCAAGCAACCTCTTTTTTAGCTTCTTTAATTAAAAAAAAAAAAAAAAAAAACCAAATACTTTTGGATTTAGAACGTTCACCGCCCTTGGTCTCACTACCAGTAGGGTTTCAAGTCTTCATTACATTACAGAACCAAAACAACTCTATCCAAACCCTAACCACGATGACGAAGGTCTACGGAACCGGAGTCTTCGATTTCCGGCGACACCGTGTCGCCGAGTACCCCGTCACCGTCGCCGACACCGACCAACCCGTTCCAGAACGACAACCGGAATCTAAACCTTCAACCAACGTTCCAAGCTCCATAACCCTAGTCGAAATCCAACGTGACCGTCTCACTAAAATAGCCAACGAAAACTGGTCCAAATCTTCTACAAACAACGATAAGCCTCCGTTCAGTGCAGATCTAGTGAAGGAGATTTATAAAACGGAACTGTTGGTGAAGGAAGAGGATGGGAGCGTCAGACGAACGGTGCCGTTGCAGAGGGTTATGATACTTGAAGTTAGTCAGTATTTGGAGAATTATTTGTGGCCTAATTTTGATCAGGAAGAGTCTTCGTTTGAGCATGTTATGTCCATGATTTTGATGATTAATGAGAAGGTAATAATAATAATATTCCTAATTTTTATGTGTTGTGCTTCGGTTAGGTATCGTTTGTTAATGCTTGTTGTTTCCTTGAGAAGTAAACTAAAGTTTGTATACCTAACAATGCTAAGGACATTGGCTTATCGTATGCAAGGCGCAAAGTGCTTATATCAATTTTTCTATGTCTAATAGAGTAATAGGTTTTTTAGCATTCCCTACGCAAAATATATCTATAAATAAGCTTTATGTTATATATGATTTATTATATAGATTACCTAACAACATCCTGATGTACAACAATGCCATTTACATGAGGTGCGTGACTTGCGCCTCCGCCGCATGCCAAATTGCCAATATTTTGCCTGAAAATCGCTCCTCGCCTGTGCTTCATGTACAGCACTTGCCTTATGTAGCCTGAAGCGCAAGACCATGCGCCTAGGCGTGTATTTAAAACCATGCTGTGAATTTGCGCGGGTTACATTGTATGGTGTACCGCAGTTGGCTACCCAACGTTTACCGTGGGCATTATAACTGGTACACCAGAGGTGTGTTCTTCCCGGTCCTCTCGTACTAGGGAAAGGTTTTCATTTGACAATAACTGAGATCATGTAATGCTGGAAGCCTAGAAGTATATACTCTCTTCGTCACATGCTATAAAAGTACTGTTTGGTTCTACATGGATATTGGCTGAAGTAGTCGACTAGCCACAAAAAATAAACGGAGAACTCATGTAGGCTATTATTGGAATATACCAACTTGCTTGTAGGGTCTAGTAACAATAAAATAGAGAACATTGTTTTGCATTCTCGTTGAGTGTGATATCTAATGAAGCATGTACATGAGGCGCACACCTCATCTGTGCCGTATGCCATTATATCAAAATCTGTAATATTGTGAACTTGCCTGGGTTACATTATATCATTATATGGTGTTTTCGTTTTACAATAATTGAGACAAAGTTGTATCCAGTTGTACAATATAACCAGAAAACTATTGTAGGCCATTATTGAAATATATCGATCAACTTGCTTGTAGGGTCTAGTAACTATAAAATGGAGAACATGTTTTAAATTCTGGTTGTGTGAGGTATCTAATGAAGTATTTGGTAGAGGATGGTGTAAATGCTGAGTAGTATGGAAGGTTAGGGTTTCTATGTAACACTGGTTATATGTGTTTTTTTAATTAGGTATATTTTCTTAATGCTTTACTCTCAGTTACCCTTAAAGTTTGTTAACTAACTATAGTTTCCATGAGAAGTTACCTCAGTTTTGTATGCCTAAAAATGTGAAGGAGTTTGTATAAGCAAAATTTGTAATACCATGAACTTGCTTGGGTTACATTTTCGTATCTTTTCTTAATGCTTTACTCAGTTCCTCTTAAAGTTTGTTAAATAACTATAGTTTTCATGAGAAGTTAACTCAATTTGTATGCCTAACAATGTGAAGGGTTTGTGTAAGCAAAATTTGTATTCCCGTGAACTTGCCTGCCTGGGTTACATTTTCTTGTGTTTCCATATGACAATAACTGAGACCAATTAATGCTGGAAGCCTGAAAGTATACACTCTCTCAGTTCCGTCCTATAACAGCCCTACATAGATATTGGTTGAAGTGGTTGATTAGTCAAAAAATACAGATAACTACTATAGGCTATTATTGAAGTACACCAACTTGCTTGTAGGTTTAATAAAATTAAATTTAGAGAGCATGGGTTAATGTTTGTGTTGAGTTAAATACATAATGAAGTATTTGGTTGAGGTAGAGCGATACTGGTATGTATTAAAGTTTAAATACTATAAATCCCTGTAATGAAGTAAACAAGAATGTTTGTGTGTCCTATATGATGAACTTATATGTTAACTTTATTTCATTGGCATGTGCAGTTTCGTGAGAATGTTGCTGCGTGGATATGTTTTTATGATAGAAAAGACATGTTTAAGGCATTTATCGAGAGGGTTCTCACCTTGAAGGAGGTATATGAGATTGTGACTTGCTTTCTTGATAGGTATTGAAATTTGTCAAGACTAGTGGCTGACATTGAATATTTTAATGCAGGGAAGAAGCCTGAGTATTGCAGAGAAGACAAATTACCTACTTTTCATGATTAATGCCTTCCAGGTAAAAAATAGAACTCATCTCTTATTTTTTTCTTGTGTCTTCTATGATTAATCTTCTATGTGTTCCCTCTGTTGCGTTAGTTTATCAGTTGTTCCTTTTCTACTAACATTGGTGTAGGTAACTTCTAGATTTACTGTTTTTTTGATTTTTTTTCTGGGGTAAATATAAAGGCAACTCAAAATTGGAGCAATGAAATTACCGTCAGAAGTTTGATATTGTGGCAATTGAAAGATAAATGGCGCTCTTTTCTTGGTTCAAGACTGTAGTGGTTTGTGAAAGAGGTTCCCGTGAATGTTGACAAAAATGAACATTGTTTTTTTTTTCCTTTTTTTTGGTTCAATTATTTGATTATTTGGATTAATACATATTCTGACTTAAATAAATCTGTTCCATGTTGATTCATTACCGTTGTTGAAATCTGTTCCATGTTGATTCATCATCATTGTTAAGTTGTCATTAGAACATTTTTCTTTTACGTTTTAAGGTTGTAACCTTTTGGTATTACTTTGGCATAATGTACATCGATGTCATATCTGATGATTGCACTTGTACAAATTATAATTGCCTTGCTTCTTATTTTTCTTTTTGTGACAGAGCTTGGAGGATGATATAGTCAGCAAGAAAGTCATGAGATTGGCAAGTCTTCATTGCTGGCATAGTCTATCCTTTGGTCGTTTTCAGGTAAATTAATACACCATTTTCTGTTATTCATCAAGCTCATTGTCATGATACCCATGTGAGACTCTTTCGGTTTGTTTTCAGATGGAGCTTTGTCTTAATCCAGATTTGATTAAGAAATGGAAAAGAATTGCAAAAAAAGCCAAAGAGGCAAAGAAGCGCGGGGAATCTTTTGATATGTCTGTAATGCTAGAAGTGAAGTTCTTGAGGAATCTCATTGATGAATTTCTGGAGGTGATTTTTGTTAAAACCATATAGCCTTTTTCTATTACCGATTTGTTATTATAAGCATGATAACAGAAACTTGACACATTTCTTTGTATTTTAATGGACAGGTACTTGATTCCAAGGTATTTAACTATGATGATGACGATGGAGAGTCCGGTGTACATGGATTTGAGAAAATTAACGAAGCTTCAATCTTGTATTGTGAGAGGTTTATGGAGTTCTTAATTGATCTTTTGAGCCAACTTCCAACCAGGAGGTGACATTTTTGAATGTTTTCTCATGTTCATAAAGTTAATAATAATATATTTGTTTATTTATTTTTATTATGTGCCTTGTTTTGTTATTTATCTTGATGATTGATTGTCCTACAGATACTTTAAACCTCTTGTCGCTGATGTGGCGGTGGTTGCGAAATGTCATCTAAGTGCTCTTTATAGACATGAAAAAGGCAAACTTTTTGCACAGCTAGTTGACTTGCTGCAGTACTATGAAGGTTTTGAGATTGATGATAATTTAGGGAGACAAATGACAGATGATGAGGTGCTTCAAGCCCATTATGAACGTTTTCAGGCTTTCCAGCTTCTTTCATTTAAAAAGATACCCAAGGTGTGTTCTCTCTCAATTTGTGTGGAGAATTCATTTCTCACGTGCCTTATTTTTTCAGTTATTTGAAAATGCTGTTAATTTTTCTTGTAGTTGAAAGAACTTGCACTTGCTAACATTGGGGCAATTCATAAGCGTGCTGATCTTTCAAAGAAATTATCTGTACTTTCCCTGATGAGTTGAGGGACTTGGTCTGCAATAAGGTCAGTGTAGAGGAACTATATATATAGTGTAGTTTGCAAGTGAGATTATGTGATTTCAGCAATCAGAATTAGATAATCATCTGTAATACTGTACAAATGGTATTTGGATGTGCTTATGGTATTGAAATTGTATTGAAAATCAGCTGGTTTGTGTTTATCGACAAATTTATATTTTCTGAACAATATAATACATAAATTGACCTGAGAGGGACATTAAGAAAGGAGATACATCTTGTGAGACGGGAATACAATTTTTAATGTAGTTTTTATCCTACCCTTTGATTATACAGAACTGATTATTTGCATGCAAATAAACGGATTATATAATCCGTTTGTCCAAACTAAAAAATATGATCATTGTGACTGCAATTTGCAATAACCAGAATACTAGATATAATCAACTTTAAAAAGCTAATCCAAATACCTCCTTAAAGGCAAAAAAAATCATGTGGTATTTTTCATATTCATTATGAGTTGTATGTGCACCGCATTTGTACTTATCACCAATTTTTTTGTATTCAAGGGTATTATTGTCTTTTGCAACCTCCAGATTTGTACTAAAAAGAGAAGGGAAGGTATGCTGCCTATCTGACATTGTATTTTTTTATCTAATTGCAGCTTAAATTGGTTTCAAAGAGTGACCCCTGGACTGAAAGAGTTGATTTTCTTATTGAAGTCATGGTCTCCTTTTTTGAAAAGCAGCAGTCCCAAAAAGAAGCCATAAACGCTCTACCACTATATCCAAATGAACAGATAATGTGGGATGAAAGTCTTGTCCCTAGCATTAATTACTCTGGGGAGGGTTGTTTAGCACTTCCAAAATTAAATCTACAGTTTTTAACACTTCATGATTATCTTCTTAGAAACTTTAATCTCTTCCGTCTTGAATCCACTTATGAAATTCGTGAAGACATTCAAGAAGCGGTCCCACATCTTCTTGCTTACACTAATAATGAAGGTCAACCCGCTTTCCGTGGTTGGTCGAGAATGGCTGTACTGATTAAACAATTTAAAATTACTGAAGTAAAACAACCAAATATTGGTGAAGTAAAACCGTCATCTGTAACAGCAGAGGTTACTTTCAGCATTTCAAGTTACAGAACACAAATTAGATCCGAATGGAATGCTTTAAAAGAACATGATGTTCTCTTTTTGCTTTGTATCCGTCCATCTTTTGAGCCGTTAAGTGCCGATGAGGCAGCTAATGCATCGGTCCCACAGAAACTCGGCCTTCAATTTGTGAGAGGATGTGAAATTATTGAGATCCGTGATGAAGAAGGTGGTTTGATGAATGATTTCACAGGAAGAATAAAGCGGGATGAATGGAAACCGCCTAAAGGTGAATTAAGAACTGTGACGGTTGCGCTTGATACTGCACAATATCATATGGATGTTACTGATATTGCTGAGAAAGGTGCAGAGGATGTTTATGGTAGTTTTAATATTTTGATGAGAAGGAAACCGAAGGAGAATAATTTTAAAGCAATATTGGAGTCTATTAGAGATCTCATGAATGAAACATGTATTGTTCCTGATTGGTTGCATGATGTATTTTTGGGATATGGAAATCCTTCTGCTGCTCAGTGGACTAATATGCCTGATTTACTTGAGACCGTAGATTTCAAAGATACGTTTCTTGATGCTGATCATGTTAGAGAATGTTTTCCTGACTATCAGGTTTGTTTCCAGTTTTTAGGTTATGAGGGCACTAAGAAGTTGAAAAATGGGCTGGTCGACATGGGTCTGGGTCAAAAGGGGAATTGTTTAGTTTTGTCACAAAGGGTTCGGTTGGCTGGGCTGAACGACATTTTTTTTTGTATTTTATAATTATTTATTGTGATAAATCTGATTACACATTATATTTTTGTACGGGGAAAAATAATAATAATTCAATTCGACTTTTATTAATACACGTCAGATGACTCGACCGTTAGACGCTTTGAGCCCTCTTTTGGGTAAATTCTTTAGCTCAGTCTGTTTGACCCATACATAACTTAAACTGACCTATTTAAGGGAATTTCAATTTAAACAGTCATTGTTGAGAGTATCATCGTGTGATTTTGAGAATGTTTTTAGATATTTTAACCAAACAATTCTTATTTTCAGGTAATGTTTACAAATTCAGATGGCACAGAAAGCCTAAATCCACGACCCCCATTTCGGATTAATATTCCCAGAAATTTAAAGGGGAATTCTCATGCTCTCCCTGGGAATGGGAAGTCCACCACAGATTCGGTGGATGTTACCGCAGAGGATAAAGAAAAACTTATTGTTGAGGCATATATGCCTCCTGATCCTGGTCCATATCCTCAAGATCAGCCAAAACAGAACTCTGTGAGGTTTACCCCGACACAGGTGTGCTATTTAATTTAATGCGTATTAAGTGTTGGTGACATCATCTGAATTTTTGATTGTTTATACTGCATCATCACATCTTTTGACACTTCGCTAAAATATTATTTTTCTGCAGGTTGGGGCGATAGTCTCTGGCATTCAACCAGGTTTGACAATGGTAGTGGGTCCACCTGGTACTGGGAAGACTGATACTGCAGTTCAGATATTGAATGTTCTTTATCACAATTGTCCTTCTCAAAGGACGTTAATAATTACCCATTCAAATCAGGCATTGAATGACCTTTTTGAAAAAATAATGGAGGTATTACTTTCACTTTAAAATGTCACACATGAACTATCTCTTCCTTCCCCATTTAATATTGTGGATTTTCTTAGAGGTGGCAAAATGGGGTAGGCAGGCCGGCAGAGGGGGGGGGGGGGTGGGCTGACCTGAAACTGTCTCTTAGTAACTAAGGATAGAGTATGTGGTCGCCACCCAGGTACTTGTTCCATTAATGTCACACAATATATTGATGCTACATTACAGACCACTCAAGTATGTATCTGGTTTTGTCTGTGCTAAATACGACCAACAATAGGCTGAAGTGTTGTAAGATGACAAAAGACATTTTTTTTTGCATAAAATCACTGCTTTTTGATAGATTGATACAAGGGTATTCTTGCTTTTTTTTTTTTTTTTTTAAAGTTCAAGGATTTTTCGCCATTAAACAGGTTTTTGGCTGAACTTGGTATTAAATGAAATTGGATACATACTTGAGTAACCTATAAAGGAGTTTCAACTTTCAATTGGGTGGCCTTAAGAACAACCATAACTCAGATGACTGGGTATAATTGCCATCTCTAGATTATCTTCTTAAAAGAAGAGATAGTTTTGACATTTACAGTCAAAGCTTATTTCTACATTGTTTGAATTTGTTGACTGTGACAGAGGGATGTACCAGCCCGTTATCTTCTTCGACTTGGTCAAGGTGAGCAAGAACTAGCAACTGATCTCGACTTTAGTCGCCAGGGTCGGGTCAATGCAATGCTTGTTAGACGCTTGGAATTACTTAGTGAAGTTGAAAGACTTGCAAGATCTTTACAACTTCCAGAAGATGTCGGGTACACTTGTGAAACAGCTGGCTACTTTTGGTTACTCCATGTTTACTCCCGTTGGGAACAGTTTCTAGCTGATTGTGATAAAAATCAAGATAAGCCTGCATATGTTAAAGATCGGTTTCCATTTACTGAATTTTTTTCCAACACCCCACAACCAGTTTTTAGCGGGAACTCCTTTGAGGAAGACATGCGGGCTGCTAAAGGTTGCTTTAGTCATCTTAAAACCGTATTCAAGGAGCTTGAAGAATGCCGAGCATTCGAATTGTTGAAGTCAACGGTTGACCGAGCTAATCACCTTATGACAAAACAAGCAAAGATTGTGGCAATGACATGTACTCATGCAGCTTTGAAAAGAAAGGACTTTTTACAATTGGGATTTAAATATGATAACCTTTTAATGGAAGAAAGTGCGCAAATATTAGAAATTGAGACCTTTATTCCAATGTTACTTCAAAGACAAGAAGACGGGTATGCTAGACTTAAACGGTGTATTTTGATTGGTGATCATCATCAACTACCACCTGTCGTGAAGAATATGGCATTTCAAAAATACAGCCACATGGATCAAAGTTTATTTACACGATTTGTGAGGTTGGGAATTCCTTATATTGAGCTTAACGCTCAAGGTCGAGCCAGACCGAGTTTGGCCAAGCTTTATAATTGGAGATATAGGGATTTAGGTGATCTTCCTTATGTTAAAGAGAATCCGTTTTTTCCATAAAGCAAATGCTGGATTCGGTTATGATTATCAGTTAATTGATGTGCCTGATTACCATGGGAAAGGTGAGACTGCACCTTCTCCTTGGTTTTATCAGAATGAAGGGGAGGCTGAATATCTTGTTAGTGTTTATATCTATATGCGGTTATTAGGGTATCCTGCGAATAAAATATCCATTTTGACAACTTACAATGGCCAGAAACTTCTGATACGTGATGTTCTTAACAGAAGATGTGCTCCCTATGATTTTATTGGCCTTCCAAACAAGGTTAGTAGTAATTAACTTCATGGTTTCACTTAATAAGTAAATTGTGAATTTGCTTGATGTATGTTTTGATTTGTCTGACATATGTGTTGCAATGATCCATTTACAGGTTGCAACTGTTGACAAGTTTCAAGGTCAGCAGAATGATTTCATTCTACTGTCACTTGTGAGGACCCGATTTGTGGGACATCTTCGTGATGTTAGAAGATTAATTGTTGCAATGTCACGTGCCAGATTGGGCCTTTATGTGTTCTGTCGTCGTTCACTTTTTGAACAATGTTACGAACTGCAACCAACATTTCAGCTTCTACTTCAAAGGCCCGACCTCCTTGCCCTAAATCTGCATGAAATTGCACCATTTACTGATCGTCTTGTTGGAGACACAGGACCCAACCACTGTGTGAGTAGCATTGAAGAAATGGCTGGGATTGTCAACTTTAGAATGCATCAAGTGTATCAGGTATCCTATTTCTGTGTGTCATTTTTAGTCATTGTTAGTCTTATTTAGCTGCACCTGGGCTCATAGGTGCCCGCTTTAGTGTCATGGGCAAGTGAGGAACCCGTAACAATTCTTATCATTGACTTCAGTAGAGTTCGCAAAATGGACTGGTTGGGTAGGGTAACACGGGTCAGACCAAAATGGGTCATTGGTTTGAAAATGTATGAATAATTCAATGGTGTTTGGTACTTTGGTTTGTAAATGAGTACATCTTTGAGAGAAAATTAGGGGTTTAAAGAAACCCATGTTTTGTGGGTTTTTTTTTTATCTGTCCCCTTGAAACAAACATGATGTTTTACTATCATTTCCATTCTTTCGTTCTAAAAAACCACAAGCTAATAACACCCTTAATGGCTTAATATGCTACAAAACTATATTATTACAAAATGTAACATACGTTTTTGGTGTTCTAATCAGGCAAGAATGATGAGCCAAGAGTATTCAGAGTACCTGGAACATAATGCTTCAACAGGAAGCCCGGGTGAGCCAAATGGTCTTCAAGATATTTCATCCGAGCATGATGACACGAAAGCTGATTTACAAAATCTGCCAAGTGGCGAACAACCAATGGACGCTGAAGCACCCAACGATGTCAATAACACCAGTGAGAGTATGCAAGTTGATGCTACTGTGGAAACCACTGAAGTGAACACAAATGAATCTGTTAATGATGACGATTCAAACATTGAAAACAGCAAGATGGAACAGTAATCTAATATAGAGTATTTCACTCCGGGCAATTATTCATCCCCATAAACGGTTCTGTTGAAGAAACGTATTGGGTTGATTGCTGTTACGGGCTCAAAAAGGTAAAATGAACTCGGCCTTTTCAATGTGTTTTAAACTTATGATAAGATGGTTAAAGCTACTAGGGCTAGATTGAAGTTTTTGTAGATTTGGTTATTGTAAAGTGATTATGCCAAAATTTTGTATTCCTGTGCTTTCTAAGATGACAATTATTGTCGGATAGTTATGTATTATGTACCGTGATACTTGAGGTTCGGAATGGTAGCATGTTGGACCATGAAACTTTATTTATTTACAAAATTACAGAAAATGTCCTTTATGTTTACCCAAAGTTTCAGGTTTCGTCCTTAATGTTTAAAACTTACAGGATTCATCCTTTATCGAGGTTTCTGTTGCAGGTTTCATCCTTTAACGAAATTTTTGTTACAGGAAACAATCTTTACCACTAATACCGTCTGTATATGTCGTTAAGTGCCCCTGACATGCCATGCATGTGAGGGTATTTATGTCAATTCGTATGTACCATTCAAATAATTATTATTAATTTTATTAATAAAATCCAGTATCTTCAAAAACAAGATTCAGCATAAACCCGATCCAATCCACCATCATTTTCAACACCCCTTCTCTCTCTCTCTCTCCTAATATCTTCAAACAATTTCACTGCGTAAACCTGATCGAATCTCATCATCTTTTCATCAGTTGACAATATGTTTAACAAATATAGATGCGTATCTTCTCGATTAACATCCTCCAAAGTCGATTGTTCAGAAGAAACGACGACGTTCTGTACAATCTCCAGTGCTTGTGTCTCTGTCACGTACAATCTCCAGTGCTTCTGTCTCTGTCAACACTTCAACTCCTCTTTCAACATCTTTAATTAACCAGAATCCAACATCTTTATCGGAAATGTGACCGAAGTCTCATCGGAGCTCCACCGGAATCCTACCAGATTCCATGTCGGAGTTTACCAGAAATCCTAATACGTCATCGGACCCGATAAACCTACTACTCTCACGCTCTAGGTTACTATGAGGTTTGGTTTGTGATTGGATGATGATGGTTGACCGAAGAGGGGCCATCGGTGATGGTTAACAGAAGAGGGGTTATCTAAGATGGTTATTGATCCGATGATTGATTAGAGACGAGGGAGGATATGTTGAGTTGTTTGTTGTAGATGATGGTAGGTGGACGGTAAGGTAAGCAGTCGTGGGTGGAGGGGTAATGTTGCTGGAGAACAGAAGAAGAAGGGAAAAGGGTGTTTGGGAAGGAGGGTATTATATAGGATGGACCATTTGGAAGGGTGTTTGGGAACGTGTATAAGGGCAAGCACAAGGGGAGTGTTTGGATGCGAGGGCAAGAAAAAGATTGAAAATGTTTAAATGGTCGGTGGTCGATCATGGTTGGCCGGATCCGACAATGTTGTTACAGGGGAAGAGTTGAAGTGTAGAAGAAGAGGGTTTGGTCCTTTATGTTTGTTATTTTTTTAATTTAATAAACAGATAAATTGACATAAATACCCTCACATGCATTGCATGTGAGGGGGAGTTAACGACAAACACTAACAGAGTTAGTGTGAAGGATGAAACCTGCAACAGAAACCTCGATAAAGGATGAATCCTACAAGTTTTAAACATTAAGGACGAAACCTGCAACTTTGGGTAAACATAAAAGACGTTTTTTGTAATTTTGTCTTATTTATTTGCTAAATATGAGAACCCGTTATTGAAAAATTTATGGATGCCACTAATATTATACCTTCTAGTCGGATAAGTAAAACGGAGCTTATACCAAGACTAATGCTAGATTTTCCAGAGAAAACTAGACTGGTGAAGAACCATGTCTTCAATTTAATTTTTTTTTTTACAAATAATGTTGCTCCTAAGGGGGATCGAGCATTTGAACTCACAACCTCCAAGATAAAAAGTTAGGTTAGACACCAAAGAACCGTAAAAACGCACTTGTACCTTTTGCCTTAAGTTTAATGTGAAAGGCAATTACCCCACCAAAGAACAATATATCTTTTTTTTTTAAACGAATGATACAAATACGCTACAACTGAATATTGATCAAAAGAATAAATGAAATTCATTAAAACCGTAGAATGTACTAATAAGATATACACAATTACACCTACATAAACAAACATAAATAGTTAATGTTGATTAAAAGAATTTCATTTAAGGTTTGCCAGTACTAAAAAGAAGTGTTGGGTTTTACATGGGTCAAGTGGCTTTCCATCGGTTAAGGCTCGGACCAAAACTCATTTCTCATGAATATTAGGTCGTCGGTCTTAATTGATGATAAACTCAGGCTGGGCCGGGCCGGTCTAGGTTCTAAGGTCAGGCCGAAACTTGCTCACTCCTAGTCGGGGAAGGATAACCGCAACTAAAATTGATGGTAAATGCATGATATGTAGGGTATGTTTGCCTCATTAGACGGCTTGTCCATTACTTCAGCCTGCCTCAGCTTGAGCTTAATATTATACATATCAACTCACCTAGAAATTATACAAAACCACTCGGCTTTTCCATATTTCTATTAAGGTGTAGTTTGAGCTTGATGTGCTGACTCGTTTTATAATTAATCCTAACATAAGAAATCAAAGAAATTGAGGAGTCAAAAAAGTCAATACATAGGATTCTACGTAAATAGAAAAGAAATGAAAATACACTACATATGAATAATACAAGTAGAAATGTGTCTCAAGGTGAGAAGAAGCATGGTAGGAACTCATGGAAAATGAGGTGAATGCAAACCATAAGATGAGAATAAGGGAAAGGGTGCACAGAAATTACGTTAGATGTCTTGTGATTTTTTTTTATCAAGACTTTTGAATGAGCTGTTTTTTAGCCTTTAGGTGATTTTTTATTGGTATAATTAGGTGGATTATATTCTAGGCAAGATTATCATTCTAATCGTTCCAAATAACAATCCAACCAAACTTAGGAGCTGTTAGGTAGCCTTTTAATGATTCTATTAAGAAGCTACGTCTAAATCAGTCAACATTTATTGTGTTTGTTTTACTGACATGACATCTCTTAATTACTCAACAAGTCTCTTACCTATTAAGTTTAAAATGATGCTGAATTTTATTATTCATCCGTGTTCGTAACCTTTAACTTGCTTCCACCACCATCTAGCTAACCGAGCCAAATTGCCCTCTTACTGATTCGAAATCTCTTACCTAATCAAACATCTTAATTACTAAGCACTTACTGACATAAAGGTTGCTAAACAACCCCTTAATTTGCTAACTTAATTTATTTCTACACTAGCTGATTACCCCGGGAGGGTCCCGGGGTTGAAAAATCTAATTTTACGTGATAACCTATTGCCTCAAGTTAACTAACCACAAAATCTCTCAATCATTGCATGTTCATAGTATTCTAATCAGTAATAACTCATATTCCCCACAAAATCTAATTTTACGTGATAACATGAACACTTTGTGTGTTTTTTTTTCCCGTATGAACGAAACCCCACAAAAAATAGTTGATTTTTTCTCCGTTTTTTATATAGCACTATGGTACTCGTTGGAAAGATAATAAAACGCTTGTTAATTTGGTGTAATTTTTTTCTTTAAAAAATCTCGTATATAAAAGATATAAACGTTTAAAAATTGTGGGAGAAAATATGAGAGAGAAAATTTTAAATTTATTTTTAAATTCTTTTTTCCTAAAATAACTCAATTTAATTAAAAAAGGAAACAATTCAAAAACACAAAAAAACTCTCCATTATGATGCCACGTGTCACTCTCAAAGGAAAGTTGAAGTCTCCATTGCACGCCACGTCAGCATATACGTTTTCTTTTATATATATAGATAGATAATTGCCTAACATACCAAACATAGTTTATAAAAATAACCCTATGTATTTATTTATTCATTAACGTATATTACACCAACCATACCAAACTTAGTTTATACAAAATAACCCATGTGAACTTCCTCTCGGATCCCATAAAAGAGAGATCCATCCTGCGTTCAACAGATTTCCTTGTCTTTGGTGGGTCGGGGGGAAGCACGCTTGTGTTGACCTGACATGTGTATCTCCTTTAGTTAGGTTGAGGGATAGTGAGTTTGTAGCAGGGAAAGTTGTACGGAAAGCAGAGACGAAAAAGGTAGAAAAACATGCTAAAACCTGCGAAGAGAACCAACACGTGTTCGTACCCCTGACTTTTGATACCTTTGGCTCATTGACACCGGAAGCTACCCGTTTCCTGATCAGGGTCTAGCGGGTTATTCATAGTAGTGTCTCGGGGACACGTGAGCAAGGTTACGTTTTTAATAGATTAGGGTTTGTCATTCAGAAAGAGGTGACGGGGCAGCTTGTTGCCCGTCTACCCGCTGTCTTAACGTAATTTTCTCGAATTAAAATTTAGTTATTAAATTTTTTTTTAACGTGAATATTACTACAATTTTATATTATTTATTCATTAACGTGAAAAGCACAAAGACGTGTGATGCATCAACGTGAAGAACAATTATACCATCAGTATCACAGATCTATTAATAATATTCCCCTCTTTCACACTTCCCTGTTCTTTCATTTCACACATCTCTCTCACTCCTAACCCTCATTCCATCAGAGCTCACATGGAGGTCAATAATGATAATAATAATAATATTATATCAGAGAACGGAAACTCCTTACAGTTACATCAGCCTCATTCATCACTCATCTTTTTAGGCACTGGTTGTTCCAGTGCTGTTCCAATGCAATGTGCCTTATCAAACCCTCTGATCCTCCTTGTACTGTCTGTTTCCAGTCACTTACGACTCCTCCTGAACTTAACCCTAACTACAGGTATACGTTTCATATTAATTTTATGTTTTAGAGCTACTGTTGCTTTTTTTTTTTTATCGTTTTAATCTGTTATTTTAGATCTGTAACCGTTACATTGTTTAGTTACGTGTTTATTGATTGATTATTGTCATCAGGTGCCTTAGTTAGGTTTTGACTTTTAGATTAGAGTGTTATTACTTCTGCAACTGTAGTTGTGAACTTTAAACTTGATAGGATAGGAATTGTTTGCGATGTAAACGGTTGTTGATATCCGGATTGAACTAGTGAATATGCTTAATAATTGGAGTAATTAGGGACTTGATGAACGAATAACGTTGTTATCGCTTCTGAATGTCAGAAATACAGTGTATGGTAGAAGATCCTTTTGATAATAGGAGCTAGAATCATCACTAATAGTATTCAATCAGAAAGTGGATTAGTTTGTTTTTGTAGTTTTGTATCCGTCGTACGTACTTGTAGTTTTGTAAATTGTGTTGCAATAAAACAATTGGAAGTTGTGTAAACTGTAAAACCTGCCAACATAATCTGATTACCCTAAAGAGGGGCATCAAAAGCCGAAACATGTTGATGGTAAATTTTTGACAAGACTATATATTTTTTTTGTATATAAAATGTCCTAAAAGCCTAAAACTGATCCTATTAGTCGAAAGTGAGCCTGGTGCACCTACGCCTTCCACATACGCAAGACACACTTTTTTCATCAGACAAATAAAGCAACTGCCTAGGCAACATGCGAAGCCTTTGTGCCTTTAAGTACCTAGATTTGATATAAAAATAAAATACTGGTTACTGGAGCACCTGACTGAAGTTTGTACCTTCTCTAAATGCCATAGCGCTAATGTTGATCTCCTTTATTGTTTGCTAATGGGTTTTCATGAATCCAGAAAGGACTGGCTTGGGCTTTACTGTTTCTATTCATTATCACATTTACCAGCCACTATGTGTTGAAATTACGTTTCCCTGTGCATATAAATTTAACTCTCTTTAGAAATAAACATTCGGTGTTTGAAAATTCTGAAAAAAGTGCAATAAGTCTTGGTATGTTTACTGAAATTACAAAAACATTGGTCAAACTTCCAACAGAATCTGTATATTGAGTTTTGATTAAGAGTGCAAGATTTGACTTCAGAAGTTCCTTATAATAGATGGTGTACGTGCTAAGATAGCCCTTTATACTACTGTAAAATGATTGCTGAAGCTCTTGTATAAGAATGTGACTGGTAAAAGTATACTTGGCCATATCATGGCACCTACTTATTTAAATCTCTAGATTTGGCTCTATTGAGATTATATTGATATTAATCATTGTTCATAAGAATCAATAATTATGTGTTTTGTAGGTGCAATACATCTCTTCTGATTGATTATTGTCCCGAGTGCTGAGGAACATAAGTACATACTAATTGATGTCGGAAAGACATTTAGGGAGCAAGTACTCCGTTGGTTCACTTTTCATAAGATTCCTCAAGTTGATTCTGTGAGTTTGATCTCTCCGAGAGTTTATTTAGCTCATATTATCAGTTGGAAATTCTTCTGTGGCACTTTTTTGGAAAATAAACTGTAGCTTAAGCTGGAACATGTTCTCTTTTATTCTAGTTTTCATTTTTCAACCAACGTTCTTTTTCACTTGCTCCAGATAAATAACTAATGCGTTCCAAATGCAGATTGTTTTGACTCATGAACATGCTGATGCGGTTCTTGGTCTTGATGACATCCGTGCAGTGCAACCATTCAGTCCAATGAATGAAATTGAACCTACACCTATTTTTCTTAATCAACATGCAATGGAAAGGTACTTTATTTAATCCCAGCCCTCGTGTGTGTGCGTGTGTTATATGAGAAGTTCATTGTATAATGGCTATGTGTTGAACAGCTTAGAAGTGAAATTCCCATACTTGGTTCAGAAGAAGCTCAAGGCTGGTCAAGAAGTTAGACGTGTGGCACAACTTGAATGGAAAATAATTGAGAATGATAGTAAGAGTCCGTTTGTTGCATCAGGACTAGAAATTACACCCTTTCCAGTTAATCTTCTAAACTTCATTTTCATAAATAACAATTACAAATGTACATATTGTTGAAGTTTCTGACTATATTACATTGATTTAGGTGATGCATGGGGAGGATTATGTCTGTTTAGGCTTTTTATTTGGCAAAAACAGCAAAGTAGCTTACATATCTGATATTTCTCGCTTCATAGAAGACACAGAACACTGTGAGTGTTTCTTCTAGTCCTATTCAAAGAAAATGCTATATTTATATATTTTGTTCCAGTGTCTAAATATCGAGTGGTACAAGTGCAAATGGTCAAATAATAGTCTTCTTTATTTATTTTATTAGCTATTTGTCTCTAGATTGCCCTATCAGTTTTATGGCTCTTTAATTCTGCAGGTATTTCTAAAGAGAAGGTCACCAGCTGGATCTTCTTATATTGGATACACTTTATAAGGTTAGGATTCATTTTGCATCGTATTTATTTGAAGCTTTCTTTTCATCCTAATTCACAACTTTTGTAGCACACACAACCAGGGTTGTAAACGAACCATACGAACACAAACAGGGGCTTGTTTGTGTTCATTCATACAAGGTAAACCGAACAAACAAACATACATAATATTCATTTTTCTATGCGTTTGTTCACGTTTAGGTATAATAAATATATTATTTGAAATTTAATGTGTATACATGTATATTATGTTTTGTACATAAATAAACAAATAGTGTACCGGACATTCACAAACGTAAATGGACGAACGAGGTGTTTGTTCTCTTATTTAAACAAACATAAAATCTTATTCTTGTTTGCTAATAATTTTCAGTTCGTACACCTAGGGAGAAATAATTTTTTTTATTTGTTCCATGTCTTTGTATTGTGTATTGTTTTTCAAAATGTATGAAATGAAACATCATATTTCTCATATGTCCATACTCCATAATGAATGTTTATAGAAGTGAAGAGTACGGTCAGTTTGGTTGGATGGGATGGTAAACCTATAGAACGGACTGGGGAATGGAATAAGAAAGGATTATAATGGGTCATTGTTTTGAATTTTGTTTCTCACTTATTGATCTACCATGCGATTTATTATTCTGAGCTTGTTTTCATGAAATGTTTTGTGCAGAACAATTCTCATAACACTCACTTTTGCTTCCCCAGGTTTGTAACCGGGTCCCAGTATCGATTGTTTTACTTTATCTATTTCATTTCATCCTCGTATATCAGTTCACGGATGTTTTAACAGACACTTGAAGCCATTAAAAGGTTGGAACCAAAGAGAGCATACTTGATCGGAATGACCCATGAATTTGATCACTACAAAGATAACGAGTTTCTCAAGGATTGGTCTAAAAGGTACCTATGATTGTGAACACTACCAGTGGTCGTATTGTGTACAGTATTGACTATCGAGTTGGGTTGACCAGTAAATGTTATTTTGTCCCTTTAAAATACATTGCAAATAATTGATGCAGTCAGGTATGGTTATAAATATTCTGTTCAATCAGCAATCGTTTTCTTAATAATTCGATTTAATAGATTAAATGCATAAAAATACGCTTTGGACGACGCTGGCCCATCTGACCCTTTTCATGTTTAGATTTCTTTCATATTTTTTTATGTAGTAAAAATACACTTCTAATGAATTATGACCCTTTTCTTTTTTGTTCTTTCATTTTACCCCTGTTACAGAGAAGGAATCCCAGTTCAGCTTGCACATGATGGTTTGAGGATACCTATACATCTGTAACGGTAATAACTAATAACACTAGTTTCAGAAAATGCGTCTTCCTTTCCATCCATATCTTCTACTACAGTAAATTAAAATAGAGGAGACAGGGATGACAATGGCTGGGTATAGGACATGTTTTGGTAATTCCAGTCCCATAGTCGGTTGTAAAACCATGTCCCTTACCCGTTGGCCACCGTTGCTGATTACCCGTCAGGTTTGCGGGTTTCCCTGTCGGTATTGGGGATGCTTTTTTAATCTTATGTGGTTAAAAGTTACCCCATTGGTAATTTGGTATTCCCATTCCTCAAAAGCCAATCAAAATCTCACCCTATAAGTCTATAACCAACTTGTAATATCAAATACTTAAGTGCACCTCCAACAATTCTACATTCAGGTTTCTAATATCTTCAAAATATCATCTAATTTTTTTTAAAGATTATATAATATATCAATGTATTCGGTTTTGATTCAGGTAAAGGGTATGGGGTCCGTTTCGGGTAATTGAGCAGGTATCATCTAATATCCTACCATCCCGAAATGGTGCAAGTTTTTCTGGCACACCCTAACATGCGGAAATACGAAATAAAAGAAAAGAAAACCCTAACACAAAATATGTATCAATCACATACTTATGGTATAAAGTATATTTCAGATATGAAAATTGAAAGTGCTGTTTTTATAAATTATTACTGATATAATATGATTTTTGTAATCTTGTGCTCTTGTCTTGCTTTTGTAGGTTCGATTTGGTATAAATAGTTGTTTCTTCCTATACTAAGAAGATATACGATTTGATCATCGATATTAAATCACACAAAGAAATAGGCTTTTATACAATTTTGGTATGCAAACAAAGAATTGTGTGGAATTGTACTCTTAAGAATGTTCTCTTGAATCCTTTTAGGGATGCATCAAATTATGGTTTTTCTTTCTATTGAATGATATTTTTCTGTATATGTCATCTTCTTATCCAATGATGCAATGAAAATTATTACGAGAACTCAGTTTGACCACTCATTTTTTATTCTTAGAAACTAAAATTTATTAAGTTATTGTATTAAATAAGTTTTTTAATTAAAAAAATAATTATATTAAGTTTCGTATTTTGTTTTAATGAGAATATTATTATTTCTAAAAAAAAATAATTATATTTTCTCCTCTTTATGCTCTTCCATCTCTTACGCATTACTACATATTCCTAGAATGAAAATAACAATATAATAAAGGTTACAAAGGTGATGAAGCTAGCCCAGTTGGTGGAGCCAACCTGATTTTATCTACAAGATCATAAGTTCTACTCTTTTGAGTGGCATGCCTTGTGGGGTTTTCTCAAAGAATTGGTTCAATAGGTGTTAAGTATGGTGCATCGGGCTCGAGGCGGGACGTGATATTAGTAGCGTCTCACAGGCCATTGGTCTCGAGTTCGAGGCTTAATGTCCTGGCGGCCGTTAAAAAAAAAGGTTTCATACGGATTGCGCTAAACCACCAAACCGTGTAAACCAAACCAAAGCGGCCGACTTACCTCATTTTGGGCAGGTGGGTCGGTTTCATACGGTTTTCGAGCACCCCTAATACATGATCATAGAAATCCTCATGTCAATTGCAACAATGATAAACAAACATGGGATTAAACTATACTGTGAATAACTAGAGTACAAAACAGTAAAAAGAAGCAAATGGAAACAAACTGAGCATCTGAGTTCCATCTTTTATTGACCCAATCAGCATCAAATAAATCTAATACTTTATTATTCTTCATCATAATCTTCATCTTCCTCATCCAACCTGGAGTTAATTTCCGCCAGATTGCGAGTGTCAATTGCCATCCTGTCCATTTCTGTCAATGACAACCCGAGATACTCTTCATTTTTAATTTCACCAGGATTTGCTGATGATAGACCGCCACTACTAGGAACCGCCTGTGGTGGTGGAGTTGGTGGTTGTAGGGCGGCTGCGGCTCCTCCATCCAACACGTCCGGTGTTTTTTCAGTAGTGTCAGCAACCCCAGCATTCAGATCAATGTTCAGACCACCATCACCGCCAGCCATTCACCTTTCGTTGACTTGGTCAACTCAAGATGGTGGTGGTCTGTCTCCCCTGTGTGTTTAGACCCTGCTTGCTGTCTGGCTGAACTGATGTGCAGGTTTCTAGTTCTGCTTCTGTTTGGGGCGGTTCTCTTTCGACTGCCCCTCTACCACGGCCCCTGCCTCTTCCTCTACCACGCCCTCTACCTCTACCATTGCTACTTGGTTGCCTTGCTTCGTTCTGCATCAAACCATTTACAAATGAACTGGTTGTTTTGGGTTCTCAAACGGGTCAAACAAAAAAAGTTAAACTTAAAAGGTTACAGGTTGAAAGTTGTCCAACGTCTACTTTTTAAAAGCGCAATCTCCTAAAGCCTTATATTTAATAATATAGATTGTTGGTGTAATGATATAGATTACGCAATGCATTTATTTAACCAGAACCCACTTTCACCCTTATCCCGCCTGCTTGACCACCTCTAAATTGACCTAACCTGCGAATCTTGCCACCTCTAGTTTTCACCGACCATACAGTTTGTGAGTTTGATATAAACCAAGAACCAAAATAATTTCAAACCGACATCTTGTATATAAATAACTACAGCTAAAACGAACTGAACAATACTTTGGATACATAAATAGCTACAGGGTGGTATGTGAACTAGCAGATTAGTTAATATTTTAAACGATTTAATGGATTCATATCCTGGTTAAACTGTCAAGAAATCTACAAATTATATTTAATCCCATAGTTGTTAAAAGTCATAGCCTCTTGCGCCTAGGCCCATTTTTTAGGCGAGGCGAGGCGATGCATTTGCGCTTTGAGTCGAGGAAATTGCGCTTTAATTCTCCAGGTGATGGTTTAGGCGCATATTTCAGCAAGATTCCCAAATTCCGGAGAGTATCCAGCCAAATTCGTTAAATTATGGCTAGATTCCGGCCAGATATCTACTTTTATCTAAGGAAAACTACTTCTATACTATAATACATCAATATTTAAAAACTATTTATACTAACCAGATGAAAAATAGTATTATTTAGTATATTTTTACTTTATTTTCTTTGTTCGTTTTTTTTATCTCAGGCCCTCGCTTTTTTTGCGCCTCACGCCTAAGCCCCAGGCGAAGTCTATGCACCTTGAGTGCGCCTAGCGCCTTTGATAACTATGTGTAATTCCCTATGTTGTTTTACTTTCTTTACTTGCTGGATGATTGCATAATTTGGTTATTATGACAGGAAACTTCATGAAAAGAGACTTTACCATCCTGTTTCTCTTCAACTCTTCATCACTGTCGTTCATTTCGTCTGCAGCGGCTTTCCTAAAAGAAGAAAATTAAATTGCATTTATATTTATTAGGTCAGCAATACAACAGAATAACCTCAAAAAAATTCTTACTTCCTTTTTATCATGGTACGTTCATCAACACCAGCGTCAGAATGGCCATAGTCAGGGACCTTGTTCACAACTTCCTTCAGAAAATCGAATACATTGTAGGTTTGCACACAGTGCTTTCTGAATTAAACATTAGAAAAATCGTTATTTTACTTCAGAATCAGCGCTTCAAGTACCAGAAACATAAAAAATATCCAGACACGAAAAGAAAAGGCATGCGTGAAAAGATGTGAAACGATCTTGAATTTAACAACACGCTTGTAAATAAGGAAGATTATGTCCCTAAAAGGGAACGGAATCTTTGATGGTTACTTCATTAATTTGAGTGAAAAATTCTTAGCCTTTCATGCTCATTGAGCATAGTTCAAAATTCAAACATATCCAGAAAAATTTCCAAACTAATCTCTAACTAAAAAAAGAGAAAACGAGATCTCGGTATAATGACCGATATTTATGAGGTGTATATCAGCCGATATATCACCCATATCGGCCGATTTTCTCGGGACCGAGATAGGACCTTATGGCCGATAACCGAGATATCACTGAGATATCACCGAGATATCGCCGAGATTAACTGCTTAGGTTGTTGATTTATCTGAAAAATATAATATGACAAATAAAAAATAAACAATTAATCAAGGGTAAAAGAGTATTTTATTAGATGTTCCAGCTTTTTTGCATATTATTTAGAGCTTGTTTTTCCTAACAAATCTAAAGCTTTGTCTTCCAAACAAGGTTTTTTTTCCTTAAAAACAAAAGCTAAGCTCAAAAGCTCCTAAAAGCTGCATGCCAAACATACGCTTAAACAAATTGCTTACACCTAACTTAAAGCTAAATTTCTCAAAACGCATTACTCGTGGCATCAACAAGACAGTGTAACGGGTTAAATAAAACAAAAAAACTCTAACAACTCGCCCGTTTATCATCCTTAAAAGTTAAAATTCAATTTATAAAACTTGTATTAAGAAAGGTTGAAAGCAGGACTTACAGATGCAGTGAGTTAACAGTCTTTGCACCTCTGCGCAGAGTTATATCATATGTACGATCACAAAGGTCTTGCAAAAACAATTCCAAAGCTTTGGCTGCGAATTGTATTTCAAAAAAGTATAAACACTAAATTTCTAACACTGAACTTAGAAGGCTACATTAAGAACTCACAAACTAAAACTGGCACTGCCATGGCTATTTTTCCAACATCTTCGTCAGCTTGCATTATCTTTTTGATCCGTGCCTGCAAATTGTATAAGTCTAACATTCAATAACCTAACATGAAGTAAATGCAATCTACATTATTGCATTACAATCTAACAACCACCATGCAAAAGCTTCGACCCCATATCAAAGATTATTGTTTCAATTGTACAACAAGATACCAACTTGAAATTCAAGCTATTTGTGTGAATGCATATGGGGTATATATATTATAGATATGCACTACCATATAAACAAATTAACCTAGATACAACTTTTAGAAGCAAAAATGATTCAAAGCCAAACACAATGCGTGTGTATGTTGTATAGATTATGCCAATCACAGATTCTAATATTTAATTGTAAAACCCACGGTTTTAAAGACCATGCCTAGGCGCCTGCCTGCTCGCTTCCGAGGCACAGTGCATACAAAGGTGAACAAGGCGCACGCAAAGGTAGCATGAGGCGCGCTTCTCGTACAGTCGTACGGAGAAGGTTTTATGCATCAGAATTACGTACATATAGACTATTAGGTACGTATAGGTTATTTACACATTAAGGGCTGTTTGGTAGCCTCTTAACAATTCCATTAAGAGGCTATCTCTGAATCAGTCAGTAACCCTCTTACCCATTAAGTTTCAAATAAAATTTTTACACCTTTATCCATTCACCTATGTTTATAGCCCCTAGCCGGTCACTCACTCACGCACCATTGGAGGCCAAGTCAGAGTCTTTCACCCAATTAGACCTCTTTATGGATCAACACTTACCGGAAACAACCCCTAACCATATACATACCTTATTTATGTCTAAATTTTGGGCAAGTGACGTTAGAAACCTATAAAAATATAAAAACTCATCCGCTCGAGAGACCCTACCGCCTCACGCTTTTTTAAAACCAAGGCTCAATCATAATAAAATCATTCAAAGAAACAGGGATACTATCATAGAAGGCGTTGTTCATACAATTTCCACATAAAAAATGTTCCCTTTGTATAATTGTATTACACCAATTTTTTATTTTAATAAAGTTTTGAACAGATCATACGAATTTTGAAGCCAAATTTTCCAAATTAAGATACAGATCATACAAAATCACACACTAAATATATACAAAAAAAAAAAAAAAAAGTATAACAACAATTTAAATAATAAATTGAAAAAAAAAAAAAGTAAACTAAAAGGGGGGGGGGGGGGGGGGGGGGGGGGCTTACAGCAGGGAAACGGGTATCGAGCTTCTTCTTCATGGCGTTAATTCATCAAAAACAAAAAATTAAAAAATTAAGAGAAAAGACAAGGAAGAGGAGATCATCTTTGGGTCAGATTCGGGTTTCAGATCCGATTCGTGCTTTGGGTCAGATTCGTTCGAATAATGTGATCTGGTATCACTTACAATTCACCACAGGCACAGGGTATGTGTGGTTGGTTGGTTGGTTACTGGTTGAGGAAAATTTGGTGGTTACCGGTCGTACAAGTATCAAACATAAACACGACTTGTTTAACTATTTTTTTTTTTTTTTTATATCTTACGTCTATGATATAGTTGCATGTTTTATGCGAGAAATGATGGATCATAGTCTCGTCAATTTAGTTCGTTTACCTTTAATATGTGTATTTTTTTTTCAACACAAATGTTACTCGTACTCTACTTTCACAAACTATCCTAAAATATTTCACCTGCTTAGGTTTGCACATGAGATATCATCTTTAAGAGGCATGTGCGTCTACTAAGAGCATTCACGTCCATCCCGTCCATCCCCTATCCTCATCTACCAAATCACACTAAAAATCAATATATTTTCTTCCTTTTTTTCAATTAAATTATGTTTTTTATATATTTATCATTATCTTTTTTTCTATTCTCAACTTATAACCACTTTCAAAAAACATTAAAAAATAAATAAGTGGGAATAGTATCCCCAAATATACAGTAATATTTTCTCTCTGTCAAACTCACTTTTTAAAATATGGGGATACACTCATAGAATTTTTGGTGGATGAATGTGAATGCTCTAAGTGCGTTAACCCCACATCATCATATGATGGAATATGATTTCAGTTCTTTTTTTTAGGAATTTTAAGTGGCACTTATATTATTCATCATCGCGAAAAATTACATCAAGATAGCGGGCAGGCGGGCAATAAGCTGCGCCGCCACCCCTTTCTGGACGGCAAACCCTAGCCTACTAAAAACAAACCCTTGCCCTCCCGGAGTCGAGACACTGCTATGAATGACCTGTTGGACTCTGGACAGGAAACGGATGACTTCCGGTGCTAAGGAGCCGAAGGTATCAAAAGCCAGGGGTACGAAAACGTGTTGGTTCTCACAAGTTTTTGCTATGCGTAAGGTTGGGAAGGAAATGGCGACTTACTTGGGGGATTATCAATTTGGTGTTGGGGTCTCGAATGGGGCGGAGGCCATTCTTCACAGCGCAAATAGGTTTTTAAATGCATTCCACGACAACGGATCGCTCGCCATGCTCACTGTTGATTTTTCAAACGCGTTCAACTTGGTCGATCGTACACATCTCCTGCATGAAGTTAATGTTCGTTGCCCATCAATCTACCCTTGGGTCCAGTTTCTTTATGCTCAACCTGCAAGGCTATACGTGGGTGATACTTGCATTGGGGCCTCCACCGGGGTCCAGCAGGGGGATCCTCTGGGACCGCTCCTGTTCGCGCTTGTCCTGCACCCACTAGTCCTTCGTGTGGAAGAATGCTGCTCCCTCCTCTTTCATGCTTGGTACTTAGACGATGGTACGATTATGGGGGAGGCTGAAGAAGTGGCCAAAGCCTTGGAGATCATTCAAAACGAGGGGCCGAATTTGGGGCTTGCGCTTAATGTCAAGAAATCGGAAGTCTTTTGGCCATCGTGCAATGGAGCGAAAAGCAAAACCTGGATTGTTCCCTGATGACATTGGGAGACCGAAAAAGGGTGTGAAACTCCTCGGGGGGGCCGTAAGCCGAGATGGGGGCTATATTAGTTCATTGGCGGTTAAAAGAGCTCGACGAGCTGTGGATCTGATGGGTCTTCTTGATAAGCTGCGAGATCCCCAAAGTGAACTCCTTCTGCTCCGCTCTTGCATGGGGGTCTCTAAGCTACTATTTGGTCTTCGGACGTGTCAACCGGACTTTGTTACTGAAGCCGTATCTATTTTCGACAAGGGGTTACGTGAGGCGGTTGAAGATATTGTCGTATGTGGGGGGCAGTTTTTCGGGGAATTTCAATGGCGGGTGGCGTCCCTGCCGATACGTTCAGGAGGGCTTGGGCTCTGTTCGGCAGAGGACGCAGCTGCGTATGCCTTTGTTGCCTCCAGGGTGCAGTCCTGGAAGTTGCAAGACCACATCTTAAGGAGCAGTGGCGTGGTGGGGATTGACTCAGATTACAAGCTAGCGCTAGACATTGTTTGCAACTCTCTTCCTGATATTGACCTGGGCGGTTTCATGGATAAAGACACCGCCCCCAAGAAAGCCCAAAAAACATTGGCGAGTGCATTTACCCAGAAAACCCTTCACAATATGGAAGAGAAGTTTGGTATGACCCCCCGTCAGAAAGCAGTGTTCGAATGCCTCAAAGGGGCACATGCTCAAGATTTCCTAACTGTCCTCCCGATCGATGGGCTTGGGCAGCATATGTCAGCTATCGAATACCGGCCATCTTGAAGTACAGACTTATGATCCTTATGTTTCCTGTTGACGAGTCGTGCCCGATTTGTAAGAAAGCTTGCTTGGATAAATTTGGGGAACACGCCCTACATTGTAAGGAAATGCGGGATTTAAGTACCGACATGACTTAGTTAGGGATGCCTTGTGGGATGTTTTGCGGAAGGCTGGGATCTCAGCTAAGAAAGAAGCCCAGTTAATTTTCTGACGGACCCGCTAGACGGGCGTTCCACCTTACGACCAGCAGATGTCCTTGTGTTCGGATGGGCTCAAGGTAAGCATGCGTGTGTTGACCTCACTGGGGTGTCCCCTCTGGTGGGACTTCGGGATGTAGGGTTCGTGGCGGGGCAAGCAGTCTTGAAAGCTGAATCAAAGAAAGTCGCTAAACATGAAAACGCTTGCGTGGAAAACCAGCATGTCTTTGTACCTGTTAAGAAACATGGATCAAAGAAACTAAAAATACTCTTTATTATGAACCCAACCCAGAAATAAATCCCAATGTATCAACAACTTACAAAAGAAAGCTCACTACAATAACTCTCACACTCTTCAGATTATCAACAAGATAATCTGATATAATACCCTAACAGATCTACAGATGATCTAGTGTTATTCGAGATGAACAACACAAATACAATCTAAACCCTAGGATTATCTGAGAGAAATCAGAGAGACTAAGCACAAAGAAAGGAAATGTATAAAAATGAGATCAACCCTAGAACTGATCTCGAGACAAGCTTTTATATGACATATATGTGGCTCGGGAAGTAACACAACCGAGCCAACAATAACCGTAGGATCAGATCTCAGAAACACAATAAATTTTAATCTGAGCCGTTGATGAATAAGACTGGATTGCCAGCTTGGCAATCCTCTCCAAAGCACGAACCAGCAAAACCGAGCCTAGACTCCTGAGCTCCTTGGGCTTTTGGGCTGCTCCTTTCATGTGTTGGGCTGCTCCTCTTAAATCACCTTGGGCTGCTATCTTGTTCAAGTCCAATACTCGACCAACATGAAATACAAACAAACCAAATAAATCTAAACATACTAAAAACATTTTATAGATAAAATTGAATGTAAATGTACCTGTTACATTTTAACACCCCCCCACAATTTTATCTTTCAAATGGGTCAAACATCTTTAAATGTAAACACATTACCTCATGTTGATGTACAAGCAATCCTTTAGTCATAATATCTGCAATTTGTTCATCTGATTTCACATACTCAGTTTTGACTATACCTTTAGATATTTGGTCTCTTAAGAAAAAAAGATCTAGATCAAAATGTTTTGTTCTATCATAGAACACAGGATTTGCAGCAATCGACAAGGCTGCAGTATTATCACAAAACATCTTTATAGGAAGTGTAATTTTTATGTTTAACTCAAACAACATATTTTTTAACCACATCACCTCACAACAGGCAGAACACAAAGCTCTATACTCAGCTTCAGCTGAAGATCTAGAGACAGTGGACTGTCTTTTGCTTTTCCAAGACACTAAGGACCCTCCAAGAAACACACAAAATCCAGTTATGGATTTCCTAGACTCAAGGCATTTAGCCCAATCAGAGTCTGAATAGGCAATCAGATCAAACACTTCATGTTTTTTGATCAA
Organism: Ambrosia x helenae; assembly: GCA_030844895.1. NCBI lineage: Eukaryota > Viridiplantae > Streptophyta > Magnoliopsida > Asterales > Asteraceae > Ambrosia > Ambrosia x helenae. The sequence continues at coordinate 107,512,103 of CM061223.1, read as the reverse complement.
AATTCCCTTTCCAGGTGCTTTCTTGAGATACCTTAACAGTTTGAAAGCAATTTTTAGATGTCCATCTAAAGGCTTATGCATATGTTGACTTAAATAATGAACAGCATATGATATATCTGGTCTTGTATGTGCCAAATATATCATTTTCCCTACTAATTTTTGATATGCTGTTATATTAGTCAAACATTTATCATGTTCCTTACAAACTGATGTAAGAACATGATTCTGTTCTATAGGACTGTTAAGAGGTTTGCATGCAGTCATGCCATACTCAGTTAACAGCTCTATACAATATTTCCTTTGAGATAAACAAATACCATCATTTTGTTTAATAACCTCAATTCCTAGAAAATATTTAAGTTCACCAAGATCTTTTATTAAAAACTGTTTTTTAAGACATTCTTTCACATTTTTAATCTCATCAACACTATTACCAGTGATGACAATGTCATCCACATAAACTAACAAGTAAACAGTAACAGGTTCAGACAATTTATAAAACAATGAGTAATCACACTTGCTTTGCTTAAATCCTAAGTCTATTAAAACCCCTACAAGTTTATCATTCCACATCCTTGGGGCTTGCTTAAGCCCATACAAGGATTTCTTTAACTTGCACACTTTATTTTCATTTTCAGAATAATAACCATCAGGCAAAGACATGTACACATCCTCATATAGATCACCATATAAGAATGCATTATTCACATCAAGTTGAAATAACTCCCAGTTGTTCTGGACAGCTATGGACAACACACATCTAACAGTAACCAGTTTTACAACTGGTGAAAATGTTTCTTCATAATCTATGCCATGTTTTTGACTGTAACCTTTGGCTACAAGCCTGGCCTTGTATCTCTCTATCTCACCATTAGATTTGTATTTTATTTTATATATCCATTTACATCCAACTAAACTCCTACCTTTGGGTAAATCAACTAAGTCCCAAGTATTATTCCTATGTAATGCCTCTATTTCTTCATTCATGGCATTAATCCAATTAGGATCCTTAACAGCCTCACTAAAATGTTTGGGTTCAAGACTCTTATTTAAAGCAACAGCATAACACTGATTATCAACAGACAAATGTGAATAGTTAACTGACCTTTCTAACCCATATTTGACCTTTCCTTCAACAATGAATTCATTTAAACTCTTAGGTAACCTAGAACTCCTAGATGATTTCCTAGTAATGGTTTGTTCAAGTGGCTGATGATCATTTCCCTCAGAATTGAAAGTTGTTTCATCACCAGTCCTCACAGAATCATCCTTCTCATCTCCTGACCCATCACTGGGCTGCTGTGAACCAGCCAAGCCATCAGTGTTTGAATGTTCAGTTGATGACTGAAGTGATTCATGTGTCCCTAGTTCATTCTTACCTATGCCCTTTCCTTCATCATCGGGATCTTCCACTGGGTTTGGGTTTATGCTTTCATATATGTCAAAAAAATTTAGATTTGTAATATTTAAATGATCATACCTATCATAGTTTTTAGAAATATTTTCTTCTTTAAAAGGAAAAACATGTTCAAAAAATTTTACATCTCTAGAATAAAAAATATTTTTTGTATCCAAACTGAAAACCTTATACCCTTTTTTCTCAGTGGAATACCCCAAGAAGACACACTTTTCTGCTCTATAACTAAGTTTATCAGGATCATTTAACACAGTACAAAAGCATAAACACCCAAACCTTTTAAGATGGTTTAGAAAGGGCTCAAAACCATATACTAGTTCATATGGAGTTCTACCACCTAATACACTTGAAGGAGTCCTATTGATCAAATATGAAGCAGTCAGAACACATTCAGACCAGAAACCAATAGGCACACAACTTTGAAACAACAATGCCCTAGCCACATTTAAAAGATGTCTATGTTTTCTTTCTACCACCCCATTTTGTTGAGGTGTGTATGTACATGAAGTTTGATGTAAAATACCTTTTTCTTTGAAAAATGTATTAACCTTAGCATTGACAAATTCAGACCCATTATCACTTCTGAAACACTTAACATCTTTTTAAACTGTGTTTTAACAATATTAACAAATTCACAAATATTATCAAACACTTCTGTTTTATGTTTCATAAGACACACCCAAACTGCCCTTGAGTAATCATCAACTATAGTAAGGAAATACCTATCTCCTTCTCTACTGGGAACCTTGTATGGTCCCCACACATCCAAGTGAACAAGGTCACCTAAGGATGTGGTTTTGTGATTACTCAAAGGAAATGGTTCCCTGTGTTGTTTGGCCCTGTGACATATCTCACAGGGACCATGACAATCCACAGATCCTAACTCAAGTTTGGTTTTAAGAATATTTAAAACAGTTTCAGATGGATGACCTAATCTATCATGCCACAAATTTACCAATTCAGTATCACTACACACCTTATTGCACATAAAGGAGTTTCCACAGAAATACAGACCATCCACTTGACTACCAGTCACCAAGACTTTCTTGGATATTAAGTCCTGAACATAACATTTGTGTTCATCAAAGATTACATGAGCCTTATTATCTTTAGCTAATTTGTGAATGGAAATAAGATTGATATTATAATCAGGAACAACAAACACATCCAACAACATGACCTTACTTCCCAATTTAACATTACCAATTTTAGTTACAAGTGCATCAGTTCCATTAGGGTGTTTTACTCTAATATTTAACTCAGACACATCTATGTATTCAGTTAAATCTCTTTCATCTCTAATCATGTGTTGGTTTGCCCCAGAATCAAATATCCAACCCTTAATTTTAATTTTCCCATCTTTACTTGAAAACAAAACACAGGTTTACAATAAACACTAGCACAGAATGGTCTAATAAAACTACCTGACACATTGCAGCTTTGAGGACCATCTTTAGATTTATCACTCAACAAACTTAGTAACCTGCTCATCTGTTCACTAGTTAAACCATTTAGATTATTTTCAGGTTTGTCAACTATGGAAGCATTATTTGCAGTAACCTTTTTACCCTGCTTACCCCTTGACCTCATCCATGAAGGATAACCAATAATCTCAAAACAACTTTCCACAGTATGACCTATCTTATTACAGTGTGAACACTTAAGATTTTGTTTAGAAACTTTGTTTGCATTATTAAATTCTAAGTTCTGATCAGTTTTAGAAAATAAGGCAATGCCTTGTGTTTTCCTATTAGCATTACTAGCATTTCTATGGGATTCTTCCCTAGAAATGACACTGAATGCTTCTTTAACAGAAGGCAAAGTATCTTTAATCAGCAAACTAGTTCTAACACTTTGGTAAACACTATCAAGTCCCATCAAAAATTGCATTAACTTAATCATGCTACTAAAGTTATTAAACTCTATAGCAGCTTCACATGTACAAGCAGGTAATTGCAAGATTTGATCAAGTTGTCTCCACATAATATTCAACTTGTGATAATATTCAGAAACAGGACTACCATTTTGGGTAAATGAGTTAATCTTTTGATACAAGTCAAACACTATTGATCCATCAACCTTGTCATAAGTTTCTTTTAATTCAGACCATACACTACTAGCTAGTTTAGAAAACACATGTCCCATATACAAATCTTCACTGATTGAGTTTAAAATCCAAGTTAGTACTATCGAGTTACATCTATCCCACTGTCTGCCCAACACATCGTTATCAACAGACCTAATACATGATCTGTCAATGAACCCCCATTTGTTTTTTACTTGTAATGCTAGTTGCATTGCATTAGCCCACACATTATAATTTTCAGACCCTTTTAATTTTATAGAGACAATGGTCAAATTACTAGAATCTGATGGGTGCAGGTATAATGGATCACTAGCATCTAACTTACTTATTAGAGTCTCACTAGTACCAGGTTCAGAGTTACCTCCTCCCCTTGTGTAACAATTTGATCATCAACCATTTTAGATTAATGACCACAACCAACTATATCACACAATATACAGACAAGAATCACAGGAAAAACAAGCAGAGATCACACAATTAACAAATCACACACAATCAAGTCAAAACCAGACAGACAGACACAGGCGAAGCCACAACAGTGATCAAGATCGTTGGTTCATCACTCAAGGGTGCCAACGCAAGTCTTATTGTGGGAGCCTCTAAGGACCTAGACAGACAGACAAACTCAACCAAGTACTTGAGCCAATACCGGTCCACCTAACCCGGTCAGTGCTCCTAGACACAAGACTTTAAACTAAAGAACAAGAATGGAACAATCTCACCGAGTGCAAGCTCCAAAGCAGTTTCAAGATCCGTAACCTTCACTTAGGGTTACGAGATCAAGAATAGAAAATAAGCTCCAAATCCTCCTCAATAATTCAAGATCCGTAACCTTCACTTAGGGTTACGAGATCAAGAAGAGAACAAGCTTCAGCACTCCTAGCTCACCAGATCCCTAACTTTCAGTGCCTCAGTATCCACCAGATACACAAGAAACCTTCCAGATATACGATTCAAGATCCAGACCAATCGAATATGCAGCGGAATAACAGATCCCAAATATCAGAGAACCTAGAGCTCTGATACCATGTTAAGAAACATGGATCAAAGAAACTAAAAATACTCTTTATTATGAACCCAACCCAGAAATAAATCCCAATGTATCAACAACTTACAAAAGAAAGCTCACTACAATAACTCTCACACTCTTCAGATTATCAACAAGATAATCTGATATAATACCCTAACAGATCTACAGATGATCTAGTGTTATTCGAGATGAACAACACAAATACAATCTAAACCCTAGGATTATCTGAGAGAAATCAGAGAGACTAAGCACAAAGAAAGGAAATGTATAAAAATGAGATCAACCCTAGAACTGATCTCGAGACAAGCTTTTATATGACATATATGTGGCTCGGAAGTAACACAACCGAGCCAACAATAACCGTAGGATCAGATCTCAGAAACACAATAAATTTTAATCTGAGCCGTTGATGAATAAGACTGGATTGCCAGCTTGGCAATCCTCTCCAAAGCACGAACCAGCAAAACCGAGCCTAGACTCCTGAGCTCCTTGGGCTTTTGGGCTGCTCCTTTCATGTGTTGGGCTGCTCCTCTTAAATCACCTTGGGCTGCTATCTTGTTCAAGTCCAATACTCGACCAACATGAAATACAAACAAACCAAATAAATCTAAACATACTAAAAACATTTTATAGATAAAATTGAATGTAAATGTACCTGTTACATTTTAACAGTACCCTTCGCTTTTGATACCTTTGGGGGCCTTGCGCCCGAAGCCATCCGATTTCTAGATCGGGTACAAAAGGTGACACATAGTAATTGCTCGACAGCCAGGGACCAAAGTTTTATTTTTAACAGAGTAGGTTTTGCTATCCAAAAGGGGGTGGCGGCGCAGCTTGTTGCCCGCTTACCAGCCGTCCACTTGTAATGTGATGCTATATTCAAAATCTATGAAGAATGCTTTTCAAACTAAGTTTACATATAGGCATGCATACATGCATGCTCAATCTTTCTAATATAGCTATAACGTGTAATGAACCTTTAAATAAGGAGAAGTAGGTTGGGCTCATAGGATTTTATAATCAATGTGGTTTGGCCAAACCTATTAAGCTATGTGAGTAAATCACATAAATAAAAGAAGAAACAAAGACTTAGACAGACCAATTCAATTGTCAAGAAACTAGAATCAGGGTATTGAAAAAACAAAATTGAACTGATGAACTAACAAAGATGATCTCGCCAAATTCATCTTTGTTTTGATCGAAGTCCACCTGTTAATCGCCAACGTCCTATATATATATACACACACACGCACACAACAACTTGAACATATTGTTCTAAATTTTCTTTAATCGAATAGAGGTAAGTCACACTCAACAAGTTCCAAATTGTTACATTTATCACTTTACTTTTGATCTAAGTTTGCCTAGTAATGTTATGAATGCAAGATCCATGAGTGTAGTTCTTAAGACGTTAGTTTTGCAATGCAAAACGGCTAGCGGCACAGCTTGTTGCCCGTTTTCCTTCCATTTCGATGTATCAGCTTCTTGCTATTGGGAATTATATGTAACTAGTAAATTACGCCCGCCGCTTTAACCGCGGCGTGGAAACATAACCGACGCCGATTCGTGAAAAACTATAGATTTTTTCGCCGAACAGCGAAGTTACACCAGTGGTATTGCGAGGGTCTACTAATCGGATAACACAACGTAGATAGTCGTATTGCACCGTCGGTACGACGGCGCGCGTTGCAGCGAACAAAACGCCAAAACCGTCAGAAAACAATTGATAAAAGAAAAACATCTACGATCCTGGCCAGCAGCCGACGGTGTCGTGGTCATCGCGATTGCAATGAACCACATATATTTGCGATTACTGTAGCATAATAAATTTTCAATGGCATATCGTAATTACCGCAAAAGTAAAGGGTTTTTAATTTTCGATTACTATAACGAACGTTCAAAATTGTTATATATAAAATAATTGCATATGTAATTGCAGTGTTCAGTTAGATACCATGTTTTAATTTCATCACTTAATACGAATTGATGTATGATATCTGAAGCTTATGGAAGATGAAATATGTCAAACAAAATTGATGTATGATATCTGAAGCTTTCTTTCCATTATATTCATGTAAATTGTTATGCTTCTTCTATGAATTGCAGGTTTATTATTAATCTATTGAAATGGCAACAACTACTAATATGCACATTGCTGTCGCAAGACCCTCCGCCTTTTCTTTTCGTGAAGTTTCAAAACCGAGCATTACAGTTTTCAGTAGTAATATTAAAGGAGGATCATGTGCAAATTTTAAAAGCTCTTGTCACATCTCTTATACACAATTATTATCTCAAGAGTTCACATTAAGTCCTTCGAGATTAGGAAGGATGATCACAAAAGCCGTGTCAGATTCCAGCGACACGAAACGCCTTCCAGGGCTGCCTGTTGATCTAAGAGGTTTAATTTGTGGATATAAATTTTATGGTTTTTTTTTTTTTTTTTTTTTTTTTTTTTTTTTTGCTTGGGTATTTAATGAAATGGGTTAAAATGGTCGCAAGAAAACTATCGAATTCTTGATTAAAAGCTATGTAAGATTTGCTAATATAGGAGTTATCTGCAGGAAAGAGAGCATTCATTGCTGGTGTAGCCGACGATAATGGGTATGGTTGGGCAATAGCCAAATCTTTAGCTGCTGCCGGAGCTGAGATTCTTGTTGGCACATGGGTCCCTGTATGTTACTAATCCGCGGCCTGGTGGGTTGGGTAATGGGTCAAAAAACGGGTCATTTTTTTAGTATTGGTTGAAACATGTGAGGTTGGGTTGACCCGCTGGCGTAGTTTTGTTCATCTTTTAACTTTTTATATAAATAATAATCACACTAATATTACACACACAACATTGTTATTGAATAAAATAATATAGGAGGTTGTATGCATTAAATATAGACTTTGGGCGACGTTCAACGTGTGTAACCATCTAAACAAATCCTTTTTTAGGCAATCAACATATTTGAGTCTAGTCTTCGAAGGGCAAGTTTGACGAATCACTTGTGTGAGTGTTGATATCCACCGTTCTTCTTTCAGTTATTTAATATAATATGATTACGATGGATTGATCAATGGACAAAGTCTATATGTAATTTTAGATTGCCAGATGGGTCTTTGATGGAAATTACTAAAGTGTACCCATTAGATGCTGTTTATGATTCACCTGAAGATGTTCCTAACGATGTAAGTTCACGCTCTCACAAAGATGTTGATACGATGTAAGTTGCATAACCATTATGCTGAATTATGCAGGTAAAAACAAACAAGCGTTATGCGGGGTACTCAAAATGGACTGTAAAGGTATCATTTTATTAATCATTGTTGCAGCTGTTCTCGTTGCTACGCAAAGTCAAAATTTATGTTTTGCAGGAAGTTGCTGAATCTGTGAAAGAGGATTTTGGCAGCATTGACATTCTTGTGCATTCATTAGCCAATGGACCTGAAGTATACTTTCGATTTTACAATATACTAGCACATGTCTATGCATGTAGTTTTTCTCTCGTAAATTAACCATGGGTAGCAAAATGGGTGGGTCGACGCATGTTAAAATTGGAAAATTTTGTACTGGTTGCGTTGACCTGGAGTCTGTTTTGTCCGAACTTATTAATACTTGTATAGAAAGTTAGTTTGTTGACTATGATCATAAAAATCATAAAAATAATCTATATTTTAAATAGAATCATTTAGGAACCCCCCCCCCCCCCCCCCTATTTGCACCACCCCAAAACTTATTTGCACCGGCCTCTACGAGCTGTAGAGGGTCCTCTGCGGCTCATAGAGGCCTCTACGAGCTGTAGAGGCCTGTGTCAGTCATTGCAGTGGGCACCCACATCTACGGCCCGTAGAGGGATGTGGTTTTCAATGCTCTTACAACTCTACGGCCCGTAGAGGCCTCTACGAGCCGTAGAGAGCTGTAAAACCCTAAAAAAACCCGGTGTAAATAACATGATGGTATCAAAAATACACTTTGGACACCTACCAGTTTGTTTGATCAATTCCCTGTTTCGCCAAGTTTTGTATTTGGCTCGTTTGACCCATTTAAGTTAAAACACATCCCAACTTCCAAATCAATCCATTTGACCTATTCAACCCATGTGGCATGCTCCCCTTTTAACTAGATTTACTGAGTTTGATCATGTGACCCGTTTGAGATAAAACGCAACCCAAATCAACCTATTTGGCTCATTTGACCTGCTTAAAATATCGTACATCCTACACCGTTTTGACCTCAATTTCGCAGGTTAACAAACCTCTCCTAGAAACATCAAGGCATGGATATCTTGCTGCCATATCTGCATCAACCTATTCTTACGTATCTTTGCTCCAACATTTTGCCCCAATAATGAACCGCGGTATGATTCTCATCTCAAAGTTTATCTGCATTCGCCTTTTGACACACTCAAACTCTAACTTTTATTTCTCAGGCGGTGCTTCGCTTTCTCTCACCTACATTGCATCTAAAAGGATCATACCCGGGTAATTTCTTCTTTTTTCTTTTTTTACTTTTTTGTTTCGTTAATTGCGCCTTTTCTTAAAGCAGATATGGTGGAGGCATGAGTTCAGCCAAAGCTTCTTTGGAAAGTGACACGCGAGTTAGTTACTTCTATCCGATTTTTTTCCTGTTCTGTTTAACTTACAATAACGATTACTAATTATAAATAACGCAGGTATTGGCGTTTGAAGCAGGACGAAAACATGGAATCAGAGTAAACACAATATCTGCAGGTACTGCAATACCTCTTTACACAAAAATTCTTATTTATAAGACAACTAATATATTTAAAAAAAATAAAAATACTTGTTTGTCATATTTCCAGGACCGCTTAGAAGTCGCGCTGCCAAAGCAACCGGTATTATTGATATGATGATTGATTATTCATCAGAGAATGCACCACTGCATAAAGAACTGTCAGCAGGTCAGTATAATGGTAACTTTAATGTGCTTCTTTAGGATTCAAAACCTAGTAAGTAGTAACATTGTCATATGTGATGTGATGTTCCTTAAGCTATTATATTATGGATAGATTTAGTTATATTGATCTATCCTTGGTCCTGCAATTATATAAAATTTAGATGAAAATGATGTAAAGTTCTCATAGTTCCTAGAATATAGTTTGGTCACGTTTCGAATTTGAGGTATATAATGTCCTCTCTATCATGTAAAGGATTCAACATTTACAGTGGCGAAGCTTGAAAGAAAATTTCGGGGAGGGGGCTGAAAGTCACGGAACCCTTAAAACCTTGAAAGAGAAGACTATAATGGTCACAGTATAAATTTTATTTAATGAAATGGGTGAATATTGAATCTAAGTACGTTGAGTGGGTTTATTTGGAATTAGTTTTTTTTTTTTTTTGGTTAAATATTAAGCAGTTTTAAGGGGTGTATATGAACTTGCCCCGTGATAAAAAGGTCAAACTTTCCAAAATAAAAATGATGACGTGGTGGCTGACATGTTGGTAAACTTTAACCATGTTGAGTGTGCCACCTAGAAACTCGCCGTTTAACTTACAAGATTTCGTTAATTGTTTTTTTTTAAAGTTGATTTTTTTATGATCTTACAAGATTTCGCTAATTGTTTTTTTAAAGTTGATTTATTTTATGATTTTTCTGAAATATAGAAATAACAAAGCTAATCACTGAATAACTGAATACTCTATTTTGCTGTATTTACAAATGAATTCATGTTAAAATGATTACTAGCTATCATTTGAACCCATATACATATATAATCTATGTCATTGGAAATGTTTGCATTTCCTAATTATGTTGTGCTAAAAATAATTTAAATTTAAACAGATGAGGTCGGAAATGTGGCTGCTTTTCTGGCATCACCGCTAGCTTCAACCATCACAGGGACAGTGTTGTACGTAGATAACGGGTTGAACGCAATGGGAGTTGGAGTTGACAGCCCACTTTTTAAGGATTTCCACACACCTAGATACAACAAAAAGTAGGCCAAGCACAACGTTGTCGCAGTCTTCCAAATAAAATTGTAGTTGACCTGTTTAAACAGGTCAACTTGGACTCACTATTTTTACATTAAAAATAGAAAGTTGGCTAGTCTCGACATTGTGCGCTAATAAAAAAAAACTCAACTTTCTAGGGTGGTTTATAATCTTTCGAAATAAAGAAAAGATGGAGATTCGGAAATTTGATGGTTTTTTGTAGATTCGGTTTCAGTTAAGAGTTGAAGTATGCAAATACATACATACATCTGTCAATGGTTGTTAGAAAATCTAGTTAAACAAATAGAAAATCGCAACGAGGCTCTATTTGGGTGGGTTTGGTTTAACCCCTGATTGTTTCTTTTCTTGGTATCGCTACTCATGCTCGTTCATTTGATTCTAACTGAACCAAATAAACGAATACACGAACTTTAGCAAACACATTCTCTTGTTTGTTAAGAAAATAAATGTATACGTGTTGGTTTATGTATATTTTTAATACATAAACAAATGTATACTAATATCAACACAAATGAACACATGCAGTTATTAAATATAGCAGCCTGTGTTGTATGTGCTGTGATTCGCTTCAACACTTGTATACGCATAATTGAAGTTGCGGATATTTTACCTCAATTCATTATCTAACGCGTTCATGCAAATGAATATAATTCAACTTTACTCCGAACAAGCGTTTATTTTATTTGTAACCCCTACATGCATCTCATTCTCTATTTCGTAAAAATATTCAGAATGTTAGCTGCATCAATACATCTTCAAAACAAAGGATAAGAACATACGTCAAAAAACACATTAGTGCCAAAAAAAACACCATTTCTAGACACTCAATACAAAGGTTGGTACACAATTTAAATAAAATTGTGGATAGCAAGCAAGCAAATCCAATGGCGGAATAACTAACAAATCCCCCATCGGCTCACTTCTTTCCACCACCAGAGACGTTAAATTTAAAAAATATAATATCACCGTCTTGAACCACATAAGTCTTTCCCTCCTGCTTGTACTTGCCAGCAGCCTGAAAAATAAACCATGGCAATTTCTTATTGTAACTTCTATACATATTTGTTTGAAATACACATTGAAATATGATTATAGATATCACATAATACATGTTATTGAGCATATTTCATGCGTAATTTCCTTTTATATTGTCATGCAACTGCTACAAGGGAGATAGTCAAAGTAATAAATATATGTTAATGTATAGTCATTAATCGAGAATACCTTTACAGCAGCTTCGCTTCCAAGCTCTTTAAGATCTTCGAACTTCATAACCTGCAAAATCCCAAGTGAATTTTTAGATCTTTCAAACTCCTTAATTTCTCGTTTGCCAATTATTAATCTGCTAATCAGAAATTTCCTGTTAATTTAAATTAACAATGAAAATTTCAATCTACAACAAGTTTTTGTAAAAACAAAAAAAAAAAATTATGACACGTCAAAATTAATTTGCAAAAAAAAAAAACGTATAAAAGGAACAATCATAACAGCCTTTAGTCAACTAGGAATAAACTAGATAAAGACAACTAAACTAAGAACATTGATTTGAGATCTTGTAAAAAATTTATGAAGTCGAAGACATCTTGAACAAAAAAGACAAACTATTACCTCAGCACAAATAAACCCTCTTTCAAAATCAGTATGAATTGCGCCTGCAGCTTGAGGAGCCTTGCTCTGCCTTCGAATTTGCCAGCATTTCACCTGGCATGGGCATACCACATCGACTTTAGATCAAATATTCACATTTTTAAAATTTTGACATCAAAGTTCATATACCCTCCTCAAAACCTTTTACAATATCATATTCACCCCGATAGAACATCATAATTATCAAATACGCCCATTTTTTTAATTTATGACATTTTCAAAACCCTACCCTGAAAAATTACCTTTGGGGATAATGGTTATTTTGAGCCGCGGATCTCCCTGAAAGTAGCCTCTCTAGCCCTAGGGATAGCAGTAAGGTTTGCCTACATCCCACCCTCCCCAGACCCTACCAATGCTTTGCTATTTGTGGGACTTACTGGGTTTGGTTGTTGTTGTATTATAAAAATGCATGCAACTTTGAAGTATTGAGTGGCTATATTTGAAATAATGTTTTTGATTGGGCAAATAAGATATTATGAAAGTTCAGGGGTATATATGAGATTCCCTGTATTCAGATAAAGCATGAAAATTGAAAAGAAATATGGTAAAAGTAAAACTGCAAAAAGACCTAATTTAAAAATAAAAATCGTTTGTTACGTTTTATACATATAAAGGGTGAGATAAGGGCATTACCTCATCAGGGCCGGCAGTGAAGAAGTATAAAAGGTTAATAGCAGAGAATCCAGTCTTTATAATCTTTGTTAGAGCACTGTGGCAAAAAAAAAAAAATCAGATCCAACTGTTATTCTCAAATCTCAACTGAGCATCTTCTATTTTTAAATACTAGCCACATATAAACCACAATAAATAAACAGGCATAGTTGGCATAAATAGTAAAATGCATGATTGATTTGAATTTAAAGAAAATAATATCTGAACCAACCTTTGTATCTTGTTCTCCTCGCAGTATTTAGCTGCTTCATCTGCGGACAAATCAGCAAGAGTTCTTTCCAAAGCACAGCTAAAAGGGATAATTGGCTCGCCCCCATGCTCTTGCACCCTACAAAGAATTCAGGTACTTGATGTTTTTATAAAAATACAAATCTGTACTTCAAACTGAAACATAGTAAAATCTGGTTCTAATTTGCTTTTAAAACCATGTAAAGTGAATTATATTGTTGAAAATCAAGCATACCAAGCATGGATTTTGGGAAGGAACTTGTTCTTTTTCCGCTGATAATCTTTCTCGTTCATATTAACCTATTACATGTTTAAACAAAATGAGAAAAAAAAAAAAGAGCTCACCAAGTTTCAATAAATAATAAACGGTATCGTAAGAAACAGTTTTACCAAATAAACAACAGGTTTTGCAGTGAGCAGCTGAAAAGTATTCAAGATTTCAATTTCAGCAGCTTTCCAATCCCCTAACCTGACATCTTTCTCACTCTCAAGCCAGGTTTTGACCTACAATAAACAAACCAAAAATCCATACGTGATTTCATTAAATGAGATGTCATTTGTAATGATTTAAATGTATTTAGGTCCAGTATGCGATGTATAAAATAATTTTGATTCATGTTGTTGATTCCATTCATGTACTTCTATTGTTTTCTACTTAATAATCAGCTAAGGCTACTTGAGATATATGCAGGTTAAAATTCAATTATCTTAGCTGGTAGCCATTATCATCGTATTCCAGCTTACATCAAGAAAACTTTGAACTACGGCAAACCAAATATTCCTTGCAACTCGCCATCGTATCCCCATATTTCTTAAATAGTAAAATTCTGTATGCTTGACTTCTTATGAAGTGAATATAGTTAAGAGGATAAAAATATTGGTTACAGCAAAAAAATCATATTACAAGGTCACAATTTAAGGAGAATTTGAGGTTGACAAGAAAACAAACATTGTTGGAACCAATATTTAATGAATCAACTTCGCATTAAATGAATATACAAAATACCTTCAAACACACTTCAAGCTCTATTTTTAACTGTTTGTCATTGCTCCGCTTCATGCTCTTTTCAAGATCTTCAATCCTTCTTTCCATGAACTCAATATCCTATATCATCATCATGTACAAAAAAACAATATTAAGCATTAAAATAATATAAAAAATAAGCGCAAAACATATTTCCATAATTCAGTAGCATGTGTAGATGAAACAAAAGAAACTCAGATAAAATTTATAATCTGTCCAATCAAAATATTTCTTTGCTACTCATCAACTTATTTGTCTTTACACTCAAGTTTACTAGTTCCATGTAGCCTTATAAGCTTATAGCTTATGACATTATGCTCAAATAAAAAAAGTGAATTTAAAATCACTATATATTAATGTATGAAGTAATGACTGGCATGGACTATTGAATTTCCATATGAGATCAACACTAAAATTTAACCAAGTTCAGTAAATGTTGTCACTGTTCTGCAACTGTGATAACCAAATGTCCATATCTATCTATATATATAAAAGAAAAGGTATATGCTGACGTGGCGTGCAATGGAGGCCTCAACCTTTCCTTGAGAGTGCCACGTGGCACTATAATGGAGAGTTTTTGGTGTTTTTGAATTGTTTTCTATTTTTAATTAAATTGAGTTATTTTAGGAAAAAAGAATTTAAAATAAATTTAAAATTTCCTCTCTCATATTTCCTCCCATAATTTTTAAACGTTTATATATTTTATATACGGGATTTTTTAAAGAAAAAAATTACACCAATTTAACGAGCGTTTTATTATCTTTCCAACGAGTACCATAGTGCTATATAAATAACGGAGAAAAAATCGACTATTTTTTGTGGGGTTTCGTTCATACAGGAAAAAAACACACAAAGTGTTCATGTTATCACGTAAAATTAGATTTTGTGGGGAATATGAGTTATTACTGATTAGATTACTATGAACATGCAATGATTGAGAGATTTTGTGGTTAGTTAACTTGAGCCATTTACAATAGGTTATCATGTAAAATTAGATTTTTCAACCCCGGGACTCTCCCGGGGTAATCAGCTAGTATGTAATTAAAAGAAAGATGGTTATTGAGCAATACAAATCAACCAAGAAATGCCCAAAACATAGGCACTTTAGATATCACATAACACAGACACTGATGTGAGCTCAAAGGATTTTAGAAAATACCTTCAGCCGTAATTCTGCGGTTATAACTTCCAAATCTCTTACAGGATCAACGGAGTCATCAACATGAATAATATCAGGGTCTTCAAATGCACCTATTATATAAATATATACAACAACAAATGAGCTCACACTCTGATTCTCTGAAAGCAATCAAGCAAAAAACTCAAAACAGAAGTAGTCAGCAGGATGAACATGGAGGTCTTGAAACTTGGTCCGTTCAGGTAAGATCCAAACATGAATCACATGATTTGATGTATGGTTATCAATATAATATGTATGACAAACAAATCCAAGATGACCTAACATAATTATTTTAGAAGAATTACAAAAATAAAATCATACGTAGAACATGGAATATGCCATCAACTGCACGAATGTGAGATAAGAAATTGTTTCCAAGCCCTTGTCCTTCATGAGCACCTTTCACCAACCCAGCAATGTCATGTATCTCTAAAAATGCAGACACCTACCAAGCAAAGCAATAGTAAAGTTTTACAATGCAAGTACAACCCGAACACTCACTTAATTTAGTGTGGAATTCAAATGATAATTCGGCATCCTTTAATTTATAACAATGTCAATATATTACCTCACTCTTTGGCTTGAACAGTTGACAAAGCCATTCAAACCGCTCATCAGGAATATTGACACGCGCCTCATTAGGTTCAATCGTACAAAATGGAAAGTTCTCAGCAGGTATCGACAACTTAGTAAGAGTGTTGAAGAGAGTAGATTTCCCTACATTCGGCAATCCAACCTGAAATCAGCAGTAGCATATAAGTCTGTATTCTACAGAAACATCTGCATACTTTCTTTTGAAGCAATCAGCCACTAAAACTTGACATTATCTCAATATTTTAATTCTAGCAGGGTAATTAATTACTAATTACATTGTAAATCCAACATCACAACTGTTAAATCATAAAATTTCCAACCCTAACAAACAATCAACTAAGGCCAGCCAACTACATATAACCAGAGTCCACAACACAGAAAACTGAAGATGCAGATTGTTCTATACTTCTATCAATATCGCAGAATCACTAATCGTCATTTCGTTTCTCAATTATGTTCACTCTTCGCCATCCTACTAATAAAAAACCTAGCAAAAACCTCAAGTTCATCATTTCATACAGTACTCAAACATAATCACAATGAATAACACTACAACAGATTAGAAAACTCCTAACCCTAAAAAAACAATAAACTAAGGCTAATTAACTACACAACGCATAAATTTAAAGATGCAGTCTGTTGTACACTTCTATCAATAACAGAGAATCACAGATCGTCATATCATTTCATATAGTACTCAAATATTATCACCATTCACCATCCTAATGAAAAACCTAGCAAAAGCTTCAAGTTCATCATCATGTCATAGTTCATACTAATTACAGTAACAATAAATAAAGAAAATCACAACGAATTACAGTAAATAAGATCAGAAACGGTATAAAATGAATCGAAAGAGATATGAAGGTATAGTAAACTTACGATTCCGATCTTCAGATGAGATGAAAAACGGCCGAGAATAGGCCTTTCTGCAGGTGCTTCCTTTGATTTCGCAGCTTTTGGAGGCATATTTGCTTGTGAGTACGTTAATGAGAGAAGACTGCGGTCGAGATTTTATTTAGGGTTTTATATAGCAACACTAGTAGAGTAGTAGTAGTATAGGAAAAAGACAACAATGGCAAGTATTTTTTTTTATTTTTTTTTTATTATTATTTTTTTTTTTGTAATTAGGCTAACTAAAATTGTGTTTGATATGTGATTTTAATTTTATTTTTTAACTAAAAGGATTAAAATAATTTAATCTTAACTTTATTTTTTTTATCAATAATGCAATGAATTGTTTTGGATTTAAAATATGTGTGAAGAAACACGGATCCGAGCTTGACGGTTAACGTCAATCTTGGTAGTGATTCCACAGAGTGTTTAAAAGGAAATGTGTTTATAAAATGTGATAGGTCTAAGGACAAGACCAAGGAGTTTAGGAGATTACCGATTAAAAGAGCCAAGCCTCTAAAGGTTCGTGTGATAACAATGGGTTGAAAAAGATACGAGAGAGTTCGTAGTCTTTTTGAGTGAAAGTGTATGTGAAATCAGATGCCAACAAAAGGAGAAGGAGCTCCTCCTTTTGTAGTACCTTGACGTCACACTTTCTCAGCCCATCCTCTACCCTTGATGGGGCCCAGCCCAGGTAGAGGCGTCTCTAAGTTTCTGGCCCAAGTCTCAGGCCCAATTGGTGCAAGTGGGTTTTGGTAAAAAAAGAGGAAAGTAAAGTACAGGGGGAATATACCGTCCTGACGATAATACACGTGGCGTTCGCTGATTAGACCCTAGTGGGTGGCGGACACATGGCGTCCGCCTATTGGTAAATCGAGGGCGGTGGGTAATCATCTTTCTTCTTGAAACTGGAGACAAGTTGAGAAAGTCTGATGTCAGAAAGATATCTTGGCTGGGAGGCTGCCACGTCGTCGTCCTTCCTGGCTGTCAGGTTGTGCGCAGCCTTCGATTGGCTGGAGACTCTGACGGGCAGCCTGCAGCTGTAACATTCGTACTTTTCATATTTTCTATTCTAGTCCTTGTATTCTTGTATCTTTCCATTTTGTACCCTTGTAATCCCGAGCTTATGATCAATGGAAAAGTATTTTATCAATTGCATCTAATCTTAATCTATTTCATTTATTCTATAAATTCTACGCGACGCAAACTTTATATAACGTCGCGTGATTCTTAATTTTCTTGTATTATAAATGCTATATTTAACAAATTCTAAGTTCGCCTTTATTCGTTTCGTTTAGGTTACTCCTACCAATTCTTGACGGGTCGTCGTTATAATTTATCCTATTCAATTTAGACTTTATAACAAGAAACTTATTTAGTTAAGATCTTAATATATATTTATTATTAATAAAACACACATATATATATAATAATAATAATACAAAAAAAAAAAAACATAACATGAAATGAATGCAAAATTGCCGTACACTTTTTTTTTTAGTCATTTATTTATTTATTTTTTTTTTCTTTTTTTTTAAAGATATAATTACCACTTAATTAACTTCTAACCACCCTAATTAATTCATTAAATACCCAACCCCTTCACCCCAACTATAAATACACCACTCCTACCCATTCTAACACTTGCTCATTCCTAAATCCTCTCTAAAATCTCCAAATCTCTCAAGAATTCTCTCAAGAATAAGTGAGTTTCTCACTTCACCTTCAACCTCTCTTCTACTTTCTTCACTCTCCTCTTCTTCAAACCCTTTGAGGAAACCTCTAGGACCTCTCTCCTATTTGCCATGGCAAATAAACATGAGTAGGGCACCAATTTGAGGCCTCAAATGTGGTCATCTTCTATTACCTTTTATGCACTAAGTTGTTAATAATACCAACCAAGTTCACCAACAACTCAATGATGGAGGGACTTGTGTTATGGTTCATGGTCGACAAAAGGAAGGCCAAGGCTCATCCAAACTAAGTCACCATACCCTACTTTCTAAGTTATATTATATAAATACTAAATTATATAAACTCTACTAATTTAATAACTCGGAAAGGTTTGTGGATACATCCCTACCTTACCAATGCTTGACTCTCCTAACCATCCGAATCACCTCTATGGTGGTTTGTGTTTTGGTTCGCCTAAAAGGCTTGCTTGACTCTTATGACCATCCGAATCACCTTCATGGTGGTTTGTGTTTTGGTTCGCCTAAAAGGCTTGCATGACTCTCGTGAATCTATAATCTAAACTCAAACCTAAGACTCTTTATTTTTCTAATTCTAGTTAACCAAGGCTAAGGAACTAATCCCCCAAGACTCATTCTTTTGGAACCTTGCTAAAACGCACCCAAAGGTGAGTTCATACTTGTCCCCTTTTTACTCTTTATCACTTTTGGGGTGTAAACATGTATCATATGCAAAACACACTAATGCTTTCATAAACACACATGCTCAATCTATTAAACATACTTATATGCTACTTGCCATGCTTATGATTCTTAGATACTTAGACATAAATCATTAACTATTATTAGCCCACTTAACATGTATAGCGCTATAGGACTAGCACACCGCCCCCTTTATGGGTCATTGTTAAGATTTAAACGGCCTAACATGAATATGTTAGGTATACGTTGTGGTACTCGCGGGTTTGAGTTATGTCTTTTGTATGATAGGTATGTGCAATGCTATAGTATGAGACTTGAGTAAACCATTCTAAAATACTATGTATGTAAACTAAAACTAGTATGCTCACCAATGCTTTATGTGTTGACGGATATTTTATACATGTTGCAGGAAATGTTTGATGCAAGATATTCAAGAAATCTACTTAGGATTGGACTAGAAACTCACGCTAGTTTAAGTTCTATATTTTGATGTCGTATTTCTCTTTTCATGAAAACAATTTGTATTATGTTATCTTTTTAGACGATGATTATGCTATGAATGAAATTTTATCTTTAAATCATATTGTCACGAATTCTAGTGTCATGAAGTCTTTGAACAATCTATCACAAGTCTCACCTCGATGTTTCCGCCATCGGTTGGGGTGTGACAGATTGGTATCAGAGCCATGACTATAGGGAATTAGGAAAAATTGCCATGTTTGACCTAGACTATAGTTAAGAACCCTTTTGACCATTCGTTTTATCATGCTTAAAATACTTGTTCTCCTTATCTTGCTTCTACTCCATTCTTTTGGACTTAAAAAAAAAATTTCCCTTCCTATTTGTGGATTACTCTACACTCGAAGACGCTCGTATAACACAAACGAAAGGAAATCACCAAAATAGGCGTGAAACCCTCACTTTGGTGATAACTTTCAATCCGCGTAAATTCTTTATGTTTTTGAAACTACACCAAGATAGGAGTGATATCCTCACCTTGGTGGAAATTTCACAATTCTCGTTCTAGTGGACACTTACCAATTGAAAGTTAGAATTAATTTTCTTACTACATTGGACAAAGTGTACAAACCACACTCAAAGAAACGACCTCGCTAAGATAGGAGTGAAATCCACAACTTAGCGACTAGTTTCAATCCTTGATATTTTTTTTAAATCTCGCCAAAGTCTCAAATTTACTAATGACAAGAAACATGTAGTAACTGGAAGGGTGAATACCGTTAACCGCAAGTCGGCGAGAGTATTTCCACCTATTAGGCCAAAGCATGTTTTCAAACTCAAAGGTAAATTCGAACCACTTTGGTTAGTCTAAGTTCCGTTCCGGAACACTCCAATGGCTTGCTTAAAACAAGCCCCTCATTTTATGTTAATATTATTTTCAATGATGTTTTCATGCTATGTTTTCACTACATATATTCGATTTTTTTTTCACTACTCGCAAAGGCTCTCAAGACTCGCATCTCTAGTACTCTAGCAATCTCCAAACAATACTAATAATCGCAAACCAACACTAATCAGAGCTCCTTTATATTGTCTAAATGCACTATACTTGCTTATACTTATATGTTATGCTTTATAAACAATGTGGAACTACATGCTACTTGAACTATTTGACACTATGTGCTTGTTATGCTTAATTTATTTCTAAAAACAAAGACAAAATGCAATCTTTATACAAATAAACCATTGATCAAAGCTCATAAACCTTTTGTTTATCCTTTAGATGTCTTCCATGTCCAACCGAAGAAGCTCAAAACAAAGCACCAACAAGAAAATGCTCTCTTTCATGGCCAAGCAAATGGCCAAGGTCATACCCGAGGTAGTTAGCAAAATCCAAGCCTCCGCAAGCCCACATGGTTCAGTTGACTCAAGAGCCGAATCCTCCAAAACTACCTCCTTCACCTTTAAGCAATTTAACCTACATCGACCCGACTCTTTCACGGGAAACGATGGTGCTACCGCTATGCTCGAATGGTTCGACCACATCGAGCTAATCTTCATCAATAGCGAATGCCCTGAGAATCTCCGCACTCGTCACGCCACTAGTGTCTTCAAATCAAGAGCACTCGAGTGGTGGAAAAGCGAGAGAGCCACCCGTGGAAATGAAACCGCTTTAGCTCTGCCATGGGAGGAACTCAAACAACTCATGATTGAGGAGTTCTGCCCCGCACAAGAGATTGAGCGACTCGAAGATGAGTTTTGGAAACTCAAGCAAAACAGTGGTGATAACCTAACCTATACCAATCGTTTCAAGCAACTCCTTGTCCTTGTACCTCACCAATTCAACACCACTAAGAGAATCATAGCTAAGTATCTCAAAGGCCTCCCAACGAGTGTTCGTGATATCGTTGAAGGAGCCGAACCCACCACCCTAGAAAAAGCCATTCGTTTAGCTTCCAAAATCTCGGATAACCAAGTGAAAGATGGAACCTTAACTATCCCAAACACCACCAAAACCGTCAATCAAACCACCACCATTCCCACTGACAAACCAAAGGAATCCAAAACCCCATCAACCCATAGTAATAACCGCAAACGCAAGTCCCGAACCCAAAACTATGCCGTTACCATTCCATCCACCGAAGCTCAAGCTCCAACCCCTCTTAACCAAGTGCCTGCCAAGAAACCCTACACCGGCTCTTTCCCAAAATGTAACACGTGCCATTTTCATCACCCACCAACCTCTACTTGCCGTTTCTGTACCAATTGTAACCGCTATGGGCACCTTGTCCAAACTTGCAAAACCGGCCCTAGAACCCAAAACAACCAACCTCAAGTTGTCAACCAACCCCGAGTCGCTAACCAACCTCCTCTAGCCATTGGCAATGGTCGTGCATGTTTTAAGTGTGGTGATCCTAGCCATTTTGCTCCTCAATGTACCCGCAACAACCAAGCTCAAGTTCAAGCTCCGGCTCAAAATCAACCACCAAGGGGTCGCGCTTTCAACCTCAATGCGGCCCAAGCTCAAACTGAAAATGATGTTGTGAACGGTACGTTCCTTGTTAATGGATCTTACGCTTCTATACTCTTTGATACTGGTGCGGATAAGAGTTTTGTGTCTCTAGAATTTGAACCCTTACTTGCTTGTGCACGATCTAAATTATCGGAACCATTCACCGTTGAAGTCGCAAATGGTGAACCCATCTCTATTGATTTCATTATCAAAAACTGCACCTTAAGTCTTAATGACCATGATTTCTCCATAGATCTAAATCCTATGCAATTGGGAAGTTTTGACATCATAGTAGGCATGGATTGGCTTGCAAAACATCGTGCCGAAGTTGTTTGCTTCGAAAAATTTATCCGTATACCGCTTCCCAGCGGTGACACTTTACAAATCTATGGTGAGAAAGCCTCCAAAGGACTCAAACTCATGTCTTGTACCAAAGCTCGAAAGTATCTCCGTAAGGAATATGTTGCATTCTTAGCTCATGTGGTAACAACCAAAGACAAGGAAAAAGGCATAAAAGACATACCTGTCGTTTGTGACTTTCCCGAAGTCTTTCCCGAAGATCTACCCGGACTTCCTCCTGCTCGTTCTGTTGAACTTCGCATTGATCTCATACCTGGTGCTACACCCGTTGCAAAAGCTCCATATCGTCTCGCACCTTCCGAAATGCAAGAACTTGCTAGTCAACTCCAAGAACTGCTCGAAAAAGGCTTCATACGCCCGAGTACTTCTCCCTGGGGTGCTCCTGTTTTGTTTGTTAAAAAGAAAGACGGATCTTTCCGTATGTGCATCGATTATCGTGAGCTTAACAAGCTTACTATCAAAAACCGATACCCTCTCCCACGCATTGATGATCTCTTTGACCAGCTCCAAGGAGCTACTTGTTTCTCAAAAATCGATCTTCGTTCGGGATACCATCAACTTCAAATCCACGAAGAAGATATTCCAAAAACTGCCTTTCGCACAAGATATGGTCACTACGAGTTCATGGTGATGCCTTTCGGTTTAACCAATGCACCCGCAGTATTCATGGATCTAATGAATCGAGTGTGTAAACCTTATTTGGATCGTTTTGTGATTGTCTTCATTGATGACATCTTGATCTATTCCAAATCCGAAGACGACCATAAACGACATCTCCGTTTGATTCTAGAACTCCTACGTGCCGAACGACTTTATGCCAAGTTCTCTAAATGTGAATTTTGGTTAAAGGAAGTTCAATTCCTTGGGCATATTGTGAACGATAGGGGTATTCATGTTGATCCTGCCAAAATTGAAGCCGTTAAAAATTGGATTGCACCAAAATCTCCTACCGAAGTTCGTTCCTTTCTAGGATTGGCGGGTTACTACCGTCGGTTCATCTCCAACTTTTCCAAAATTGCTACACCACTCACCGCTTTGACTCAAAAATCCCAACCTTTCATTTGGGGTCCTAAGCAAGAAGAAGCCTTTGAAACCCTCAAGTCTATGCTTTGTGATGCTCCTGTTCTAGCTCTTCCCGAGGGGAATGATGATTTCGTGGTTTATTGTGATGCATCGAATCAAGGTCTTGGTTGCGTTCTTATGCAACGAGGCAAAGTCATCGCCTATGCATCAAGGCAACTCAAAATCCACGAGAAGAACTACACCACTCACGATCTTGAACTTGGTGCCGTTGTTTTTGCCTTAAAAATCTGGAGACATTACCTCTATGGTACGAAATGTGTTGTTTTTACCGACCACAAAAGCCTGCAACACATTTTTAATCAAAAGGATCTTAACATACGACAACGACGATGGGTCGAATTGTTAAACGACTACGACTGCGAAATTCGCTATCATCCTGGTAAAGCGAATGTAGTAGCCGATGCTCTTAGTCGAAAAAGTCATGCAGTTCTATGCAACATTCGAGAAATCGACCGTCTTCGTAGCTCTCAATTTCAAAATGATCTCTTCAACCGTATTCGAGACGCACAGCATACATCGGTCAATGAAAATACTCTATATGAAGAAATGTCTTGTGGTGCCGAGTTACACTTGGAATCCAAGGCAAATGGGATTCTTTATTATCTTGATCGTATTTGGGTTCCCAGTCGTAATAACCTTCGTACTCTTATAATGAATGAAGCGCATAAATCCCGATACTCCATTCATCCCGGTGCGGATAAAATGTATCAAGATCTCCGTCGTAATTATTGGTGGCCCGGTATGAAAAAGGACATTGCTCTCTTTGTGTCCAAATGTCTCACTTGCTCCAAAGTAAAAGCCGAGCACCAACGACCGTCGGGTTTGCTTGAACAGCCCGAAGTCCCCATGTGGAAATGGGAAAGTATTGCTATGGATTTTATTACCAAGCTCCCTCGAACATCATCCGGTCATGATAGCATTTGGGTAATCATTGATCGTTTAACCAAGTCAGCTCACTTCCTTCCCATTCGTGAAGATTACAAAGTTGAAAAGCTAGCCCATATCTACACCAAGGAAATCATTTGTCGTCATGGTATTCCTCTTGACATCATCTCAGACCGCGATGGTCGATTCACCTCCCGTCTTTGGGAAACATTTCAGGCTGCCATGGGAACTCAACTTAATCTTAGTACAGCTTTTCATCCTCAATCTGATGGACAAACTGAACGTACGATCCAGACTCTTGAGGACATGCTTCGATCTTGTGTAATCGACTTTGGTGGAAACTGGGATGCTCATCTACCATTGGTCGAGTTCTCGTACAATAACAGTTACCATACCAGCCTCCAAATGGCTCCATTCGAAGCTCTCTATGGCCGAAAGTGTCGTTCTCCTATATGTTGGCACGAGATTGGTGAAGCACAAATCACTGGTCCCGAAATCATCCAGGAAACGACTAACAAAATCATCCAGATCCGTGATAATCTTTTAGCTGCTCGAAGCCGTCAGAAAAGCTATGTAGACAAGCGGCGAAAACCCCTTGAATTCAATGTTGGTGATCAAGTACTCCTCAAGGTCTCTCCTTGGAAAGGAGTAGTCAGATTTGGAAAGAAAGGAAAGTTAGCTCCACGGTACGTTGGACCGTTCAAGATCATTGAGCGAATCGGGAAAGTGGCTTACAAGCTCGAGTTACCCCAAGAACTCAACAATGTCCATCCCACCTTTCATGTTTCAAATTTGAAGAAATGCTTAGCCGAAGGGAACATACACATTCCTCTTGACGACGTACGAATCGACGAGTCCATGCATTTCGTCGAAAAACCAGTGGAAATAATGGATCGTGAAGTCAAACAACTCAAACGAAAACGTATTCCGCTAGTTAAAGTTCGTTGGGAATCGAAGAATGGACCCGAATTCACTTGGGAACATGAAGAGCAAATGAAGAAAAAGTACCCACATCTTTTCAGTCAAGCCACTTGAATAAATTTCGAGACGAAATTTCCTAAAGTAGGGGAGACTGTAACATTCGTACTTTTCATATTTTCTATTCTAGTCCTTGTATTCTTGTATCTTTCCATTTTGTACCCTTGTAATCCCGAGCTTATGATCAATGGAAAAGTATTTTATCAATTGCATCTAATCTTAATCTATTTCATTTATTCTATAAATTCTACGCGACGCAAACTTTATATAACGTCGCGTGATTCTTAATTTTCTTGTATTATAAATGCTATATTTAACAAATTCTAAGTTCGCCTTTATTCGTTTCGTTTAGGTTACTCCTACCAATTCTTGACGGGTCGTCGTTATAATTTATCCTATTCAATTTAGACTTTATAACAAGAAACTTATTTAGTTAAGATCTTAATATATATTTATTATTAATAAAACACACATATATATATAATAATAATAATACAAAAAAAAAAAAAAACATAACATGAAATGAATGCAAAATTGCCGTACACTTTTTTTTTTAGTCATTTATTTATTTATTTTTTTTTTCTTTTTTTTTAAAGATATAATTACCACTTAATTAACTTCTAACCACCCTAATTAATTCATTAAATACCCAACCCCTTCACCCCAACTATAAATACACCACTCCTACCCATTCTAACACTTGCTCATTCCTAAATCCTCTCTAAAATCTCCAAATCTCTCAAGAATTCTCTCAAGAATAAGTGAGTTTCTCACTTCACCTTCAACCTCTCTTCTACTTTCTTCACTCTCCTCTTCTTCAAACCCTTTGAGGAAACCTCTAGGACCTCTCTCCTATTTGCCATGGCAAATAAACATGAGTAGGGCACCAATTTGAGGCCTCAAATGTGGTCATCTTCTATTACCTTTTATGCACTAAGTTGTTAATAATACCAACCAAGTTCACCAACAACTCAATGATGGAGGGACTTGTGTTATGGTTCATGGTCGACAAAAGGAAGGCCAAGGCTCATCCAAACTAAGTCACCATACCCTACTTTCTAAGTTATATTATATAAATACTAAATTATATAAACTCTACTAATTTAATAACTCGGAAAGGTTTGTGGATACATCCCTACCTTACCAATGCTTGACTCTCCTAACCATCCGAATCACCTCTATGGTGGTTTGTGTTTTGGTTCGCCTAAAAGGCTTGCTTGACTCTTATGACCATCCGAATCACCTTCATGGTGGTTTGTGTTTTGGTTCGCCTAAAAGGCTTGCATGACTCTCGTGAATCTATAATCTAAACTCAAACCTAAGACTCTTTATTTTTCTAATTCTAGTTAACCAAGGCTAAGGAACTAATCCCCCAAGACTCATTCTTTTGGAACCTTGCTAAAACGCACCCAAAGGTGAGTTCATACTTGTCCCCTTTTTACTCTTTATCACTTTTGGGGTGTAAACATGTATCATATGCAAAACACACTAATGCTTTCATAAACACACATGCTCAATCTATTAAACATACTTATATGCTACTTGCCATGCTTATGATTCTTAGATACTTAGACATAAATCATTAACTATTATTAGCCCACTTAACATGTATAGCGCTATAGGACTAGCACACCGCCCCCTTTATGGGTCATTGTTAAGATTTAAACGGCCTAACATGAATATGTTAGGTATACGCTGTGGTACTCGCGGGTTTGAGTTATGTCTTTTGTATGATAGGTATGTGCAATGCTATAGTATGAGACTTGAGTAAACCATTCTAAAATACTATGTATGTAAACTAAAACTAGTATGCTCACCAATGCTTTATGTGTTGACGGATATTTTATACATGTTGCAGGAAATGTTTGATGCAAGATATTCAAGAAATCTACTTAGGATTGGACTAGAAACTCACGCTAGTTTAAGTTCTATATTTTGATGTCGTATTTCTCTTTTCATGAAAACAATTTGTATTATGTTATCTTTTTAGACGATGATTATGCTATGAATGAAATTTTATCTTTAAATCATATTGTCACGAATTCTAGTGTCATGAAGTCTTTGAACAATCTATCACAAGTCTCACCTCGATGTTTCCGCCATCGGTTGGGGTGTGACAGCAGCGTCAGGAACAGTTGCCTGGGGGCAGGAGTGTGTGTCTCGAGGCTGCCCCATAAGGCATCTTTGTAATCGTGTTGGTGAAGCTTTGTCTATCTTGTTGAAGAAGCTTCATAGTGCGTCCGCCCCGCTGACGTAATACGGGCGGTATGTCGTGGACGTCAGTCTCTCCGCTGACGTAGAACGGGCGAGCGAGTCTATGTCACGAAACGTTGTGTGCTAGCTACTCCGCTGACGTAAAACGGGCGTTTATATATATAGTTAGGCGCAGTTTGTAAGTTTGTGGTATGGTATTTGGTACCATATCCCTTCAATGTGTGAGTTATATTACTAATTTCTTCATTTGAACCGAGTACCTAGCTAGACATTGTCATTTATGTCGAACACGCTCTACTTTTTATATAGACCATAAGACTATCTGTTGTGGGTAGAGATGAGCGGATGATTTATCGAATAATATTGTGCCATGTAGGTGTCGAGATATGTACCCGTGCGTGCGCACGACTTCACATCCCCACAAATGATAGCATGCCAAGCTGACGGAGACTTCTAGAAGCCCGCGCACGCCACCTTGAACGTGGCAGCCACGATCCGACAAGGAAATGGACGTGTGGCGAATCACAGGCCACTATTCCCTGCTCCATGATCGCCTGCGAGTACGAGGACAATAGAAGCCAAGAAAGGACAGACACAGACCACGTGGACCAACCACAAGACGCCAGCGCCGACACAGATCGTGGTGCACGATCGCACGATACAACTGTCGTTCTCAAGCCGGCCAATCACAAAGAATCTCAAAGGCCTATAAATACCCCATCTCCCTCAAAAGAGGATTCATTCAACACTTGGCAGAGAAATCCTTAGAGAATTGCTTGTAGTTGAGAAAGATAGATTATAGTCGAAGCGCTATAACAGTTTGTGTTTGAGTCTTTGTAACAGTCCGACAATCATTAATATAAATATCTCTCTTATTGATGCTCATATCATATATTGTTATATTGGTGTTTCTTCAACCAAGCTCCAAGCCATAAAAGCGTGGTGTTCCAGGCCCACAATCCGCCAAAAAGGACCATGCTGTTGGTTTTTTCTCCTACTAACTCATAGTTTTATAGATCGTCATAGAAAGAAATATAATGATGTAATGCAATTAAGTTGTTGTAAATAGTTTTTTTTTTCTCTATTAATTTTGATTACTGAGCAGATATAGATATTAAGTGGTTGCAAAGTTATTAATTAAGGGGTAAATCTTTCCGGTAAAAACCTAATTAAAGGTTAAGTCCGTGGTCAAGCTAATTGTATCTCTTGGTTGTAAAAAAAAAAGTGATATTTAACAGTAGAGTTAAAGTGTGTGTGAGATGTCGTTAAAGAAAATATGTATACACTTGAATTGAGAAAAGAGTGTATAGAAAGCAAGGTTGCAAGAGAGAGGGATGCCAAGAATAAAAGTGTTATTTATTTAGGATATAATTTTTATATGGATTTGTTGATTTCTTAAAGGTTTTTTTTTTTTTTTATTTATTTACGAAATAATTACCCATTGTGTGTGCTTAACTTGATAATGGGTTTGGTTGGGTGTAAGTTCATTTATTATGAAATATGTTGAAATAACCATATGGAATTGTGGAGTGAATTGAAGCTAAAGATTATAATGTTTTTAACAATTATTGTTTATGCATATCCCTATAATAAAAGTACTAGCTGATTACCCCGGGAGGGTCTCGGGGTTGAAAAATCTAATTTTACGTGATAACCTATTGTTAATGACTCAAGTTAACTAACCACAAAATCTCCCAATCATTGCATGTTCATAGTATTCTAATCAGTAATAACTCATATTCCCTAATCTAAAACCTAATCAGTAATCATCTAAAGAATCACTTATATAAGCTGCAACTATTAAAAAACTCATCACATCTCTCTAATTTCTCACATTCTAATGGCTCTTATAATTCCTAACCTAATCAACTAAACAAACACTTAAGTTGGAAGTTGTAATCATTGCATCTCATTATGCCACGTGGCATAACCAAGAGATGGTTTAGGCCACCATTGAACGCCACGTCAACAACTATCAATTCTTTCCGGGAGCGTCCCGGGGTTGAAAAATATAACCATTCTAATAATACTAATAGTAATAATTATTACTCTTGTAATTAAATAAATAAAAAATAACCTTGCTATAAGGTGACACCATGTGTTGCAGTGTTGCGCGATTCTTTCTCCTAACTTCTCTTGATGAAGTATACCTAGTAAAATTCCAATGATAACATGGCGATTGGGCTGATTTTCAACATCGTAGATAAGAACCTGGTTTAAAACAAAAAACATGATTAATGAATAACATGAACACTTTGTGTATTTATTTCCTGTATGAACGAAACCCCACAAAAAATATTTGATTTTTCTCCGTTTTTATATAGGACTATGGTACTCGTTGGAAAGATTATAAAACGCTCGTTAATTTGGTGTAATTTTTTTCTTTAAAAAATCCCGTATATAAAAGATATAAACGTTTAAAAATTATGGGAGGAAACATGAGAGATAAAATTTTAAATTTATTTTTAAATTCTTTTTTTCCTAAAATAACTCAATTTAATTTAGGGTTTTATGTTTATCTTTTTTTAATTAAAAAAGGAAATAGTTCAAAAACACTAAAATCTTTCAATTATGATGTCACGTGACACTCTTAAGAGGAGGTTGAGGCCTCCATTGCACGCCACGTCAGCATATACGTTTTCTTATATATATATATATAGATATAGTTATAGATATAGATGTGTCACCATTTGGAGAGTAAATATATTAATCTATGTTACCTTATTAAGAAGGAGACATGTCTAGATTAGTAATTATACACAAATTTTAAGATGGGATATCAAGAGACTCATGCTTTAACATAGATATGTTATGTAAAAGTTCCCCATAATACCCCTTATTGCATTATCCACTTGTACTATAACTATATAACCTACAAAATGAGTTACGCATATCCTTTCCAGAACATGTTGTGATCATCATCATCTATGTTACCTTATTAAGGAGGAGACATGTCTAGAAAAGTATTTATACACACATTTTAAGATGGGATGTCAAGAGTTTCATGCTTTAAACACTATATGTCATGTAAAACTTCCCTATAATACCCCTTATTGCATTATCCATTTATACTATATATCTATGTTAAAAAATGAGTTACGCATCATCATTTCTAGAACATGTTCTCATCATCAATACATCAATTCATCATCAATACATCAATAACTGGCCGAACGAACACTTAGCAAATAACTTGTAATAGTCATTTGCCTGGACTTGCCTATTTATGGCATTTTTTATCTTTTAATTGTGAAAGTTTATTTTTTTGTGAAAGAAGTTAAAACCTGGGCAAATTTTATTGATATAAAAAATAAAATGAACGGATACAAATACAAATACAAAATGAACGGATGGCGGCGATGGTGGGTGGGTTAAGGTAATGGGTGGCGGTGGTTGGTGGCGGCGAGACGGTGGTGGGTGGTGGCGGCAACGGTGGTGGGAAACGGTGGTGGGTGGTGGCGACAATGGTGGCGACGATTGTGGTGGGTGGTGGTGGTGGGTTATGGTGGTATTAGTAAAGGTTGAATGAGGGTTGGAATGAAAAAAAAACTTGGGGGTGGATGGAATGGTTTTGAGGGAATGAAATATTTTATGGAATGGGTGATTCCATCTTTTAACCAACCAAATACACTATTTTTCATTACCTCGTAATGGTCCATTTCATTCCCTAAAGGATGTGTTCAGTTATGCAATTTATGCTATAGGACTATGTCCAATTGATTTTTTTTTAACTTTTTAGCACCTTGATGAATTGAATTCTAAATTGAGTCAATAGGAAGTGATGCATATTACACGATTTAAGAGACATGATGGATACTAAGGTGCTGTTTGTTTTTTACTCAGAAGCACTTCTGACCTCTTTTGTTTGTACCACGCAGATGTGCGCAAACGTTTGGGGTTTGCAGATTGTTTGTTTTTGTAAGACCTTTCACTCAAAAAGGTCTTCCTGACCTCTTCTTGGTGCAGACCTGTTCCAAAGTCTTCTAAGGTCTTCAAAGGTCTTCTCCACTTCTCTTCTCCTCACCCACCACCACCAACCACGGTCCACCACCACCACGGTCCACCACCTTCCACCACCACCCACCACCACCACCGCCGCCACCCACCACCACCACCACCCACCCACTACCACCCACCACGCACCACCACGGTCCACCACCACCCACCACGCACCACCACGGTCCACCACCACCCACCACCACCGTTCACCACCACCATGGTCCACCACCACCACCACCGTTCACCACCACCATGGTCCACCACCACCACCACCATCCACCACCGTCCACCACGGTCCACCACCCACCACCACCACCACCGTCCACCACCATCCACCATCCACCACCACCATCGTCCACCACCACCACCACCACCACCTACCACCACCCCCCACCACCACCGTCCACCACCAATACCATGGTCCACCACCACCGCCACCCACCACCACCCACCACCACCACGGTCCACCACCACCCACCACCCACCACCACCACCGTTCACCACCACCATGGTCCACCACCACCACCATCCACCACCACCCACCACCACCACGGTCCACCACCACCAACCACGGTCCACCACCACCGTACACCACCACCTACCACCGTCCACCACCGTCCACCACCACCACGGTCCACCACCCACCACCACCGTCCACCACCACCACGGTCCACCACCACCACCACCACGGTCCACCACCACCAACCACGGTCCACCACCACCGTCCACCACTACCTACCACCTACCACCACGGTCCACCACGGTCCACCACGGTCCACCACCACCCACCACCTACCACCGTCCACCACCACCACCGTCCACCACCACGGTCCACCACCCACCATCAGCACCGTCCACCACCAGTACCGTCTACCACCAAACTACTGTAAAAAAACAGTTTATTTAAATTTCAGTTTATTTGAGCAGCCTGCAGACATTAACAAACAAACAGTCCTCTTCTTGCAGATTGCAGACCTTTGGTCCACCTCTTCCACTACAGATGTCTGCAGATGTGGTCCACAGACTGCAGACCTTTTCCTGCAGCACCTAAGTATTTACCCATTCCTTGTTCCTATTTTGTCATATAAAAATGTTAAATTGGCATCTTAGATTTTGTATACAAGGTGTCAAAAGCATTTTCAAATCACGTCATGGCGTTACTTTGATTAGTTGAGTTACATATTGGTTAACTGTAGAATTTTAGGGTTTGAATCAACACAAACAACACAAGACTGAGCCAACACAAACTCAAGAAGATGAACACAGAATGTAGGCGACAAAACGGTGACAAAATCTTATTTAGCCAACCCCAAAAAGTACCCACCAGAACCCTAGATCTCAGATAAAACACTGAGACCAAAAAGAATCAAACACATACAAAGTCTTTCTCTCCTTCTGCTGATTAGTAAGATCAACAGATGGTGAGAATATGAAAAGAATGAATACAAAACAAATAGACAATAACCTGATACAAACCCTAATAGACTCGTGAGAGAGACGAAACAAAAAAATGAACGAACAACAATACTGAATGAGAGAGAGAGAGCCTTTTATATTGAACTCCAGAAGCTTCTGCAAGATGCTGATCCAACGATCAGAATAAAAGCAATCTAACGGTGATGATCATCCCTCGAACTAACAACCTGCCACTTGCAACAAAATATCAAGTAATATGGAGTGGGCTTAAGATAGCCCATGAACTTAAACATCACACTTATAATAATGAGAGGAGCCCAATAAGACTCACCAGGAGCCCATTAAGACATCAGGAGCCCACTTAGAAAATAAATGAATCAAAACATATTTATGGGACATATTTTTAACATTAACTAACGGTAGAAAAAAAAAAGATGCTCTATCAATAATCTTGCACTATTTTGTCATATAAAAATGTTTAATTGGCATCTTAGAATTTTACAAGTTTTATATTTTACACTAGCTTATACCCGGGAGCGTCCCGGGTTGAGAAATCTAAGTAAAGTGAATAAAATTAGAAGTATCTAAACTATAAAAATCTATTAATCTATTAATATATATAAAAGAATTGAACATTGTTGACGTGGCGTGCAATGGTGCCTTCAACATCTCCATGAAATTGCCACGTGGCATCATAATTGAAAGATTTTAGTGTTTTTGAATTATTTCCTTTTTTAATTAAATTGAGTTATTTTAGTAAAAGAATTTAAAAATAAATTTAAAATTTTCCCTCTCATGTTTTCTCCCATAATTTTTAAACGTTTATATCTTTTATATACGAATTTTTTAAAGAAAAAAATTACACCAAATTAACGAGCGTTTTATTATCTTTCCAACGAGTACCATAGTCCTATATAAAAAACAGAGAAAAAATCGACTATTTTTTGTGGGGTTTCGTTCATACAGGAAAAAAACACACAAAGTGTTCATGTTATTCATTAATCATGTTTTTTTTTCTTTTAAATCAGGTTCTTATCTACGATATTGAAAATCAGCCAAATCGCCATGTTATCATTGGAATTTTACTAGGTATACTTCATCAAGAGAAGCAAGGAGAAAGAATCGCGCAACACTGCAACACATGGTGTCAGCTTATAGCATGGTTATTTTTTTATTTATTTAATTACAAGAGTAATAATTATTACTATTAGTATTAGTATTATTAGAATGGTTATATTTTTCAACCCCGGGACGCTCCCAGGAGAATTTGATAGTTGCTGACGTGGCGTTCAATGGTGGCCTCAACCACCTCTTGATTATTCCACGTGACATAATGAGATGCAATGGTTACAACTTCCAACTTAAGTGTTTGTTTAGTTGATTAGGTTAGAAATTATAAGAGCCATTAGAATGTGAGAAATTAGAGAGAGGTGATGAGTTTTTGAATAGTTGCAGCTTACATAAGTGATTCTTTAGATGATTACTGATTAGGTTTTAGATTAGGGAATATGAGTTATTACTGATTAGAATACTATGAACATGCAATGATTGAAAGATTTTGTGGTTAGTTAACTTGAGCCATTTGCAATAGGTTATCACGTAAAATTAGATTTTTCAACCCCGGGACCCTCCGGGGTAATCAGCTAGTGGCATCTATATAGCAATTACTTGTTGGAGAGCGTCCCGGGTTGAAATATCTAATATGACAACATAATTAATGACTTGTCAATACATGATTAATGAATATTATTATTATTATTATTATTATTGTTATTATTATTATTTTAAACAAATCTCTGCCATAAGTTATCATATTCTAATATAAAAACGGTAATTGGGTCGGGTATCACCTAATCCCAGGCCCGACCCAAACCCACAATTTTTTTTTAAACTAATTCCAAACCTGACACAATACCTATCGGGTTACAAAAAATTGTCGTTTTTTTCTCCGTTTTTTATATAGCACTATGGTACTCGTTGGAAAGATAATAAAACGCTCGTTAATTCGGTATAATTTTTTTCTTTAAAAAATCTCCTATATAAAAGATATTAAAGTTTAAAAGTTATGAGAAGAAACATGAGAGAGAAAATAATAAAGTTTTAATATTTAAATTTAGTAGATTAGGTATTTAATAGATTATGTTAAATAATATTTAAACCATATTTATTCTTTTTTTTTAATTGGTCTAGAGTTGCCACATCACATCTTATGTGGCATCTCTCAAAAGAGAGATTGCATAATATTATGACATGTCATCAAAATGGCTTTGGTTTATTATATGTACTAGCTTTTATCCCGGGAGTGTCCCGGGGTTAAAAAATATAACAATTCTAATAATACTAATACTAATAGTAATAATTATTACTTTTGTAATTAAATAAATAAAAAAATAACTTTGCTATAAGGTGACACCATGTGTTGCAGTGTTGCGCGATTTTTTCTCCTAGCTTCTCTTGATGAAGTATACCTATGCATCTTTAGAAGAGTAAAATTCCAATGAAAGCATGGCGATTGGGCCGAGTTTCAACATCGTAGATAAGAACCTGGTTTAAAAGAAAAAACATGATTAATGAATAACCTGAACACTTTGTATTTTTTTCTTGTATGAACAAAGCCCCACAAAAAATAGTCGTTTTTTTTTCTCCGTTTTTTATATAGCAATATGGTTTCGTTAGAAAGATAATAAAATGCTCGTTAATTTGGTGTAATTTTTTTATTTAAAAAATCTCGAATATAAAAAATATTAACGTTTAAAAATTATGGGAGGAAACATAAGAGAAAAATTTAAATTTGTTTTAAAATTCTTTTTTCCTAAAATAATTCAATTTAATTTTAGTAATTGAGAATTGAGAGATAGAGAGATAAATTTAGGGTTTTATGTTTATCTTTTTTTAATTAAAAAAAGAAATTATTCAAAAACATTAAAATCTTTCAATTATGATGCCACGTGGCAGTTTCATGGAGAGGTTGAAGGCACCATTGCACGCCACGTCAGCAATGTTCAATTCTTTTATATATATAGATAGATATATAGATATAGATTTGTAAAAAATGTTATAAGTTACAAAGTATTTACCCATGCGTTGTTCCTTCACTTTCCTAGTTGCCCGCATCAACAACAATAATAATACACTGTGGTGATCGGTGAATAACAAGCATGCCCACCCCAAATTCACCTGACATTATAGTTTTCTAGGGGTGGATCCATGCAACTAGAGGTAACCCGGGCTATCCCTTAACCTTATTGGCGAAGTACAAAATTAGTGTAAAATTTTTTTCTTCATATATCATATACCCCTAGGTCAAAAAAAAAACGTTTTAAGGATACCCCTGAATTTTTCTTCTAGATCCGTCAGTTTTCATGTAGATACTACAAATGCTTGGCCACATGGGTACATAACACATATATAGTTTGAGCAAGACATTTTCTCTTTTTCACACACTCACCTAAGCCACCATCTCATGCCCACAAGCTTGGATAACCCAACGTACATGTATCAAAAACATATAAGGTTGTACCTAGAGGCCCAAACTTCAAATAATCGCAAAATGATGCGGAATAGTTAGCCCAAACATCCGAACATAATAAGTGTGCGGGCAAATCACATTAATTCATTCGCAAAAGGTTAAATGATTGATTCATTTTATATCATTGGTCTGAAATTCCAAACTGTAGTTAAACCTTCAAACTAGGGATGAGAATTTTGGCACCGTTACTGAATGGTACCATACTGATCGATATTCGGTACCCACTTTTTGGCGTTTTCGGTATTGGTACTTTTGATTCGGTACCGGTATGGCGGTATGGTATGTACCAGTATTTTACTGATTTTTACCTTCAAAATTTCAAATACCGTACCATACCAAACATTTTCGGTACTAATACCAATTTTGACGAATTTTGGGATCGTATTTTTGGTACTTTTACCGAGTTCATCCCTACTTCAAACAACCAAACTGGCAAAACTAAACCATAAACCAAACAAATCTCCAACCATCAAGCTTCAGTTTGAGTGATTTGGTTGGTCGGTTTAACGGTTTATGAACCCCTTTTGTGTTTAGACACAAATTAATATTCAACAAAGTAAAGCAAGTGCAACAGGGTGTAAGAGGACTAGAAAACACAAAACATGTTCATATAATAAAACAATCCCAATGTGGCTATGCCTGTAAATAAGACCGCAAAACGGATAAATCGGGGATGATCCAAAAGAAGAGGGCGCGTTCAGGTTATAGTAGACCAAAGTAAGTAAAGAAGTATAGAAAAAAAAAAAAAAAACCCTCTAAGAGCCATATCAATGCAACTGTCAAAAGGTTAACCCAACCTATATAACTAACCGGTTTCGAGTACTTCACTTCACGCAGCGGTATGTGACAAACGACCCGGTTATGTTGCTGTTATAAGTGATCTTGACCACCTGCTTCTTCTCCAGTCCATAGTACCTAGCTATGGCATCAGTCTCCATCATATATGGCATCTGAAAGTTATAGTCTTTCGTTAGAACAAACAACAAAGTGCGTTTATTTGAATCGTTCACACCAAAGAGTTTAAAATTGATAGTTTGATTCTGAAAATGATACTCTTACCTGATTCTCAACAAGTTTTAGTTTGGCAAGCAGCTTCTCTTTGTCTTCAGTTGTCAATATTTCATGCTTTGGCATTGTAACATGCTTTGTGATGTTCGCAATCAGTTCAGTAATCTGGAAACATGATCATTGCATCCGAATTCAAACAAAGTTTACTTTAATATTAACATCATATGATACAGAAAGTCGATTAATTTTAGGGAAGGCAATAGGCCAGGTATGGGACGCGTTATGTAACATCATACCCAATTATAAGAACGTATCCCATACCTGTCGGGTACTATTCATTACCCATTAG
Source organism: Ambrosia x helenae (assembly GCA_030844895.1). Taxonomy (NCBI): domain Eukaryota; kingdom Viridiplantae; phylum Streptophyta; class Magnoliopsida; order Asterales; family Asteraceae; genus Ambrosia; species Ambrosia x helenae. The sequence goes on along the minus strand of CM061223.1, from coordinate 107,474,191 downwards.
GTTCGCGGGTATACCTATTATGTGGTTAGACATTACCCGTCGAATGTCCATTACCACAAACCTGCTCTTAAACTCACCTCAAAAACCGAGTTCAAATATAAATTATTCAACAACGCTTTTAACAGTTCTAAAAATTTAATCAATATTATGTTTCTAACAACTTTAACACAGGGGCGAAGCTTGGTTTTCGAATCGGAGGGTGCCGGACTCAATTTTTTTCGATCGGTAGTGGCAAATCGGACTCAATTTACCTACAAAAAATCGTAAATTTCCACTACTGCGCCAAAAAAACAGGGGGGGGGGGGGGGGGCACCCCTAGCCCCTGTATATCCTCCGCCATTGCTTTAACATACTATTTACTAAACTATTTAGATTACATAACGTAATAACACCATACTGTCCTAAATCCGCGAAAACATTTACTCGAATGCCCATTAGAACTTGTAAATGAAAGATAAGTATGTGGAATCTTACTGGGAAAACTTCGACTTTAACTTCACATAACTCAAACTCTTTGCGAGCGTAATGATTCATCTTCCCGGCCAAAACAAGGATGATTCGGTGCAGGCTCTCCTTGTTGGGGATGTTCATCAACATGTATGTAGCCTTTGCTTTGTTTATCTCCTCAGGACCACTGAAAAGCACCAAAACCTAAAACACTAAAGTAAACATTGTTATACAATACAACTTGCAGAGCATGTTAAACAGAGCATTATTATTATTATATGCAGCCATCTGCAACTAAAATATTAATGTGTACACCAATAATCATCTTCAAAATATACTGCAATACATTTTTGCACAAATTTAAACCATGATTTATAATTTCACACAATTGTTTAGGTCATTTTTAATAAAACAGTTGACAAACAAAGATATTGTCTCTAAATTGATTTAAATCTCATCAAACCAATACCACACATCAGCAAAATGTGAGTCCGATCGGCTATATACCATCGTCTAGTACATAAATGAGTCAAGCCAGGGTGGGCTTGAGCTCGAAACTAAACGAGACTGTCTGGCTCGGCTCGAGCTCGAGCTCGAAGTTAAACAAGCCTAGGAATGAGCCGAGCTCGGCTTGGATACAAAATGAATCGCTCGCTCAGCTACTTTCAAATCAAGTTTTTTCAGCTAGCTACGAGCCGCGAGCTTTTTGAACAACTTATTATTATTATTATTATTATTATTATTATTATTATTATTATTATTATTATTATTATTACTATTATTATTATTATTATTATTATTATTATTATTATTATTATTATTAAGATTTAGGTCAATTTTGTGGAAATGATTAACAAACAAACAAGATTATCGTCTCTAAATTGATATAATCTCATAACCTAATTAGAATTGTAAAGATCGATCAATACCACATTACCACCAGATCAAACCCGATCTTTAACCGAACTTTTTAGGCGCGATCAGGATTTTTGCCCACAAATTACACTAACTATAAAAAAATTAATAATAATAAAATAATCGTGAGGCAACATTGATGAAACGTATATCATCTCATCTTCTTCACGATTGATTGATTTCCGTCACTTACCCTAACCTAACGATATAATAAACTATTATATATATATTTTTATATATAATAATATCATCTCTCCACATAAACAACGTTAAATCAAACAACATACAGTAGTCCAATCCAAAACCGTAACCGTAACCGATGACACACTCTACGTAACACCTAACACAAAAACACAAACCCTAACGAATCAATAACCTTTTTAAACGGCTTAGAGACCAGAGGGACACAGATACTGAGTTTATCAACGTCTGGTTGGTCACCAAACAGAGAACGAAACTCAGAAACAGAGCGATTGATATCAGCTTCGTCAATGACGCAGCCTCTGTCTCGTAACATTTCGCAAACGGTTCGGCGTGCAAGATAGTAACGGTGGGTTTCGGTCGAACCGGTGTCCGGTTTGTTGAGAATGCAGGTGTTTTGTGTGTGGTGGGTTGGTGGTGGACTGACGTAGCCCAGACCTGCTGTGGTTCGAGACGACATTGGTAGTGGTGCAGTGTGTGTCTAGACAGAGAGAGATACACAGAAAGAGAGGGTTTTATAATGGAAATGGAAGGTGTACGGACGTGGAGGATCAGAATTGGGATTGTTGAAATATGGGCGGGTATCTTTCTCTACCAAATGATAAAAAAATTATATTTTTATTTTTTATTAAATTTTTATATATGATAGACAAGTGGGATACTTGACACCTGTAGCAAACAAAAAGAGATATATATCGGTGCGTGTTTTATATTGAACAACGTTAACAATAAATATGGACAATGGATATGGGTACTTAGGACAACGCGTTGACCGTCTCGGTGACCGTGCCGACCTGTCAGGTGTGTTGATAAAGAGGCTCGAAAATGGCCCCCGGGGCCATTTTCAACACGTTGGAAAAGCCTTCTCACCGTTTTTGTCGGGGGATAGCATGATGTGATATGGGTACTTTTAGGTCCGGATTTTTCGTGGGCAGTGATATATCGCCCGAGGACAATGCGTTAACCGTCCCGGCGACCGTGCTGACCTGCCAGGTGCATTGATAAAGAGGCCCGAAAACGGCCCCCGGGGCCATTTTAAACACGCTAAAATTTAAAATGAGAATTAATAACCAAGACATCACGTGATGGTGTAAGCATTTGTTGTCACAAAAAAACAAAGTGGGTCGTACTGTTATTTGTCTATAAATACTGGGGACACACACCAGGCAAATGCACATCAAGAGGTTATTAGATAATGGAGTCCCCTAGTAATGACCATATAATGGAGGATCTTGAACAATCCGATCCTGAGTTTGGTTATGTTCCTGAACACCCCCCCCCCCTAGAAAAGATGGAAAAAAAAAACACTTTGGTACACACTACCAACCAGTGAGTCCAAAACATGGTGTCAAACTGCGGTGGAGTATTATAGTAACGGTGACGCTCCGTACTGTTATTCTTGGTTCATTGGTAGGAAACAACTCGGTCATGATTTTTGGGGAATGCTAATGGGGTATGAAAACGAAGGTTACATGTGGCCCCCTGGTAAGCAAATGAAGTTATTGTTTTCTCTTTTTTTTGTTGGCTATATTTAAAATTATATTTACGCTTCGTTTTGTTTTAGCATGTGTGGTGATTGGTAAACAGGTTGATGAGGTTCAGATGGGTGTTGATCACAAAACGGAAAGACTCGGAACATATGTACCCTTGGACGATTTTGCCCCCTCAGTTCTTGGACCTTTTATCTAAGACGCCAAACCATGGTGCGTTACCATTTACCATCGGAATCAAAGAACATTATCCTCCATTTTGGGGCATTGATATGGTAACATATGCATTTAAAATTTTTTTTATATGTATGGGACTACGTCTAAAGTATTAATCTAAATTAACAGGTTTATATTCTGTTATGTGCTGAACAATCTGACTGGTTCCTGATTAGTGTCGATATGCGAACCCTTGAGATTACATTGTACTTTACTAGTCCGTGTGGTTTACCAAGTTCTTCTGGATGTGATGTCATCCAAGCTAGGGTTTACCCAACTCTAATAAGATTTGAATCTTTATTCAAATCGTTTTTGGATAAAATTTCTTACTGGGAACATTCCGGACGAAGATTCGTAGAAAAAACAAGGGTATCAAATACTGAGTATTGCCAGCATACTAAGAAATATGTTGCTGCTAATTCAGGGGTCATTGTTTGTATGTTACTCAGTCGCATAGTTGCATGTGAACCAATTAACATTGGAGGAGATGTTGATGAGGCTAAGGCACTGTTTCGACGGGAGATGGCAAATGAATTTTATGCAGCACGTTGATCTTCGGGAAAACAGTAGCGTAGGAGCGCGTTGTTTATCTATGTATTGTTTTCTCTTATGTTGTTTAAGTCTTTTACTTTATAAATAAGGTTGCTAAAAATGATGAATTTTTTATTTTATTTTATTAAAATGTAAACACCAACCACAACATTTAAGGCAACCAATAAACAGAATTAAAAAGTAACAACAGACACACTAAAACGATTGAGCATAATCATTTAACATGACGAGCACTTGGGAGACAACGCCATCTGTATAGCTCTTCAGCCATGTGGTGTCGATAATTGACATAAGCCTCTTCCACGTCGATTTCTAACCTCACTGATTTGTTTTTCACCAGATTCTCCATCAGCATACAAACAAGGACACCTGCATTGGCAACGTTACCGTTGTCTTGGGGCACATCTAATTCAACCAAACCAACAGAAATGTCACATTTTTCGAAATGCCTTGAATTTGCCCAGTAATGAATACGCTCAAGAAACCATCCGAAAAAAAGGGTTACCATCTCCATATAGTGAACAACTGTTTTCCTCTGTTCATTTCTCCATCTCTTATCAGTCCAGTATTGTGTGGTGACCATAGTTCGCATATCAATTCGGATAAGAAGCCAGTCTCCCACCCCTATCGATAAAAGAAGATAAACGTTGTCAACCTCCCAAAATAGAGGGTACGGGTCCATTCTTCCTGTCATCTAGAGGGCAGGTAAATAATCTTGCACTTTCATTTCATCATAGAAGGCAGGGGGTAAGACTGTCTAGCGTAGTCGTGAACCGGGATTTGTTTAAGATGCATGAGTCTTACCGTCCACGCTTCAACGTGTTGCAAACAGAATAATGCATAAAGTTAGTTAATGGGTTGAGTAAAGTAACAAGGGGGTTGTTCTTTTAAGATAAATTAATGTAAAATAACCGTTGATGACAGATAAAATTCTCTAAATAATTATTTAGACTAATCGACTTCCCAACGCCCATCAAATGGATCCGTCAATGGGACTTGACGCATAAGATGCCATTTGATGGGTCGCTTAACGAGTTCAATGTTAAATTCATGGTTTATATGAATCGAATGATCAAATTGCAATCTATGTAAGTTGGTATTATATAACTTGAAAAACAAGTTGTAAAACAAAAAGAGTGGAAGGGGTTTGATGTAGAATGTACATCAAATCATCTCCTATATAATGTATACCCTTGACCAAACCCTACATAATATTGATCTTTTTTCCATCCCCTGGCCGACAACAACAACTCACAAACCAAACCCTCTTCTTCTTGATCTGCGATAGAAAGGAAGAAAGCAAGAAACTTAATATGAACAAAACAACCTTGTGTCTTCTTCGTCCTCGCCTACAACAAAAAAAACCCTACAACTCTTTTTCTTTTTCTTCTACCGATCGAGCCTAAGAGGCTAAGACAGAAGGAAGCAAGAACTTCGTAATCTTTTGCCGATCCAGTGCTACGGTATGGATATTTCGGTGATGGGTTCGGTTGGCTTACGAAGACGGTGCAAGGTAACGATGGTGGAGGTGAGCAACGGTGGTGTCCGTAGGCTATGAAGGTGATAAACGGGGTGGCGACGATGACGGTTAGTGGTGTTAATGGTGTAGAGGGTTATGGTTGTATGATGGAGATGTGGGTATGCTAGCTTACGTGAAGTTTTGGTGTGTAGGTATGCGATGAAGATGGACGATTTGTTTGATAACGTTGTTTAGGGTGGTGGGTATGAGTTATGGTTTGAAGTAGGGTATTAGCTTGGTTGTTATGAGGCTGTGATATGTGAAAATCTATAGGGTTTGAAGTGCGGTATAAAGGCGAATAGTGATGATGCTGGTTTATTGAAGCAAACTAAGCTAATTATTTGGGATGAAGCTCCAATGATTCACAAACATGCTTTTGAAGCACTTGATCGCACTATGAAAGACGTCTTGAAATCAATGTCTTTAGTTAATTATGAGCTGCCTTTCGGAGGTAAGGTGATGGTTTTGGGTGGTGATTTTAGACAGATCCTTCCTGTTGTTCCTAATGGGAGTAAAAGAGACATTATAAATGCCTCAATCACTTCGTCTCATATTTGGAATAGTTGCAAAGTCCTTACATTAACCAAAAACATGAGGTTAACATTGGGGAACAACACATCCGAATCCGAAGAAATAAAGGCATTTGCAAACTGGCTTCTTGAATTAGGTGAGGGTAAAGTTGGTGATTCAGTTGATGATAATGAGGCAGATGTGGACATTTCAGATGATCTTCTTATTAAGGGTTCATCAGATCCGATTTCAATCTTAATTGACTTCGTATACCCTTCACTTCTTCAAGTTTACAAAGATAAAGATTACTTTGAAGAACGAGCAATACTTGCACCTACAAACGAAGTTGTACATGAAATTAATGAAAGGTTGCTTGCATTGTTTCCTGGAGATGAAGTCGAGTATTTGAGCTCTGATAGTATATGCCAGACTGAGAACGCTACTAACCGTTCACAAGTAGATTTATATTCTCCTGATGTCATTAATGGTTTAAAAATTTCTGGGTTGCCCAATCATCGATTAGCACTAAAGGTCGGGGTTCCCGTTATGTTGTTGAGAAACATAGATCAACAAAATGGCTTGTGCAATGGCACGAGATTACGAATCACCAAACTTTCAAAGCGTGTTATTGAAGCTGAAATCATATCAGGTGGAAACATTGGTACGAAAACTATTATTCCTAGAATAAATATGATACCATCTGATAACAAGATTGTGGTCAAGTTCCAAAGGCGACAATTCCCAATAAGCGTATGTTTCGCTATGACCATCAATAAAAGCCAAGGACAGTCTCTATCGAAGGTTGGATTGTATTTACGAGACCCTGTATTCTCACATGGCCAACTTTATGTCGTACTGTTAAGAGTTAAAAGCAGGGCAGGAGTAAAATTACTTATACTTGATGGTGATGGGAATGTCAAGACTAAAACTAAAAATGTGGTGTATAAGGAAATATTTAGTAATATTTGAATAAAATGTGTATTGCATGCTTTTAAATATGAATAAAATATTTCTACTATATTTTTTTTACGTCGTACCGCTCAAAATAATTGTAATTTGGTGAACCGCGTGTCAACGCGGGCAAAAGTCTAGTGTATATTAAACTCCCACTGTTGTCAAAAGTTTTGTTACCTATGAATTATGGCCTCTCCTTTAGAACCTTACGTCAACAAAAAATGGTGTCCACTTCCTGAAGAATCTTGTCATCTTATTCTCTGTTAATTGCAAAATCGCAGTGCAGGCTTATCCCTTTCATACAATTTTTGATTGGATTTTTCTCTCTCTCGCTCTCTCTCGATAATCATCTTATTCGTATGGTATGTTTCTGAATACGAACTATTAATTATGTGTTTTCATCGAGTTGTTTGGTTGATTGTAGGTTTTATTTAGGGTTTTAATTGTTTGTCAAAATCCACAGTAAATTCCCCTAGGCTCCATTGGGCCTTAATCAAATGGTAAGTATTTTAATCTCAAAATCACTGCTATCTGATTCAACAAGTGATGACTGCAATTAAAGCAGAGGCAAAAATACTTGCCAGGTATGATTTATTTGAAAAGCAGAGGCACCACGATTATATATATATATAGGGTAGGGTTCAATTGAGAACCAACCCTTAGTTAGGAACTTTAGGAACAAATCTCATCCATCCATATTCAATGGCATGATGGTAAATATGATAAACATTAATTAACTTTTTAATTAAAGCAAGGGGTAATGTTGTCTTTTTGTATTTGAGTTTTAATAGGTTATTTAGTATACATTGTAACTGACAAAACACCACAACTAACATAATTTGTGCGATTATTCTATACATCAAACAAGGGGAAGAAATGCACATAATAACGATGATCGACAATTATACAGGTATGTATCAAGATCCAAAAAAAAATTTTATTTCCTTTAATCGATCGCTTATTGTGTATAAAATTTTATTCCTTTATAAATCGACTTTTATGTTTTTTGAGTTTGAAAAAATCTGATTAATCGTTTAAGGGTTTAATTGTTTATGTTTTAGTGTTTTGGCGATCGCATTGTTTATGTTTTAATCCATATATTAAGGTTGTAAAATTGTTGTTTCTTTATAAAAGGGTTTCTGAAACCCTATTAAAACAACCTAGGTTTGTAATTTACGATCATCGAATGTGGTACAAATTTTAATATACACCATCGTATATTGAGTGTAAAAATTTCTAATATATGCATTAGCTATACATTGATGTATACAAACATAGACTTTATGAGCACAACAGTGTGTATATAATGTAAAAATTCCTTGTACATTCTATATACACCAGTGTATATAAAATGTACACCAAATGAATACACCAAAATTTTTTAACGTAGGTTTTGGGGTATTCAATTGTACACATAGTATATACATCAGTGTATATACTTGACACTAATGAATACACCAAACTTTTGTACATCAGTGTATATTCAACTGTACACATAGAATATACATCAGTGTACATTTTATATACACTGGTGTATATAGAATGTACAAGTGTATATAAAATATGCACATTGGTACCGTATGGATTAAGTATTCATTGGTGTATATAATTGACTATATGATTAAAAAGCATGTTTAAATTCAGTATACACTATTGTGAACTATATGTTTTGTGTGTATTTTATTTAGGTTTTGGTTACAAGGTGAAGTTGACAACAAGTAAATTACATAATGAATGTGCTCTAATGCTAGGACACGGAGCTTTTGGGTTTGGAGAAGGATATGTAATTTTTGGCAATGGAGCATACAATGTGGTTTATGAGTACATTAATAGGAATCCACGTTATTGTACCAACTGTGGTCGTTTGGGATATCATGACGCACGACACTGCCCTTTAAAAAAATTTGGTTTTAGTATTTGATTGAAACGATGTTCAATTTTTTTTTATTATGTATTTGTTTACCTAATAATAAAAGTACTGTTTGTTTTTCTTGATGTGTTTTCTGCTATTATTCACTGTCGTATATTTCTTCTTGCATACACAATGATGTTGAAGTTGAATATTATCATGATATACATTGGTGCATTGTTAATGGGTTGTAGGTATGTTTTAGGGCTTTTATAATAATGTGATTGTACATGCAATGTGTTGTTATGGTTTGTGCGATTTAGCCGATGTTGGTTGCACATAATGTGCGATTGTGATTTTGATTGTACACCATTGTATACCTATACATAATGTGCGATTGTGATTTTGATTGTACACATTGCATGTATATTCATACTTTTACAATTATACATCAGTGTATAGTCCAACTAGTACTATAAAAACAGTGTACTATACCATAAGATTCAACAAATATACGTCGGTGTATATTTATACTTCACAATTATACATCACTGTATAGACCTACTAGTTATACACAGACATTCTATAGAACCATCAAATTCAACAGTATACATCAGTGTACATTATAGATTTAATTATATTAACAGTGTATACAATATATGAAATTCAACATATATACATCAAAGTATATTACGAAATAATAAATTCAACAGTATACATCGTTTGATATCATAAAATTCAACCAACTTTACACCAGTGCATCATGTGTATTATACATCAGTGTATAATGTGTAAAACATTAATAACTAAAAAATACGAAATAATAAATTTGCTGGACGAGGAACCTACAACAGGAGTCCAATATCTCGTCCCACCAGGAGACTCGTATACTTTGCTAGGGCTGTTCACGAGCCGAGCCGATCCGAACGGAGCTTTGCTCATGCTTGGCTCGTTTACAAACCGAACCGAGCGGAGCGGCTCGTTTACAATCGAGCCGAAAACCGAACGAGCATTCTTCGAGCGCAAATTTTTCGAGCGAGCGCCGAGCAAGAGTCGAGCGGAGAGTAATATAGACAATCATAAAATTGCGATGTTTCCTTCGATGTTTTCATTGTCGGGTGACAACTAAGGTTGAAATGTCTGATGATAACACTAATATTGAGATCATAGTGTCCAAGGATAAGGTTTAGATTGAGGCTGGTGAGGTGATGAGCACACGTTAGAGAACATTTGTTGCATTATGACGTAGGTGTGATATCAATCGACAATTAGCAATAGACGACTAACAATATAAAGAAGTCAAGACTTTCACCTCATGACTTATTGTTTTACAATTAAATATAGTGTTAAATTTTCTTATTGAGTTAAGTGGGCTATTATATTTTGTTTGCATATACTAAGCCAAATCCAATAGAATGTTATATATAAATCCATAAATTTATCTGTAAATTGTGTGTATATCTATTACGAAATAAATAAAAAATTATTCGAGCCGAACCGAGCCGAGCGTACCTTTGCTCGTGCTTGGCTCATTTACAAACCGAACCGAGCCGATCGGCTCATATACAACCAAGCGGAAGATCGAGCGAGCATTTTCCGAGCAAATTCCGAACGAGCGGCGAGCGATCGGCGAGCGCCGAGCCTTTTGAACAACCCTATACTTTGCTGGACGAGGAACCTACAATAAACAAATGCACATTAGAACTTAATTAACCGAACTTTAGTAAACAATAACGTCAGACATTACATTTTAAATAATTAATATACGCCTGTGTATATTACTGTTATTTGTTTATGTACGCTTAAAAAAATCTTAGTATATCATTGCGCTTAAGCATATATACACTGGTGTATAATAAAACACTAAACTAATATACATCAGTGTATAGATGAATGTTAGTGTATCTGTACGCTTCAACATGATCTGAATTATACATCGGTGTACGTATGAAAATTGTATAACTCTTTGTACGTATGAAAACTGCTATATCGCAACATGATCTGAATTATACATAGGTGTATAATTCCAAAAACTAAACTAATATACGACAGTGAATAATTGTATAACTCTTTGTACGTATGAAAACTGCTATAACGCAACATGATCTGAATTATACATCGGTGTATAATTCCAAAACTTTGTACGTATGAAAAATTTTTGTACGTAAAAAAAACTGCTCTGTCTAATACAAACCTGCTGTTTCGCAAAAACTGAAACCCTAATTGCGAACAAAAAGAAATTAAAAAACTAAAAAAACGTTACACAAATACCTTGATTCTCAACACTATTTTGCAAAAAAGGTTGTGATTGTGTATCATGATCCTCAATATCGTGAGAAACTGATTGAATGTTTTCATGTATATGATTATTATCCATCACTTGTTTATCTTAATCGATTGAAGCCGGGTCTAATGAATCGTACGTGATGTTGATATTTTGGAGGAAGGCAATTGAGTGATATTAGGAGGAAGTTATGAGTGATATTAGGAAGGCATCGATGGTGATAAACATTCCATTTTTAAAACTTTTTTTTTAATTAAAATATAAATCATAATTGTTCAATTACAATCCTACCCTTAGATAAAGATTAAAAGATGTATGGCTCAGATTGGTTCCTAAGTTCCTAACTAGTACCTTGGTTCCTAAATGATCTTTTTCCTATATATATATATATATATATATATATATATATATATATAGGGTAATGTTCATGTAAGAAAAGGTTTTGTGTAGGAAGTGTTTTCAACCATTAGATTTAAAGATGGATGGTAGAGATTAAAAGATGGGATGTGTTTAAAATCTAATTAATATATTATAGGAATTAAGGGTAAGATCGTCAATATGTGTTTTAATTGAGGGTATCAAAGTCATTTGTATCAAAGTGTTTTGGAAACTGTTTTAATGCTCCTACATTAATGACTCTCTCTCTCATCTAAATATTATTATAGATAATATTCAATTCTCTCTCTCTCTCTCCTACATTCAAACTCAATTCATCTTCCAAAAGAAAACGCAATAACACCCACAATATCTTACGCGCCGGGTTGTATTCATATTTTATAGTCATCTTCAATCCAACTTCTGCACGTGTTTTAAACCTCCAACTAGTAGTGTTATAAAACACTACTAATTCGCATCTGTTTAAAAACACTATTGATTCGCATCTGTTTAAAAACACTACTGATTTGCGTCTGTTTAAAAACACTACTGTTTTGCACCGCGTTTAAAACACTATTGATTCGCACCTGTTTAAAAACACTATTGATTCGCATCTGTTTAAAAACACTACTGATTTGCGTCTGTTTAAAAACACTACGTTAAAACACTACTTATTACTACGTGTTAACAAAAACGCAGCATTTAGAAAATCTTGTTTTTGGTATGAATAATTCGATTATTATAAGAAGATACTGAGATCATGTAGGAATTAAGAAGATGTTATGAATCAAGTTGAAAAGAAAGAATAATTAGTTATTTAAGGATAATAAATAAATCTCCATAATCACTAGAGGAAGTTGCTAAAAAAGTGGGATTGATATAATTAATAAAATGGTTAAAAAGTCTAAAATGTCCATCATCTCAAGTTTTTATTATATTTAATCAAACGGTTGAAAACACTTCCTACACAAAACAATTTTCCTACCGGATCCTCTACATATATATATATATATATATATATATATATATATATATATATATATATATATATATATATATATGGGACAGTTATTCTAAAAAGTATATAAACCGTGTGAAGGCTGTGAAGTAATCCAGACCGTCGATCAAGAATCAATCATACGTCATTAATTTAAAAGTAGGCGGTGGCAATTTCGTAAATAAGTGAGGGATTAGACAGTTAATAGAGGTAATTTTATCAATTTTTAATGATCAAAATATACAAATCATAACAAAGAGACCGTTCAGTCTCATTTAAACACAAACTTCTCCCAAAAAACGAAATCAAAACACAAAAACCCTAGTTCAAAATCATCAATCAACTCCAATTCTACGCAGATTAATCATGAAATACTCAAAAATATATGAAAGTAAGTACATTATGTTATTCTCTAACAAATTTTACATTGAAAAATTATCTAATAATTTACATTATGCATGTTACAGGGAGAAAAAGAAAAACAGAGACCGATAGACCTAAAAACGATGGCGATGAAGGTAAATAAGTAGTACGTGAATTATATTGTTAATATGTTGTGAAATTGTACATAAATACGTATGTCTAATTGTTAGGGCCAAGCAAAATTGCAAAAGCCAATAATCAAAGTGACAAAACCGAGATTAGAAGTAAAGCAAACCATGATAGACCTTCAAACAAAACCAAAAATGGCACGTGACTTCTCATTAAGTTATTGGTACGTTATTATAGATATTTGGTAGGTTGTTATGTGATTTTCCTTATGAATTTGTAGTGATTCTGTCTATGGTATGTATTTTGGAATGTTAAGTTATTTTAGGGATATATAAAATTGTTTTGTTAATTTTTGAATTATTATGTCTGTGGTACGTAATTTTAGTAATAGAACTAGAAATCACTCTGTCTATGGTACGTAATTTGAGTAGTGAAACTTGTAATGATTCTGTCTATAGTATATTATGTGATTATATCTGTGGTACGTGATTTTAGTAATAGAACTAGAAATTACTTTGTCTACGGAACGTAATTTTAAGTTAGTTTTGAATGTTAAGTTATTTTAGGGATATATAACATTGTTTTGTTAATTTTTGAATCATTATGTCTGTGGTATGTGATTTTAGTAATATAACTAGAAATGACTCTGTCTATGGTACGTAATTTGAGTAATGAAACTTGTAGTGATTCAGTCTATAGTATATTATGTGATTATGTTTCTAGTACGTGATTTTAGTAATAGAACTAGAAATTACTCTGTCTATAGAACGTAATTTTAAGATATTTTTGAATGTTAAGTTATTTTAGGGATATGTAACATTGTTTTGTTAATTTTTGAATCATTATGTATGTGGTACATAATTTTACTAATAGAACTAGAAATGACTCTGTTTATGGTACGTAATTTGAGTAATGAAACTTGTAATGATTCTGTCTATAGTATATTATGTGATTATGTCTGTGGAACTTATTTAGTAATGATTATGTCTATGACACGTTATTTTAGTAATAGAAATTGTAACGATTCTGTCTGTAGTATGTCGTTATGTCTATGGACGCCATTTTGGTAATGAAACTATAATGATTGTGTCTATGGTACGTGCTTTTGGTAATGGAACTATAATGATTATGTCAATAGAACGTGAATTTAATAATAGAAGTAGTAATGATTATGTCTATAGTATATGGAGATTATGTCTATGGTACATTATTTTGTTAATGGAAATGTAGTAATTATGTCATTGTTATCAATGCAGCTTTGCAAAATTCAACCACACAAACATCATCTGAATGTGCCAGTTCGCAATTCTTGAAAGAATTGATTGAGGTTGAAGTAAGATCTAGGAAAGGAAAAGAAATCGAGACCGATGATGCATCAAAAAAAGGAATATCGGAGGCAGACAAAGTAGGAAACTTGGATAAACCGGTGAATGCTACTGAAATAGAAAAAATAAGTCTAAAGAAAAAACGGATGAAAGCTATGACGGACCAAGTTTCGATCTGAATCTCTCCCAAGATGATGCGCCTACAGATGTAATTCAAGATCTACCATTCTTACAAACCTCTCAAGATGATGTCGAAACACCAAAAACAGTAGGAATACTAATGTTTACTCAGACACTGGAGTCAACCATAGTCCAGAAACAAGTTGAACTTGCAAAAAGAGGAAGGATGTTGACTGAATCTCTGAAGTCTCCTTACATTCAACGTCAGGTGGTAATGAAGAACAAGATCACTGAGGATGAAAACATAATTGCACAGTTTATATTTGCAGAAACAGAGGCAACACAGTAAGAAAAACCTTTATATTACTTAATTTGTTAGAAAAATTACGTAATAAATATTTGGAGTACATAGTTTGTTGTTACAAAAATTATATAATGTGTATTAAAACTTGTCTTCCACAATGATGTTGTATTCGAGCCAGAAGACGGGACTCCATTCTTCAAAGCGGTATTTGAATGCTTATACCCTGGAATAACAATATCATCTAATGTTTTGGATGCATGGTCGCATGTGTTGAACCACGATGAGAGGAAAAGAGCTCCATGTTCACCATTTAGGTTGTTTGTTCAAACAAATATTCTGGTATGCTCCTTAACTTTTTTTGAGTAATATATAAATTATAATCACGTAATGGTTTTGCTAAATTACGTAATATATGCTAAATTTGCAGTCAAGTGACTGCTTCAAGCCTGAATATGATGATTTAAAGCGAATGAACAAAATGACGAAGAACTTAAATATTGCACTTGGCAAAAATGACATAAAATCAATCGATGAGGTGGATTTATTATATATATATATATATATATACTATGTGATCCAAAGATACGATAGGCATGAACAACAAATCCACCTCATTGATTGATTTTATGTCATTTTTGCCAAGTGCAATATTTAAGTTCTCCATCATTTTGTCCATTTGCTTTAAATCATCATATTCAGGCTTGAAGCAGTCACTTAGCTGCAAATTTAGCATACATTGCGTAATTTAGCATAACCATTACGTGATTATAATTTATATATTACTCGAAAAAGCTAAGGAGCATACCAGAATATTTGTTTGAACAAACAACCTAAATGGTGAACCTGGAGCTCTTTTCTTCTCATTGTAGTTCAGCACATGCGACCATGCATCCAAAACAGTAGATGATAATGTTATTCCAGGGTATAAGCATTCAAATACCACTTTGAAGAATGGATTCCCATCTTCTGGCTCGAATACAACATCACTGTGGATGACAAGTTTTAATACACATTATGTAATTTTCGTAACATCAAACTATGTACTGAAAATATTCATTACGTAATTTTTCTAACAACAAATTAAGTAATATAAAGGTTTTCTTACTATGTTGCCTCTGTTGCTGCAAATATAAACTGTGTAATTATGTTTTCTTCCTCAGTGATCTTGTTCTTCATTGCCGCCTGGCGTTGAATGTAAGGAGACTTCAAAAGTTCAGTCAACATGCTTCCTCTTTATGCACGTTCAACTTGTTTCTGGACTATGGTTGACTCTAGTGACTGAGTAAACATTAGTCTTCCTACTGTTTTTGGTGTTTCGACATCATCTTGAGCGGTTTGTAGAAATGGTAGATCTTGAATTACATCTGTAGGCGCATCATCTTGGAGAGATTCGGATCGAAACTTGGTCCGTCATAGCTTTCATTCGTTTTTTCTTTAGACTTATTTTCTTCTATTTCAGTAGCATTCACCGATTTATCCAAGTTTCCTACTTTGTTTGCCTCCGATGTTCGTTTTTTTGATGCATCATCGGTCTCGATTTCTTTTCCTTTCCTAGATAACGCATGACAGCAATGACGACGGAGATGAGAGGTGACGTGGTGCTTGATGACATATACGAGTTACACTTATAGACGGTGGTTGATAGGGATAAAATTATTCTTTTATAAAAGATATATACTCTCCGTGGTTGTAATACCCTTCAGTATTAAAACATCTGATTAGTATCTATCAACTGGTATCGTCAAAGGAACATATCTTACTAAAAACTGTAGGAGGTTTGAAGGTAGCAATGCACCTCAGCGACCTTGATTAAATGGTAAAGATCCGGACAGCGACCTTTAAAGGGACAAGAATGAAACAGCGACCTATCAAGGCCAAAAGGAGTAGACTTCGCGTACATGAGTTAATGCTTTGCTAGAAGCTCTAGCAATCATAACAGTGAGTTCGACGTCATGGATGCCAGGCTTTCGTAAGAGACTATCTATAAAACAAATACTTATGTTAACACTCTTATGTTTCTGTCATTTCTATCTTCTTGTTGTTGATATAAATGTAAACTTTTAATGCGTATAATTTGCAGACCATCCGTAGTTGGGCGTGAAATCGATCCAAAACGCCTGGTACACCACTCCTCCGGGCGTTTTCGAGGAAAAACTTGCTTGCGGCGCAGCGGCGTGATATATATAACGCCCCTATTTTTGCTCCTTCCAAGATTTATGATCATTTGAGAACGGCAGAAATAGTTAATAAATTAAAAAAAACACAAATACCTGACTTACGTAAATACTGCAATGGAGGTTATCAATAGGTTATCACATCAGTGAAGATGACGGGCATAAATGGTAAATTCTAAAAATGTTAGGGGTAATTTTGTATACATAAAAAAAAGCATGCAACTGTACTTAGTAGCATGTCAAAGTCATAACTTAATAACAATAAAAAATTTTAAGTTTTCTTCTTAAATTTTACTTTTATATTTTTTTATTAGTTAATTTCATTTAGTATAAATTTATCTTTTTTTTTTGAAAGGCTAATTTCTTTTTAATCTATGGTTTTTGGGACTTGAACCCAAAACCTCTCACAACCTAGGTGTTTTAACCAATGGACCACCACTCCATTGGCATTATAAATTTATCTAGATGTTAATTTTGTTTTAATCTTGATTTTGTTCCACGTTTTTATTAAGTGTTTTATGGTTTTATTTTGTACAATATTAAATAAAAAAATATCAAAATATTAAATCATTAAGTAATGATTGAATGAGCATTAAAAGGCTTGAACCACTATACCCTATATTGACTAAAAAGGTTCTTGATGACGTGGTGTCCACATAACAGTAAACGCCTAAAGGAGCTTGAACCACTACAATGGTCTAATATGTACTTTTGTGTTTCTCATAAGTATTGATATAGCTACTATATGTTTTAGCAATAGCCTAACTGGTGGGGTGTAGGAGCAGATACATTGGATATTATGGGAACTTCATATATTAAACATCAATAGTGTTGGAAATTTAGTGAAAAATGCTATTTTCACAAAATATAGGAAAATGAGTTTTTCCTAACTTTGGACAGAAATATATATTTGAAACATATGTTTAATCATATATTTCTTTGTGGGTTTACGTTCTATGTTGTGAGATCTTCGCAACGAAACAAACCACGTCCAAAACGGAGCTAAGATGAATGAGATATTGATGCTCAAAGATTGGTGATTGAAACATTTGATGCTGAAGTGAAACAAGGTGGAACTTGTCCCACATAGGAAGAGTGAAGATACCATGAGTGGTATATAACTCGCACTCGCACATGCGCGCGTGGCGTGGGCGATGGGCGTAATGTGACACTTTGATGGCGCACTTTGCACTTTGCACTTCGCACACCGAGAACCGCCTTAGTATTTTTAAAAGCAGGTTCGAGGTACAGAGGTTGGTGATGGCACGCGAGTACGAGCAGACAACCAGGTAGCGTCCTGGTCTGCGCGGAGGCTTCCGCGCAGGCGCTCGGGGTAACAAGTGGAGCAGCTTCCGCTGACGTAGAACGAGTTACGTGTTCCGCAGCCTACTCTGCGCGCGCGCGGACTTGTCAGCTTCACAGCAGATCAGTAACAGCTCAGTAGTGTAACTGTCTGGTCAAGCAGTTTTGTCTGAAACTTTAAGAACTTAATAAATGCCATTGAAGACGTTCAATGACATCTATTTTTCGTTTTTAATGCTTTCCGAAACTGATTCGTGCTGGACTCCTATAAATACCAAGGAGAGCCTTGGTTGAAGACACACTTCAGACACATACTGTTCTGAACATTCACCTTTCTTCTTCTCCATCAATCTATTCTGTCTTCTTGCTGTTTCAGGTACATCTTTTCGGGTCAGAGCCAACTCCGGCAGCACTCTTGCTGTTCCGGCTGTTGTACGGAAACAAAACGAGTTCTTGTTAATAGACTCGGAATTTGTTTTAAGGGCCCCGTGTTCAACACGATCCTCAACTTTAGTTTATTTTTTGCTTCTACTTCATTCTTGTATTTGTTTCTTTCAGTTGTAATAGTATTATATTTCTGCTTTCATATTTCATTGTAATCGTAATTTAATTTTGTTTTATTTAATTTTACACGAGCGGTTCCTACAAATTGCATGATCATTATTTCCACAACTTTACTCTCAATCATGTAAGGTTTCATAATTTCCAACTTTAAATTACTCTCAAATCTATAACTTATAATAAAAGAATTGAAAATTGATGAGTTGTCATTCAATAAAAGAATAAGAAAACCATTTTAATGACATGGCATTCAAGGAGACATTCTCCTCCTTGAGTGTGTCATGTGTCATGTCATGTGGCAAATAAAAAATAAATAAATAATAATATAAAATCAAATCTACTAAATTTAAATTGAGTTATTTTAGGAAAAACAAATTTAAATTTTAATACTCTTATGTTTGCTCCCATAATTTTTTAAACGTTAATATCTTTTATATACGAGATTTTTTAAAGAAAAAAATTACACTAAATTAACGAGCGTTTTATTATCTTTCCAACGAGTACCATAGTGCTATATAAAAAAACGGAGAAAAAAAACGATTATTTTTTGTGGGGTTTCGTTCATACAGGAAATAAAAACACAAAGTGTTCAAGTTATTCATTAATAATGTTTTTTCTTTTAAACCAGGTTCTTATCTACGATGTTGAAATTCAGCTCAATCGCCATGATTTCATTGGAATTTTACTCTTTTAAAGATGCATAGGTATACTTCATCAAGAGAAACTAGGAGAAAGAATCGCACAACACTGCAACACATGGTGTCACCTTATAGCAAGGTTATTTTTTTTATTTATTTAATTACAAGAATAATAATTATTACTATTAGTATTAATATTATTAGAGTTGTTATACTTTTTAAATTCAGAAGAAATTTCAAATTTATGGCGATGTGAAGATCGTTGCTCGTATGTGGCATCCGTCAGCGGTCGACAATGCTTGGGAGCGTGCATACGCGGTATTAGGCCTGTAAACGAACCGAACGTTCATGAACTGTTCGTGAACTGTTCGGCGGGAAGTTCGTTTATGTTCGTTTATTTAGATAAATGAACGAACACGAACACATTTTTTGTTCGTTTAATTAAACGAACGAACATGAACACACGTTTTGTTCGTTCATTTATGTTCATGAACGTTCGTTTATGTTCGTTCATTTATGTCCGTTTATGTTCGTTTATGTTCGTTTAATTAAACTTTACTTTATTTTTATTATTTATTTCCCTTTGGTTAAGTAAACTTAATTCATATGATATTATATACAATATATTTGATATGTTCTAAAATTTAATCCTAACCCTAACACTCTAAACATATCAGCCGCTCTCCACACTTCACAGTCCCACCTCCCGAGACACTCCACAACCCTACTAATTTAGATTTTGTTTTGGTTGCATTGTGATGTATTAGACTTGGTTGAATTGTGATGAATCATTATTAAACTTGTTTTTGTTTTTGTTCATTAATGTTCGTTTATGTTCATGAATTGTTCGTTTAGGTTTTAATTGAACGAACATAAACGAACACAAACACGAAAAATTTCTTAATAAACGAACACGAACACAAAAATGTGTTCGATTATGTGTTCGCGTTCGTGTTCGTGTTCGGTTAAAGTTAAATGAACAAACACGAACACGCCTGTGTTCGTGTTCGTTCGGTTCGTTTACAGGCCTACGCGGTATTCATAGTCACAAGCCAGAACTATCAAGAAAATTGCAAATACGATAATTACGAGTATGGTCTAAACATATAAAGATGAAACAAAACGGGCTAGCCATGTCAAGTCGAGTTCAGCAAAAACTGCATAATTTTGTGTTCAAATACGATAATTACAAGTATAGTGTAAACATATAAAATGAAACAAAAACCTGTGGTTTTAACTTTAAGTCTATAAAGTTACAAGTCACAAACCAGAGCTGTCAAGAAAAATGCAAATAGATGACTTACTCCCTTTTAATCCTAGGAAACTGAGGGACGCGTATATCCCAAAGAAGAAAAAAAGAGCGATTAGGATGTCGCTAACAATAATGGTTGCGTCGAGGTTGAATATTCTTCCAACGTGTCACATGCTAGAGGCAAGTAAGGTGGACGATAGGCTTCTATTTCCCTTTCACGATAAAGATCACTCTCGCCATCTTGTCAAGTTCATCACTATCTTTGGCATCCTGAGTAACAAAACAAAGTCAGCAAATATTAACATAGCTGGTGAAACCATTATGATAATTTTCTATTTAAAAATGACCCGTTTCAACCTGAGCCCGTTTTAACCCAAACCTGTCTTAACCTTTACCTGACCTGGCTTGCTATGAAGAAGGTAGAGACAATTTGCCCGTCTACCTGCTATTATGATGTAACTTTCGTATTTTGTTTTAATGAGAAGATTTACGTCATTTAAAAAAAATTAATACATAAATGACCAATTATGACCTTTCTATCAACTTGGCAATCATGACCCATTTGTTGATGGGTCTACTTAAATTCTTTATGGGTCAAAATGGGTAACTCTTATTGGACTAGTTAACCAAAAATGAGTCTAAATGGGCGAGCACCGGCCACTGCTCGCCGCTACGCCACCATTTTTGCCCGCCACCCCCACTAGCTGCTATAAAAGCAGTTAACATAGGGGAACCCATTTTGATATTCTTTAATTCGTAACAACGTGCTTTAAGCTGGGCCCATTTTGTTAGAATCTGTTTTGACCCGAACCAAATTGATATATCTTTAACTGACTGGGTTACCGACACGTCCGTTTACCTAGACTTACTATGAATAGAATGTTAAGACAGTTTGGTGTTGTAAAAACAATAACTAAATCCTCATTTTATGTCTTTTAATTTCTTCACATACACATAATTTCACACTTCAAGCAACATTTTCGCTTATATTTTACCGTCAAATAATCATTTTTATAGATGCTGGTATGAAACTGAAAATCCAAAACTGGTTGTTTGACTCGATGAGTTTAACCCGAGTATATTTGTTCAAACATTAAAGACTAACCATAACAACATTTCTATCCGATATTCAATTTCATAACACAAATCCAAACAGGTTTTAATAAGCAAGTAAATAATGAATATGAAGTGCAGTAAATCATGTATACCTGGACAGAGCATGTGTAAAATGTAGGTAGAAAACGGATCTTGCAATACTCGTTGTAAGCAACAGTGACAACAAGGAGTAAGATTGTCGCGATTGATGCAGCAGGCTTTGATTTCAGCCCAAAAAGGCCAATCATGGTAATTTGCATGATGATAATGGCTACAACAACATGATGATGGATCTGAGGCCAATATTGACCACATGTCTCGTATGTAGTTTCATACACATCAAGCAACTATATGAATACATACATACATACTATGGTTAGCAATAAATAATAAAACATATATTCTACTTATGGTATCAACCCAAAAAAGAAGTATGGAATAGAGTCGAACCTGATTGATGTATACGACGTAGCCGAGAAGGAAATAGACGACAAGAAATGGAAGAAGTAACGGTGCAATGACTGCGTAAACAATGCCAATAAGTACAAGAAGAGAAACAAAGGGAATAACGCTATGATAAGGAAATGACGAAAGGTAATTCGATTTATTTCTTCCTTGGGCGCACATATGCAGTTTCAACGTATCCCATGTGAGTAATCCGGGCTGAAGTATCTCAAGAGGAAATCCAGCCAACGCTTTTGTCAAAACATACGTTATAAAGAAGTCTGCCTGAACAAATATTATTAAACTAATAAATAAATCAAGTAAAAAGGTATAAAAAGAGAGATAAAAGAAGCTTAATGAGGCCACTCACTCGAGCAGAGACGGCCCCTGCAAGACGATTAGGGACATCCCTTGGGTTGATGAAAGTTTTTCCAACTTGATCAAGTAAAGAGCCTGATAAAACACTCATGAAAAAGACGTTCACTGTTAAAAAGTAGAAAACCATGTTACTAGCTTTTTGTTCTTGTTCGCTTATTGAAACACAGCCCGCTACTCCAGCCATTCGTTTCATAATAAACGGAACAACATACAGAAACCCGCTGAGAACAACACTAGGAAGATATCCTGTAATAACAGTGCTCAATCCAGGTCTGCAGAAAATGAACTATTTCAAATTAGTATATACACCAAACAGTTATAACCAACTTATTTTTACTATACCTAAAAACACAAATTGTAGAAAAATGTGTAATCTTTAAGTCAACATTGTCAAAGTTCCTAACGCGTAAACTGTAAACTGCAACATTATCATTCATTAGGTCAAATGACACCATAGCAACAAACTTGTGTGAGGGCCATTTTGGTAAATATTTTTTTGACCCGTTTTGGTGATTAAAAGTTTTTAGACATACCCGCTTTTCAAATTACAGCGTAAAAAATTAACAAGATTTGGACCAAAAAAATAACTTAATTAATCATTATATACTGAAAATGTGTATTCTTTAATTACCCAACTTAGGTTGTTCAAAACACTTAAAACTACCAAAACAAATCCAAAAAAGTCATCGTTAACAAAATGCTCCAACGCTCCGAAGTAAATTGTTATATGTGGTATTTGCTCTCAATTTTACCCTAGCTTTCCTAAGACTGATTACCTTATAATCAAAATTTTGAAACTTTTGACATTTATTTGCGACTTAAAATAGATATCCGACCAAAGGGGTGGCGGCGCAGCTTGTTGCCGCCTACCTGCTAAATATATTGCATATAATTAGCACTTGTGAAAACTTACATCAATTGGACAGCCATGGCTGGAGGAAACCATGTCTTTAGTTTTTCAAATTGTGCTATTCCTTGGACTGCGGATACTGGGATCGCAAAGAACATACAGAAAATAATTTCTGCAATAATAACCGCAACTCTGTAAATTATTAAATGCTTATAAGGGACTGCTAAATTCTTCCATAATACATCTCTAGGTTCTGGGGCCATTTGAGAGATCCACAATAATGGATTTGGATGTTGTTGTGTTTGGGAAGCAAGTGCAGCATCCCAACGAGACCGAAATGTAACAAAAGCAACTGGCAACTCCTACAAAGTACAAAGTAAGTGATGAGTAATGTGGAAGTTGTAAAAGTTCAATCAGTGATCCAGGCATATGTTAGGAATTTGTCTGCAAATTTTCAAATACTCAAATAGAAAGTCCGCATATTTTGACCAATTCAAAGTGAACATGGGGTTGCTCCTCAGCAAAACTAACTAGAAATAACTTAAGCACATCCAAACACTATTATTTATGATTAAAAACGATTAAGTAACTGTGATTAGCGTGTCGATTTATTATACAACATGAACTTAACATGAAACTTGTGGGTTACAACGCAAAACTAACACGCAATTTGCAGGTTTCGGGTCTGATTTAAATGTGTTTGGGCCAATTTGTGGTCAACCCTGCAAATATTTTAGTTAGTTTAAAGGGTCGGTTTTGGGTTGACTTGTTTATTTTTCTAGAAAGATAAAAGAGAATGGGCATTAGATTTTATAGGTTAACGCTATGTTGTCAAAAGCGCGCCTAGGCGCACCAAGTGGGCTGCACCCTGTGAGGCGCGCACCTAGGCACTGAGGCGCACTATTTCAGGCTGATTTTCAGCCAAATTCAGGCTAAAAGTTGCCTAAGCCTCTAAAACATCCTAAATGAGCTATGAACAAGTCCTAAACAACCCTAAAACATCCTAAAATAGCTCTAAACAAGCCTAAAACATCTCTAAAATCCCTAAAAAATGTATTTTATACTATGCACCTAACTACAAAAAGCCCTCGTTTTTTATGCGCCTTGCGCCTAGGCTCCGGGCTCGGCCTATGCGCCTAGGCGCTTTGACAACTATGGGTTAACGTAATTGTTTTTATATGCTTTTGTATATCTTGTTATCATTTTGTAATTTTAGAATACTAATATGCAAAAAAATCAACTATTTTTTTGTTATGCAAGTCTCGTGTCAATCCGCGAATACCCATGTCATGTACATGCCTAACATAATTTTCTTGACCTATTTGTGACCATTCAAGATTCCTAATCATTTAAAAAAAAAAAAAAAAAAAAAAAAAAAAAAAAAAAAACACACTAGGAAGCCATGTATACAACATAAAATTTAATTACTTAGGTGACCACATATGTTGACTTCTAAAATTTCTTTGGG
Organism: Ambrosia x helenae; assembly: GCA_030844895.1. Classification (NCBI taxonomy): domain Eukaryota; kingdom Viridiplantae; phylum Streptophyta; class Magnoliopsida; order Asterales; family Asteraceae; genus Ambrosia; species Ambrosia x helenae. The sequence continues at coordinate 107,449,479 of CM061223.1, read as the reverse complement.
CCAACATGAAACAGATAAAAATGTATGCATCATGCCTGTACAACATTACCTCAAGATGGTTTTCACCGTACTGAATCTGATACGAATGATACGCCTGAGGATGATACTTAGAGAAGAAATGATCAACATTGCAACTAAATGTTTTGTGTTCATCACATAAAGGAACTTGTCGAACCAGAACAGTGAGTTGACTAGGTTCATTCCTCCGGTTACGCAATTGTTCAACTCTTTTCACAAGAATAATCTTGTATTCCTAGATATCAAATGGAGCAGGAGGTCACCTGTTATAAACCTCACCAAAATATACATATGCAATAAATACTTAACTTTATAAAAAATGCAAAAACAGAAAAATATTACATAAATTACCTTGTGAAGCAGATATATTCCTGAAAACGATATAAAGCACAACGACGCAAAGTGTACCCAAAGCCTGTGGAGCAGAAAGAAGTGAATTGCTGATCCAGGAACTATTAGGGAGTTAACAGTCCAGTTCAGTCAGGCTCGGCCCGTTTGATCCAAAACTCTGAATTGAGCCATTAACTACGGTTCGGTTTACATGATTTGGACTTTGAACCTATTTTTCCTTTCTATAAAAAGGCAGATATATGCATATTTAAAACTGAAAAAATAAATATTAAAAAAGATAAAACGGCCTGATTTCGAGTTTCAAACTGCTTGCAGGGCAGTTAAAACCGTCAAAACCATGAACCAAACCGATAAATCGCAAACTTAACTGGCTGACTTGTTTCAGTTTAGTTTCAATCATAGTTGTCAAAGCGCCTAGGCGCACTCAAGGCGCATAGGCCGAGCTTGGAGCCTAGGCGCATAAAAAACGAGGGCTTTTTGTAATTAGGCGCATATTATAAAATACATTTTTTTAGGGATTTTAGAGATGTTTTAGGCTTGTTTAGGGCTACATTGGGATGTTTTAGGGTTGTTTAGGACTTGTTCATAACTCATTTAAGATGTTTTAGAGGTTTAGGCAACTTTTAGCCTGAATTTGGCCGGAAATCAGCCCTGATAGTGCACCTCAGTGCCTAGGCGCGCGTCTCACAGGGCGCAGCGCACTTGGTGCGCCTGGTTGCGCCTAGGCGCGCTTTTGACAACTATGGTTTCAATTACGAAAACTCATAGTATGTCCATATTCTTCCACAGCAAGGATGAGCATTATGCATACTTCAAAAATGATTAGAAAAACAGATAAACATATAAACGGCGAATTTCAAGTTCCAAACTGTCGACCAGACAATTAAACTGTAAAAACAGTGAGCCTACCAACATAAATCCCAAACCGAATCTGCGACTTGCTTCAATTAAAAAAAAAAAAAAAAAAAAAAAAAAAAAAAAAAAAAAAAAAAAACTGAAAATTCATAATAGTAAAGTATACCTGTTTGATCCTTTTGGAATATTTGTAATTGTGAGAGAATCCATGGAACGAGTGGTTGGAGACTGATCAGAGGATACAGAACAGTTGAGTGGCAGAAGAACCATCAACCCCACAACAGAACACAGCACAAAAAACTTTATCCTACCAAGTCAACAAGGATCATACTATTTCAGCACCAAAAATGCTTATTTTGATATCCCTGTACGCTCCACATATGTCAATATGGAGCGTATGGGGCTGTTCTCGGACCTATACGCTCAATATTGGCCAATATGGAACGTATAGGAGTCAGTCACTAGACAAACATTTCATGTAGACTTGACTTGTGAGACCCGCCTATACGCTCCACATAGGCCAATATGGAGCATATAGGGCTATTCTCGGACCTATACACTTCATATTGGCCAATATGAAGCGTATAGGAGTCAGTTACAAGACAAACATTTCAAGTAGACTTGACTTGTGAGACCCACTTATACGCTCCACATAGGCCAATATGGAGCGTGTAGGGTTGTTCTCGAACCTATACATTTCACATTGGCCAAAATAGAGTGTATAGGGGTCTGTAAAAAGAAAAACATTGTAAGTACAGTTGACTTGTGAGACCCACCTATTCGCTTCAAATTGCCCAATATGAAGCGAATACGTTATTATGGGACCCACCTATAGGCTCCATATTGCCCGATATGAAACATATATGAGACGACTAGTGCCAAAATAAATAGACCTAGTCTTCAACAATCATAAATCATAAAAGTTCTAACAAACCAACATCATCAATCACAACTCTCGACTGGCATTATTAGATATTAGTATATTACCATATATTTATAATTAATATCAGTTAGCATGTGCAATAACACTCTTTTATCTTATTTAACTTTTATTCAATTTGATATTTTATTCGTTAAATTTGTATTCAATGTATACTTTTTTTTAGTAAGCTATAGCGAATGACTGATACCGATATTTAGGGGTGCAAACGAGCCGACCGGCTCACGAGCTACTCGAGATTGGCTCGGTAAAAATCTCAAATGAGCCGAACCTTATCGAGCTCGAGCCTGATATAAAGCTCACTTAGGTATCGAGCCCGAGCCTCAAATGTAAAGCTCAGTTGGGCTCGTCGAGCCTTATCGAGCTTTGCTTATTTTATGTCAATTAATGCATATTACTGTGGGCCTTGGGCTTCTTAATGGTCCAAAACGAGCTCCCTAATGTTCCAAAACGAGCTCAAGCCGAGCTTGGGCTCGTTTAAACTCTTGCCACAGATACTTACAAGTGAGCCGAGTTCGAGCCCAAAATACAAGTCTTCAATCGACCTCGAGCTTCTGAAAATTGTCACGAGCCTAGCTCGAGTAATACAAGGCTCGCGCTCGTTTGCACCCATACCGATATTGGTATCCATTTATATTTTTGAGCAGTGGCGGAGCTTGAACACATATATAAGGTGTCGTAAGTTACAAAACCTTAAATTAGAGGCGTCAAACTCAATACTTAAAAAAATTTCGGTCGAAATACGTGCAAATTTACACTATTGAGCAAAAAACAGAGGGCCAGGGTATGTCCATGTTTTTAGATATTCACTTTCAATTAATTGCTACAACGATTGCCAGTACCGTAACGAACCGAATCAATCAATGTCAGTACCATAACGAACCGATACCGGTTTCAATCTAATTTCAACTATTTGAAACGTGAAACATATGCAGGAAACATTGCTAACCCAAATTTGAAAAAGCGTATGACAACAAGTGCATCAAGGCCACAACGACTCAGAATATCATCTTCCGAAACCCGAACCGCGTCACAGATCCAATCAAAAGACGGAAGAAAGCGGTTAAAAGTGAAGGAACGATCGAATGAGATTGAGTGATTGAGAGAGAGACGACGAGAATAATATATGGAGGCATTGGAATGATGTTTACGTAATATGGAGAATACACAGAGGATAAGGAGACCAAAGGCGATGTTGATTCCTGCAGATGCTAATAAGCTTTCAGGCGACATTTAGTTTGATTTTATGGTTGTTTGATGGGAGGACGACGACGGAGGAATTATGTTGTAGGATTGTTACGAGTAGTTAGTATACAGGGACTGAAATGTAATAATCATAATAATTGAGGGACTTAATGTGTAAATGTTGTAATAGTTAGTTAGAAACCGTTAATAGCCGTTGGCTTATAAATAGGGCTAAACCCAATAATAACAAGTAGCTTGATGTGGTTAATCCTTTCTCTATCTGTTCTGTTTTGATCTTATCAAGTGGTATCAGAGCCACCCTTCCTCGGTGGCTGTGATTGTGCAATAACCGTAATAACTGATTTTCCCGCCAAAAAACCTGCAACCATAATCGATCACCATTATCACCTTCAACGACCTTATTCAACCTCCATTTCCATCTCTGTTCCTCCATTGATTCTCAATTCATTCACCATTATTACAATTCCTGCAAATCATTAATGATAATAATAGTAGTACTATAAAAATTCCAACTCAAGATTCATAATAATAATAATATACCACTGCAAAATATTAACAAAATCATGACAACTAGAAATCAAACCTTAGAACAACGTGTGCAGGAAACTGAATCCACATTGATTCGTTTAGAAAAAGCAACTACAATGAATCTTGATGAACTAGCAGCAGTAAGAGTTGCAGCAACCAAAAGTTCATCAGATGTTGAAGCCATGAAGGTACAACTGCAAGAAAATTCGCAGCAGTTATCTGAAATTTTGAAGAATTTACAATTGTTCAACCACCCCAATGGCTCTCAGACCATGAACGGCCATAGAGATGATACAAGAACCAACATGCAAATGGGTGAGCACTACAATTTTGGCAATAATCGATTCACTAAGATGGAGTTTCCCAAGTTCAATGGGACTAACATTGAAGGGTGGCTGTGTAAGGTAGACCATTTCTTTTCAATTGATAATACACCTCAGAATTGGAAAGTTAAACTGGTGGTTATTCATTTGGAAGATATTGCTTTACTTTGGCATCAATCTTTTGTTAAGTCTAGGGGGGAACAATTGAGGGAATGTTATGGGAAGAATACAAACCATTCTTGACAACAAGATTTGCAACTGTAATTGAGCAAGATGCAATGGGAGCACTTGCTGCAATTAGGCAAACTGGAACCCTTCCAGAATTGTGTCAAGAATTTGACTTAGCTTTGACTAAGGTCAACATTTGTGATGAGTATGCAGTAAGCTTGTTTCTCAGGGCTGTTAAACCTGAAATTGGGGCTGCATTGCGATTGTTGAGGCCAAGAAACATTCCAGAGGCTTATTATTTGGCCAGAATTCAGAATGACAATCTGTCATTAATGAATTCAAACAATGGAGTGTCCACTGTGAACAAATCTTCTAAATGGCAGCCAAAAACATATGATTCTAGTTACAAAACCACAACTACAAACACTGCTGCCAACTTGGCTTTATTACCACCACCCAACAAAGATAAACCACCTTATAAAAGAAGCCTTACAACTAAAGAGATCCAAGAGAAAAGAGCCAGAGGTGAGTGCTTTGGATGTAATGAAAAATACTCATCCACCCATAAGTGTAAGAACAAACAGATTTTTTCTATTGAAGTTTGGGATGAGGAGGATTCAGAAAGTTTTGATGAGCAGATGGTGGATACCACAGAATTGATTCCCCAAATTTCCTTAAATGCCATCATGGGGGTTCCATCATATTCCACCATGCAAATTAAAGGTTCTATTGGAACAAGAATCCTTCATATTCTGACTGATTCAGGATCCACCCACAATTTTTTGGATGAAAAAGTGGCTGATAAGATGCAATGCCTTACAAAGAAGATCTTACCTATGAAGATAACTGTGGCTGATGGTAATGTTTTAATTTGTGAAAGAATGTGTCCAGATTTACAATGGATGATGCAGGGCAATTGGTTCAAAACTGATGTGTTACTTCTTCCTTTAACCAATTATGATATGGTTTTGGGAATTCAATGGTTACAAAGTTTGAATGATATTACATGGAATTTCAAGGAACTCACAATGAAATTCAAGACAGAAGATAGAATAGTGGAGTTGAAGGGTACAAAGAATCAAAATCTAAGTCTTTGTTCCACTGAAAAGCTATTTTCTTATTTGTCTGATTCAACCAATGTGGCTCAGGCACATTTATTCAGTTTACAATCAAGTAACACTGATGAAGTGACTCATTCTCCTATGGTCAAATCTGACAACAACAATAACACCATTGACTCTTTATTAGAGAACTTTCAAGACATCTTTGCTTTACCTACATCTTTACCTCCTAAAAGATCTTGTGACCATCAGATCATTTTGAAGGAAGGTGTGCAAGTGGTGGCACAAAAACCATACAGATACCCAGCAGCACAGAAAGACATCATTGAGAAAATGACACAGGAACTCTTTGACATGGGGGTAATAAGAGAAAGTACCAGTGCTTTTGCAGCACCTGTTGTATTGGTTAAAAAGAAAGATGGTAGCTGGAGAATGTGTGTGGATTACAGGAAGTTGAATGATGCAACTGTCAAAAACAACTTTCCTATTCCACTGATTGATGAATTGTTAGAAGAATTGGGAGGGGCTTCTGTTTTTTCTAAGTTAGATCTCAGATCAGGTTACCATCAGGTTAGAATGCATGATTCAGACATCCATAAAACTGCTTTTAAGACACATCAAGGTCACTATGAATTCTTAGTTTTACCTTTTGGTTTGACTAATGCCCCTGCAACTTTTCAAGCCTTAATGAATGCTACTTTTAAGCCATTATTAAGGAGATGTGCTTTGGTGTTTTTTGATGATATACTGGTCTACAGTTCTTCTATAGATCAGCATGTTCATGATCTTAAAAAGGTGTTAGAACTGATGAGGGCTAATTCATTGTTAGCAAAAAGGTCCAAGTGTACCTTTGCTGGGAAAGAAGTGGAGTATCTAGGGCATATTATATGTCAGAAGGGGGTTAGCACTGACCTGCCAAGGTGAAAGCAATTATTGAGTGGCCAGTACCAACAACAGTCAAGCAGTTGAGAGGTTTTCTTGGCTTAGCAGGCTACTACAGGAGGTTTATTAAAGCCTTTGGAGGTATTGCTAAGCCACTAACCAATTTACTCAAAAAAGATTCATTTCATTGGAATGAATCTGCCAATCAGGCCTTTTGAACAGTTGAAAGAAGCTTTATCTACTGCACCTGTATTGGCTTTACCAGATTTTAATGAGGTGTTTATACTAGAGACTGATGCATCTGCAAAGGGCCTAGGAGCTGTACTCATGCAGAAAGGACATCCTCTAGCTTTTATAAGCAAGGGTATTTCTGTCAAACAACAATCCATGTCTGTGTATGAGAAAGAATTGCTAGCAATTCTGTTAGCTGTTAAACACTGGCATCACTATCTTATTTTGAAACATTTCATTATAAGAACTGATCAACAGAGTTTGAAGTATTTGTTGGAACAAAGGGTAAGCACACCATTGCAACAGAAATGGTTAGCCAAATTGCTACCTTATGATTATGAGATTGTTTATAAACAAGGGGTAGAGAACAAGGTAGCTGATGCCCTCTCAAGAGTGGAAGGATTAGCTTTGTTTCAGATGGGACTCAGTTCTATTGATCCTTGTTTATGGCAAAGGATTAAACTGAGTTGGGATAATGATCCTGCAATTCAAGAAGTTTTCTATAAATTGCAGCATACATCATCTGTTCCAAACTATTCATGGGATGGTACCATTTTAAAAAGGAAGAACAAGATTGTAGTGGGCAATGACATGCAATTAAGAGATGACATTTTGAGACTCTGTCACTCTTCTCCTTTGGGTGGCCATTCAGGTTATTACCCTACACTACAAAGATTGAAACAGATGTTTTACTGGAAACACTGTGGAAAAGATGTTAGAGACTTTGTCAAGCATTGTAATGTCTGCCATAGAGCAAAATATGAAAGGGTAGCAACTCCAGGGTTACTACAGCCTTTACCTACCCCTACTGCAGCATTCATGGACATTTCCATGGATTTTATCAGTGGTCTTCCAAAGGCTTGTGGTAAAGACTCTATCCTAGTTGTAGTGGACAGGTTTACAAAATATGGTCACTTCATGGCACTGACTCACCCCTATACAGCTGCTACCATTGCTCAAGTGTTCTTTGATAACATTTTTAAGCTTCATGGGTGTCCTACAACTATAGTGTCTGACAGGGATCCAGTATTCTTAAGTAATTTTTGGCAGGATTTTATGAAATTACAAGGGGTCAAATTAGCCTTGTCTTCTGCTTACCATCCCCAAACTGATGGTCAAACAGAGGTTTTAAATCGATGCTTGGAGTCTTACTTAAGGTGTATGACCATGGATGATCCCTTACAATGGCCCAGATGGCTCACATTAGCTGAATGGTGGTATAACACCACTTTTCACTCAGCTATTGGCATGTCACCATATGAAGACTTATATGGTGTTCCACCTCCTATTCACATTCCTTATATTCCTAATGAGTCTAGGGTGGATTCAATTGAGGAATGGTTTCAACTGAAAGAGCAAAAGATGCTGACTTTAAAGACTAACCTAGCTAAAGCAAGAAACAGAATGAAGCAAATGGCTGATAAAAAAACGGTCTGAAAGGAGTTTCAACATTGGTGATTGGGTGTATGTAAAATTGCAGCCTTATGTGCAAACTTCCCTAAAGAAACACAGAAACAAGAAGCTGTCACCTACCTATTATGGCCCTTTCTTAATCACTGAAAAAATTGGAGCTGTTGCATATCGTTTAGACTTACCTGCTAGCTCGCAGATACATCCAACCTTTCATGTCTCATTGTTGAAACCTGCTCCTGAAGGTCCTGTTGCAATCACCCCTTTACCGGAAGATCCTCGCTTTACCTTTCAACCAAGGGCAATTTTAGATCGGAAGATGGTTCGTAAACGTGGGCGAGTTGGGGTTCAGATCTTGGTTCATTGGCAAAATTTGCCTGTCACTGAAGCTACGTGGGAAGATTTAGAAGAGTTCAAGCTTCGGTTCCCCTCTTTTGATTCATGAGGACATGAATTCTTTGAACAGGGGGGTATTGTTACGAGTAGTTAGTATACAGGGACTGAAATGTAATAATCATAATAATTGAGGGACTTAATGTGTAAATGTTGTAATAGTTAGTTAGAAACCGTTAATAGCCGTTGGCTTATAAATAGGGCTAAACCCAATAATAACAAGTAGCTTGATGTGGTTAATCCTTTCTCTATCTGTTCTGTTTTGATCTTATCAAGGATGGAGGTGAGTTGTATGATGTATGTTGTGGTGACACGTGGCGGAGGTGTAAGTGAGTTGCGGAAATTAAGGTTTTGGCTGGTTATTATTTTGACACCATATTTCCGTTTTACTTTTATACATGTTAATTTTATTTAACACAGTTTAATAACAGAAAGTTTTTTGGAGAAAGTACGCTATTTAATTTTATACTTTTTTTAATGTTATTTAATTAAAAATAATATAGAAAATGTAGTGTTTTTTAGTTTTTTTTTTTTTGAAATGCAAACTTTATTAAACACAAAACGGCAGGAAGCCTCCAAGGCGGAGGCCCCCACAATCAAGTTACATTACATCGAAAGAGAAATTTTTCCATTCCATCCATCCTACCAATCCCTTTTTATATCTACTAGAAAACCATAGAAATCCCAATGCCTTAATGTCCGCCACAATATCGACAACTGTGCGCCTGTCATTCTTGAAGATCCGCTCATTCCTAGCTTTCCACATCCTCCAGCAGGAAACCACTAGAACCCCATATAGAGCCTCCTTCTTCTCCTTAGACCACGCAGAAGTATGATCCAATTGGAGAATATCACCCACCGAAAAGAAAAACAACTGAGGAAGACCAACCCATCTGGCAATCGCATTCCAAACTCCCTCAGCAACCACACAAGCCGTGAACATATGATCAACAGACTCCTCGGATTCATCGCAAAAACTGCAAACAACATTACCACAGTTGACATTCCGCCTCTGCAGCGCACTTTTCGTCGGGATTCTATCCATAAGCATCCTCCACATAAAGATGTTACACTTAATAGGGACCCATTTGCACCATCTATAAATCGGGTGGACTATGTTAGGCCGATTACTGTCGATCCACCTCTTGACTTCCATAATGGTAAACCCTTCCGAACCTGCGACATCCCAATACCACTTGTCAGCTATATCCTGAAGCTGCACACCGTTTAACAGCGATATGCAGCCCTGCAACTGATGGATCTCCATCTCGGACGCCGGCTCATGTCTCCAGTTCCATGTATAGTGTTTTTTAGTATAATTATAAAAATGGAGATAAAGATCATACTGTGAATGCTCTAAGGTATAAAGTGTTTAAACGATTCGTATATTCATGTTTGATACTTGTGTTTTTCACGTCGTCGCTGACTTGTTGAACACACTAAGACACAATTTGCCAACTGATTATCTAGACCTTTCCCAAACCCGACACATTGTCCATCACTGGTCTATCCAACCCCCTCGGTTTGCAAATTGTACAAAAAACGGTTATAAAATTTAAGCCTCATACTACAAGGTATGGTCATGGGGTGAAGTGGCATGGAACGATATGTGGCAGCGATGTCAATTCCACGATCAAAATCATTCATAAGCCAACAATTTAACTACAACCATCCATCCCACATTCACCTTTTGCCCCACACCTGTAAAGATCTTCAAGCCCCAAGGAGCTATGCATCTTCCACGCCATAGAGAGAGATGTTGGTAACGTGAAGAGGCTTCACACCACTCTTCCATGCCACCACACTGGATAAGTTAAAAATTATGATTCCTCATCCTACTAATATAAATTTTATTACGGTAGTAACATTTATTGGTTGAATTTAAAATTTCCATTTATATGGAAAAAAATGGCATAGGGAGAAAATGGCAGTATGAATTATGAAATTTGAGCTAACTAAATTTTATAGTAGTAATTATACATTCTTACAACTTCGTATATTTCTCTCACAGTTATTTAGAGCCAAATGTAGTAGTATCTTTGATATTTTGTAAGTCACTAAAAAACAAAGTCATTATCTTTACTGAGAAAGTGTAAGGTACAAAGTCTCTTATCTTACAAAGTGTAGGAAGCCACAAAATGATGTTACGTGGAACTTGTCTGTTATAACTCTATAACTGATTAGAGGGGTAGTATAGTCAATTGGACATATCAATTAATCACGTTTATTATCAAATCCCTGTTTTATCGTTCATCAATATTTCAAATTTCATAACTGATTCCATAATATACGATTATCATTTCTTACCATATTCAAAAATCTACAATCATCGTCGATCACTGGTTCAAATTTTTTACGAAAAATCATAATCAATTTGCCGAGTTCTTCACCATGTTCGGTATGTACTCTGTTTTTATTGTTTTCAATTAATCGTGATCTTACTCTTAATTTGTGTTTTCAGATCTAAACAATGAACCTGAATTCTTATTCGATGAAGAACATGAAGTTTCTACTGTTTTTGAAGTTTTTTTAGATCAGTGATGAAAACAGAGGTTGAGCATTCCATTAAAATTTTTTGATGTTTTGTGGATTTGAAGATAATCATTTGCGTTTTAGTATGTTTTATACATGCGTTTTGATGTATCTGGTGATATTATGTTTAGGATAACATTCAAATGCGTTTTAATATGTTTTAACATGCGTTTTGTTGTATCTGGTGATATTATGTTATTGATAAGATTCAAATGCGTTTTATTATGTTTTAACATGCGTTTTGATGTATCTGGTGATATTATGTTATTAACTACTGTTGAATCAAACCACTGATGGCCTAACTTCTGATGAGCAAACTACTGACGAACATTGATACACATGCGTTTTATGGGTTTACAAATGCGTTTTAACTACTGCTGAATCAAACCACTGATGGCCTAACTTCTGATGAGCAAACTACTGCTGAATCAAACCACTGATGGCCTAACTTCTGATGAGCAAACTACTGATGAACATTGATACACATGCGTTTTATGGGTTTACAAATGCGTTTTAACTACTGCTGAATCAAAACCACTGATGGCCTAACTTCTGATGAACATTGATACACATGCGTTTTATGGGTTTACAAATGCGTTTTACTTTTTTTTTAACATTGATACACATGCGTTTTACTTTTTCGTGATGAGCAAACCACTGATTATCTAATGCATTACTAAATTCATAAAACGCCTCTACTAAAACTTCAAAACGCATCTGCAACTATAGATCACCAAAACATCATACTAATCAGTAAAACGCCTTTACTTTTTTCACGTCCTTCACCTGTTTTAGGTTTTTAAAGTAAAATCATGAAGTAAAATTAAAGTAAAATACGATCAAAATACGATCAAAATTAAAGTAAAATCATGAACAATTCCTTACCTGATTTGCGTTTTGGAGGCATATTTGTTGATATGATTTAGTGTTTCTCCGATGCTCTGTTTTTTGATTTTTGATTTTTGGACTTCGGTGTCAGTTTTGATTTTTGGAGAATCAATCGCACACATAAAATGAAGTAACCGTCAATTAATGAGGTTGATTTGGGCGCTGGATTAAAAAATTCAAATTATTTTAGTTTGTAATTTGTCTGTTTTACCCTCAAATTGATAACTGCCATTAATGACAAACGTGGGTAATTAATGTACGATGTTTTCCTTATAAAACGCAGAAGGTGGGAGATGGAGGGCCAGGATGGCTTCTCACACTTTGTAGGTTAAGAAGGCTTTGTACGTTAGTCAGCCTCATCTTTACTAATTTCGCCTATATAATTGGTTTGCAATGAATTAAGATTTTTTCAAAAATATCTATTCGATGTATAAAAGTTTCAGAGAATGCTGATAATCACATAAACATTTATGCATGGTGTAGACTATATATAATGAGAGACGATAAGAGAAAATGATTAAAAAAAATAGGTTAAGTTATAGGGTGAAAAAGATGTAAAAAAAATCACAAATATAACACAATGCGAAAAAAAAATATAACATAACGCGAGAAAAAAACACAATGAATCACAAAATCAGACGAACATTTAAAATATCCAACAATAAAAGACTGGATATAAGACATAATTTTATCGGGTATGTAACTAAGACTACCACCATTCAAGTATAACTTGATCTTTATTTTAGTATATGAAATGATCAATTATTATTATTATTATTATTATTATTATTATTATTATTATTATTATTATTATTATTATTATTATTATATTTTTCATCTAATTAGTATCAAAAGTTTTAAAATATTGATTTATTAGTGTACAGAAGTTGTTTTCCTTAGATAAAAATAGAAATCTAGCCATAATTTAACGAATTTGGCTGGAAACTTTTCGCAATTTGGAAATCTAGCTGAAATCTACGCCTAAACCATATGCAATTTCATCGACTCAAAGTGTAAATACATCGTCTCGTCTAAATAATGGGCCTAGGCGCCAGAGTTAGAGTTGATGAATTTTAACAATTATTATTATTATTATTATTATTATTATTATTATTATTATTATTATTATTATTATTATTATTATTATTATTATTATTATTACTACTACGTGGACACGATAGATAGATCCAGAGAGGATGTGCAACACACGCACAGCCACTAAACACCATTCCCCCCAATAACAATCCGCCACATCATCACCGTATCTTATCCTACACAATTTCATGCATCCATCCAATCCACACATCTCTATTTCTTTCTACTAAACATTCATCATCTCCTTCACAACAACCTCAAAACAAAAAACCAGACATCAACCAACCAACCAACCAAAGATGTCGTTCACAATCTCCACAAACTTCCTTCAACCACTCGAGGTATCCAACCTCAAATCCTCACAAATTCCCAGATCAAAGACCACCCCTATCGTCTGTTCTCAAAACACCAACAACAATGGAAAAGATTCGTTGAAAGCGTTGTCGGCAGCAGTTGCGCTATCGTCGATCCTTGTTTCGTCGACGGTAGCGGTGCTGCCGGCTTCTGCTGATATCTCTGGACTCACTCCGTGTAAAGAGTCGAAGCAGTTTGCTAAGAGAGAGAAGCAGTCGTTGAAGAAGCTGGAGAACTCTTTGAAGCTTTATGCTCCTGATAGTGCTCCTGCTCTTGCTATTAAAGCTACTATGGAGAAGACCAAACGCAGGTTATTATTATTTTTTTTTTTAAAGAATTGATATAGTTATTTAGGTTTTTTGGGTTGTAGTGGCGGGTCTTGAACGAAAAACCTGGTAGGGTGAGGCTTAATCTGGTAGGGCCGGACTCAATACATATAAAAATTTTCGGAAATTTTCAGTAAAATTTACACTACGAACGAAAAAACTGGGTGGGTCGAGGCCCGGTTTGACCCTAGAAAGGGGTGGCGGCGCAGCTTGTTGTCCGCCTGCCCGCTATCTTGATGTAATTTTCTTAGTTATCGAATAAAATGGGTTTTCTTTTGTTAAAAAAAAAATGTTGATAATCCAAACTGTATCAATTTGATATTGGGAAAAGTTTTAAAAACCGGTTTATATATCATACCGGGTTGAGCTAAAAAAATGGTTTAAACCGGTTTTTAGAACATTGGTATTGAATTAAGAATAACTTTGATACGTTTAATAGTTTGGATTATCAACAACTTTGAAATGGATCAGTTGCGTTAATTGTTACAAATCTTGAAATTTGGTTTCATCTGAATAATTGATTTGTTCAGATGAAACCAAATTTCATTTGAATAGATCTAACGTAATTGATCAATTGCAAAATTGTTGATAATCTGAACTGCATCAATTTGAGATTTTATTACGAATTTGAACGTAAACCTAATCGATTCAATTCAAATGCGAACTCGATAAGCAATACCGTAATATCCATTTTTACATTCATATTTGAAATTCGATTTCATCTAAAGCCTGTGAAGATAACCAACATGCCTTTGTCCTCCTGGCTTTTGATACCTTTGGGTCTTTGGCACCGGAAGCTATCCGTTTTTTTTACCAGGGTCCAACGGGTTATACATAGCAATGTCTCGACTCTGACGGGACAAAGGTTTGTTTTCAGTAGACTTAGGTTCGCCATACAGAAAGGGGTGGCTGCGCAACTTGTTGCCTATCTGCCTGTTATTTTGATGTAATTTTCATTTTTATGGAATGAAATTATATATAAAAAAATCTAAACACATTCATATCATATTTGCTCAAATTTGTTTCTTAAGTTAAGTCGATTCGCTTAAATTGAATCAAACCGTTGAACTAAATGCAGGTTTGACAACTATGGAAAGCAAGGGTTGTTGTGTGGATCAGATGGATTGCCACACTTGATTGTGAGTGGAGACCAAAGACATTGGGGCGAGTTCATTACCCCTGGGATTCTGTTTCTGTACATAGCTGGATGGATCGGGTGGGTTGGAAGGAGTTACTTGATCGCGATTCGTGATGAAAAGAAGCCAACACAAAAAGAGATTATTATTGATGTTCCTTTGGCTTCGCGATTGGTATCTCGCGGCTTCATTTGGCCCGTTGCTGCTTACCGTGAGTTCTTGAATGGTGACCTCATTGACCCGACTGTCTAATGTAACTAATGTGTTTTGAATTATGATACTTTGTTTGGATGGTGTTAAAATTTTAAGATATTGTATCGCGATTTGGAATGTACATTTTTCTTATATGTTTGGAACGTTAAATACTAGGTTATTGAGATTCAAATCTTAATTGGTTTTACCTTTATAAGGCTAAGGAATGTGGGAGATGGGGAGTCGACATGGCACCTCCCCCGTTGGGAACCCCCCCCCCCCCCCCCCCCCGCTGGAATTTCGGTGCAAACGGGGAGATCTCCCCCTCCTCCCCTCTCTATCTCTTCTGGTAACATTGATGAGGTGGCGCCGGTGTTGTTTCCTTGACGGCACCACACATCACGGTCTAATGTGAGGAAACTTTATGACCAACAACTTTCGCTAGTATATTAGGTTTCAAATACAAAAAGAAAAAAAAAAGTTCATAAACTGGACCGGATTGAGTATTAAACTGGCAGCTATAGAGTCACCGGTTCAATCGTCTAGTCATAAGAAACAAGAAAAAGTGATCTTACATGTTTTCTCAAAACTGGTTGTTCAGTTGTGTGTTATACATTAGTTTGCGACTTAACAACTGCATTTGTTGTCCGTTTACCTGACATCCTTGTATAATTTGGTATGGTTTTTAATTACATAGATCTTGGAACTGCATTTGTTCACATGTAAAACAATCAGCCTGATCTCTTTAATTCCTTGGCCAGTGAAGGGAGGAGGCAAGCATGGATGTTATTCATTGTTCATTAGATCATAACCAAACAAATGACAAAACTTTCTGGTTTAACTATAGAGTTTTGTCGGTTTTCTAAAGCAGAAGACCATTCTAAAAAACCATATTAATTTTCTTTTTTGAACGGCTAGTTTTATTAGAAACACACTTCGCTAGCAAGCGACTAGCAAAGGAAAAACAAACAAGGAACAATTACATATCGAAGGGTTTCTGCCTATTCCAATCTAGCAAGACTAAGAACGATTTTTTATCCAAAGATTACTAAACGCTTATACATCCCCACATAGTTTCTCAATCTTTATTGGGACTTTCTTGAAGATCCAATTGTTTCGAGCCTTTCATATAACCCAACAAGCCACAACAAGATAACCAACTGAATGCATCTTTTTTTTTTGTCCGAGCCACTGAGCCAGTGTTTATGAATTCCCAACAAGACTTGGAACGAAAGGCAAAGATAGAGTCTACGTTGCCCCATTTACTAACACTTTGCCAATATAACCGACGCCACATAACACGAAGTGAAAATATGGTATGCCGACTCATTACTTAACCTACACGTAGAACACCATGAGGATCCAGCAATCAGACCCCATATGATCAAGACGTTCATGGTCAGGGTTCAACCCAATACAACTCTCCTTCCAAACACATTATAATTCCAATCTAACACACCCCCGATTGACCCATTTGTTAAGTTACACCAATCACGTGTTTTAAAACTAACGAGGAAAAAGAGAAAGATGAGCAGCAGGCCACGTGGCAACAATATAAGAGAAATTAAGATGCTGATTCAGCATATAATCACTATTCATCAACTTGGTTTGTTAATATATAGGTTAATTCTAACCCTTTTTTATGCTAAATTCAGGTAAAAAAATAGTTTTGGGGTTAAAACTTATAAAAGATGCAAATTATTTTTTAAACCCACCAACTCACACATTAAACTACAATCTTTGTAGCCTTTGTAGGACACAGGGAAACGGAAATGAATGATACAGGGCATAGGTGCAAAGAAAAAAAAACTGGATGGGTTCCCTGAACTGGTTTGTAACCAAGAATCGGTTTTAAAACCGGTTCCTAACCTAGGAACCGACCCATAGGAATAAACGCAGGTCACAAAACTATACTTAGAAACCGATTTCAACCCAGCCAAATCAACCCAACACGGTTTCAACCAATCAAACCCGATCCTTTCCCTCTCAAAAACCGGTTCCAACCCGACCCAGTTTGACTAGAACCCAGTTTTGACTTTGGTTGATACATCACAAACCAGCTTAAACAAGAACCGGTATAGGCCAATAACCTATTACCTACTATGTGCACCTCTGTTAGGGACTATGGAGTAAAAAAACCTGCATATTTATACCCAGTATCCCTTAGAAATTACTCTAAAAATGTCTAAAACCAATTTGCAGTCACTTTCTTTTGCATGCAACATTTGTTAAATAAAAAAATAAAAAGTAAACAGTATAAATAATGACATATTGTTCCTACCATTTCCTAATAAGCTTTTAAACAATCTTTTCAATAATATTAAGAAAAAAAATAAAAACCTTGTTCCCACACACTTGTTCCAGTCACCCTTAAAGCAATTGATTCGACGTCCCAGGTGCTTCCGTCATCGTTCATGGCCATTAATTCATGCGCAGTCGTGAAGGACCATGAATCCATAGTGAACTATGACGCGAGAGCAGCAAATGATTCATGTACAACTTCATATACCAAAAGCTTTCTTCCCTTTATGACTAATTTTATCCCATCCATAACTTCAGAACTCTATCCCTACCACCCGATGCTACCTTCTCACCATCGGGACTCCAATCCACAGCAAAAACCTTAACAAAATATCAACAATTACCTTGTTATTCAAGCGACCTTTGTTGTTGCTATTAACATTTATCTTCAAATAAGAATACAACAAACAAACAAACCTCATCTTCGTGACCAGGAAGGTCTTGTTTCAGTTTCTGCGTCCGCACATCCCAAACCTAGAAAAAGAATAACCCAATTGAGATCATAATAAGGGAAACTTTTTGTAAACGTAGAATGTTTTGAAAAGGGTTTGTAAAACTAGTAAGACTTTTAATGTCTTGTAAATCTAGTGGATTCGTTGTCCATAAAGTCGTACACCATGAATTCAACCCGTTGAAGACTGAATTCAGTTATAATTCTTTTTCTTTTTTCAATTAGCGCATAAATTTATTTATTTTTTTCAAATCTTTGTAAACATTTAATATTTAATATACACGTGCACGCGCGCACAGTCACGCACAGAGAGATAGGGGAAGGATCGTTTGAGAACTTAATGTTAACATTAAATAATTTATCTCTTCTAACATTAGTTTTTTTTTTTTCTTTGAACGTAATTTATCTCTTCTAACATTAGTTTTTTTTTTTCTTTGAACGGCCAACAAATCAATCCCAAGCATTCTCGAAGTACCCACTGGACAAAGCAGTACTCCGAGAGTAACCCGGGTCCACCATTAAATTCACACCAGCTGCCGGGGAAAACCCACCGCCTAAAGGCCCACTGTGGTAAAACCCAGCCCACCAGCAGCATTTTGATGCAGGTAGGACTCGAACTCCCCACCTCCCATAAGGAAAGCAAGGAGAGTGCCACTCCACCATAAGAGGATTGGCTCTTCTAACATTAGTTATCCTCAAATTAATTAGTCAAAAACATTTTGTCCTACACATATCATACTATAGTTCATTCTACAAAGAAAAATGATGTTACCTTTAATGTAGAGTCCTTGCTACCACTCAGGAGAAGCCTACTGTCAGCAGACCAGCTGCACAAAGCGACAGCTCGTGAGAAGCTAAACAATATTATGTTGGACATAATATTTATTTATCCTAAGTTTAGTATGTAATTAGTATTATTATTGTATATCCTAAGTATGGGTAGTTAGGCAATTATTAGTGAACCATTGTGTTGGTTCATCAAAGGGTATCACACCCTTTCACTATGTATAAATAGGCCCATACCCCTTCATTTGTATTTGGATGATTTCATTAGTAATATATCAAGTTTATACAATTCTCTCTATTCAAATCTCACATTTGGCATCAGAGCCCTGGTTCACATCGATTCATCACAGTGAAAGAAGAGAGATACATCAGAAAGTTTCATCCCCTGTTTTTTTTCAAAAAACAGAGATAGTCACAGAATCGTTTAATAACGATTCACAGAACGAATATTCCAATCCAGACGATAAGGAAGATCATAATTTGAAGATTATAACCGAAGAAAGAAAGACCAGAACCGGAAGGTTCACTCCGGCAGAATTCCGGCGAAGATCCGGCAAAACAGAAAACGAGTACAAGGAAGATTAAACGTTGTTGAATCACGTTTTGACGGTTATATCTCATCCCTTTATTGTTTAGAACGAATCGAATACAAAGAGTTTCTTAATCCAAACAAAAAATCAAATCTTTAGTAATCCCCTGTTTTTGAGACAAAAATATTTCCCGCCAAAATTGTTTTTAAGAATCCAAAACAGTTTCTGAAAATTCTTAGTCTGTATATCAGACACAAAACGATCTGTTTTATAAACAATACATAAAGGATTCAGTGGATTAAGATTTTTTTATAAACCGAAAAAAAACAAACGGGTTTGTTTTAAAGAAGTATTCGATCAAAAGAAGGAAGTATAGGATTATAAGGAAACGATTTGATCAAGGATCAAATCAATTACTGTGAAACGATTTAGAGAGGAACGATCGTTTTCACTTCAGAAAGTTAGAAAGAAAGTTTCGTTGAAAGTTTTTTTGACTTTTAAAAAAAAATCAACACAATTAATCAAAAGGAAGAAGAAGAGCACGATTGTTTTGTGTTGCAGAAACTTTGTAAGAAAGGTTTGACTTTCAAAAGTCAAACACATTTATTAAGAAATCGTAGTGGCAGAATATTTATTTGGGAAAATTGACTTTGAAAAGTCAAAAGAAAGAAAAGAAAAGTAGTGTTGAAAGAAGAAATCAATTTTTATAAGAGGAAAAGTATAATTTTTTTTTTGAAAGTTATACAATAGAAAGTCAAAATCGAATTATAAACGATTCGTATAGTAAGATACTCCGAATCCATCTTGGTTCGTTGAGGAAAAAATAGCAAGTGACTCCGAGACACTTCGTGACTCGTTGAGTATAGCAAGAAAAGTTAGACCTTCGTGGCAAGTTAGTCCTTCGTGGCAAGTTAGACCTTCATGGCAAGTTAGACCTTTGTGGCAAGTTAGTCCTTTGTGGCAAGTTAGTCCTTCGTGGCAAGTTAGACCTTCGTGGCAAGTTAGACCTTTGTGGCAAGTTAGTCCTTTGTGGCAAGTTAGACCTTTGTGGCAAGTTAGACCTTCGTGGCAAATTAGACCTTCGTGGCAAGTTAGACCTTCGTGGCGAATTCGACCTGTGTGGCAAATAAAGAAAGAAAACCTTTGCTTCAAAGTAAGCAAGCAAAGAGAGTTTAGCAAGTCAGAAAGTTAGCAAGAAAGCAAGATTGGAAAGAAAAAGTCGAAGAAAGTAAAGCAAGAAAGCATGGCAGGAAAAGAAGACAAAAACGCGTCTAGTAGTTCAATATCATCTCGTGAGCAAGGAAATGTATCACTACAATGCCCGAAATTGACAGAGACAAATTACACCTCATGGGCACTATTAATGGAAACAATCTTAAAGGCTTATGGTCTTTGGGAAACAATTGACGCGAAAGAAGGAACAGAAGCAGCAGATGAAAAGAAAGTAAATACTACGAAAGCAATGATTCTCCAAACATTACCGGAAGATATCTTAATGCAAGTAGCACAATGTCAAAATGCAAAAGAAGTTTGGGAATCAATCAAAGTTAGATACCTTGGAGCAGATATGGTTCAGAAAGCACGACTACAAACATTGAGAAGTGAGTTAGAAACTCTAAAGATGAAAGAAAATGAACCAGTAAGTGACTTTGCAAGCAAGTTAGCCAATATAAGAGCCAAATTCAAAAGCCTTGGCACAACTCTTAAAGACAAAGCAATAGTGAGAAAACTACTCAACTCAGTTCCGAAGAAGTTCCTACCTATTGTAGCAACTATTGAGCAATATTCAGAGATAGACACAATGCCATTTGAAGAAGCAGTGGGGAGAATAACAGCATTTGAAGAACGCCTCAAAAGTCAAGATGAATCAGAGGAAAATCATCAATCGAAACTCCTAATGGCAACGTCAAGTAATTATCATTCTGGAAGTTTGCACTATGGTAGAGGACGTGGTAATCATAACCGTGGTAGAGGTCGTGGAAGAACCTTTAACAACGGACAAGGAAGAAACTTTAGCGAAGAAAGGAAAGAGTATGAGAGAAATATGAGTCAAGGATACAAAGACAAAAGCAAATTCAAATGCTTCGACTGTGGCAACTATGGTCACTTATCGTATGAATGCACAAAATGGAAAGACAAGAAAGATAGGAACGAGCAAGTATCCCTTCTCGTTCATGAAGAAGAAGACCCAACCCTACTCTAAAGCAAGAAAGGATAAATCAAAATTAGGGGGGAGAATGTTGGACATAATATTTATTTATCCTAAGTTTAGTATGTAATTAGTATTATTATTGTATATCCTAAGTATGGGTAGTTAGGCAATTATTAGTGAACCATTGTGTTGGTTCATCAAAGGGTATCACACCCTTTCACTATGTATAAATAGGCCCATACCCCTTCATTTGTATTTGGATGATTTCATTAGTAATATATCAAGTTTATACAATTCTCTCTATTCAAATCTCACATATTAATATCAACTATGTACAAGTGCATAAAAAAAGAAGGGAATCAAACCTTATCTGATAAACAGGCCCCACATGACCCCGAAAAGCGGCAACAAACTTCCCGGTAATTCCATTCCATAACTTGACAGATTTATCAAATGAAGCACTCGCGATCCATTGCCCATCGGGTGAAAAGTAAACATGATTTACGAGCTGGGAAAAACAAGAGATTTTTCAAGAGACTGTAAGTGTAAAGTTCAAGCTAGTTTCTCTTATCAATTTTCACATAAAAGTAGAGGTGAAAACTAGTAGAGCCGCCCGTGAGCTATTAGAGATCTGCTCATTAAAAGCTCCAAACGAGCTCAAGCTTGACTAGGCTCGCGAGTCTAAACATGGCTATTATTTACATAAATATAATAACTATTGTTTTATATAAAACATATAAAAATATGATAAATATAACTAAACAATACATATTTTGTTATATGTACAAATTAAATTTATAACAATACAAATATATAAAGAAAAACTATAAATTAAGGAGCCAAGCCCAATCCGGGTTCAAGCTTTAGCCGTACAACTCGAACCAAGCTCAAGCATTAGGCGTACAACTCAAGCCAAGCTCGAGCTTAGGCGAGCACGGACTCTGCTACACCCCTACATGAAACTAGTACCTGTTGATGACCCGTCATCCGGGTTTTAGGTTGCTTGCTGACAGATGGTTCCCAGAGAAACATGGTGAAATCATCACTACCAGAAACCAATCGTTCAGGAGCATTACCCTTCATTTTGTTGTATCTTTCTAAAGCTGCCTGTTGTAAATTAAAAAATAAAACATTATTTCTTATATGCTTCTCAAAAGAAAAAAACATATTTACAAAACGAAAATTTACCTTCTTCATTTCTTCCGGAGATGAATAATATTTACGTGTATGATCAAAAGCACCAGTCCTAAGAACATACTCTGTGCTTAATGCCAGAGAATTTACCCAATGTCCATGACCCTGTGTTTCGACCAGCAAATATATTATTATTATAATAACTTGATTATAATCATGCTTACAAATCACTTATTTCTAAAACAGAGGGGGGTGATTTCATGATACCCCTCTTAAGAACTTTGTATAGTATCATATTTAGCCAACAAAAAATCGTAATATCAAACATACCCATTATCCAATTCCTACCCTTCCCTTAAAACTTACATTCAGATATGAGACTTTGGGTTGTAAGAAAAAAAATAAGGGTATAATGATCATATTATAAACTGCATTTACTAAGTATTACTTAGTAACTGTTTTGGTCACGTTAACAACTTAACATGGTATCACGTAAGTTTTCAGAGGTATATGTGAAATTGCACAGACCTGCCCATGTTTTTCATCTCTAGTTTCTGTGGTTGTACTTACAGTTTAGGTTCAAATAGACTACTTTATGAACTCAAAATTGACGTGGATACTACATTGTCAAGAAAATGATTGTAGATGGTGCCTCAATTGCGGCCACATGTTTCTATATTATAGTGTCTACAATGATAAATATAATCAAAGCTTATACAGTATTAAAAGATAATAATGATTTTAGTTATACCTTCAATTCACGGATCAACTTCCCTTGAGTAGTTTCCCATACTTTGATTGTACAGTCCTGAGATCTGCACCAAGAATAAAGTTTTAAATACATGTTCCTACTTCTTTGTTGTAAATCGCATCTATTGGTGTTTATATAATAATGTGAGCATTAATCTATGGGAAATAAATACATGAGAGCAATGAACAATATAATTAATTATAGTTCGGAAAATATATACCCTGTGTATATGAATCCATCCCCACCCCACTTTACACAAGTTACTGCAAGAGTGTGGCCACTAAGACATATAACACTTTTCCTTAGTGTAACGTCCCATATTCTGGCATCACCATCTTTACTAGAGCTGACAAAACGACGACATGGTGAGTTGAGGTGTACCGGTTCCCAAGATATACCAGTAATCCATTTCTTGTGACCCTGAAATGTTACAAATTTTATAAATCAGTCCCTAGAAAAACATATGCATACATATTTATATAAAAATTTGAACAAAATTAATGATCCTGCAAGTAGAGGTTTTTAAGTGATCTCTATTTTTAGTTTACAAAAAGGGGTATCTCTATATAAAATAAATCATAATCAAGAAAATTTACTTTTACCAATAAATAACATATTTCAAATACTAATCAGAATTTTACTGGATTAGTCATAGTTGTTAAAAGCCATCACCTCTTGCCCCTAGGCCCATTTTTCATGCGAGGCGAGCCACCTACGCTTTAAGCAGAGGAAATTACGCTTTAATTCTCCAGGTGATGGTTTAGGGACAGAATCCGGCGAGATTCTCAAATTCAGAGAGTTTCTGGCCAAATTCTCTAATTTATGGCTAGATTTCAGCCAAATTTCTACTTTTATCTGATGGAACTACTTTTATACACTAATACCTTAATATTTTATAACTTTTGATACTAACTAGATAACATTAAATGTTATATAATAGTTTTGTTTATTTTATTCGAAGAATAGTATTATGTTTCTAATATATAATATATTTTTATTTTTTTTCTTAGGCCCTCGCCTTGAGTGCGCCTAGCACCTTTGATAACTATAGGATTAGTTGAAGCTAGTGAAAAATGTCTTACAGTAAGAAGATTGCCAGATGGCTTCCCTGTCTGTGGGTTCCAGCATTGCAGTTCTCCAGACTTGCTTCCACTAACAAGATGCTTACCATCTGGTGACCATGCGATACAGAGAACCCAATTCTTGTGCCCTGGATGAATGCAAATTATGATAATTAAAAATCTCTCAATATTAGTATTTAGTACATCTTTAAAAAATAAGTTCTGTTATATGATATCAACGAAATCCAAATGGGCTATAAAGAGCTTATTACACCAAAACTTTGATACAGAAATCAATGTCAAATACAAACGACAAAAAGTTTCAAAATCTGTTTTATTTTATGCTGGTGCCTAACCTGTACAAGTGAACATGGGTGTTTGGGTATTTAAGTCCCACAGGCGGACAGTTGTGTCGCCTGAACCGCTAGCCAACTGTTGTCCATCAGGACTAAAAGCAACTGAAAGTACAGCTTCCGTGTGACCTGCAACAATAAAATTACAATAAAAATAAATACTTTTTATTACATCGAGACCAAAAAAACACGACAAAAATCCAGAAGATATAACAAATATACCAGCAATGGTAGAAGAACAACGATTAACTGGACGAATGCGGAAGACAGCCTGAGGTTGATACACTATTGTGACTGCTTTCTCCACAGAAACTGAGAAAAGTCCAAATGGTGTTTAAATATTAACGATTTGGAAACCAAATAATATAACAAAAAAATATTTTTATATATTATACTTATATTCCCATTGTTTCTGTTTACCCTTATGCTTCTGCAAATAATCTCCCAGTTGTACAACAAGCTCTTTATCAGATATATAAAAGGCATAAGGCAGTTTTTCCTCCTGAAAGAACCAAACAGTTATAGTTTCTATTAATCATTATGGAAGCCGAAAAAAATGTAATATTCTGGAAAGTACAAACTGTGCAATAACGGCACTTAAACTCTAGGGTCGTTCACGTGCAGTTCAGATGGTTTTGACAAAAAAAAAAAAAAAAAAAAAAAAAAAAAAAAAAAAACTTGGCCGAACCACTAACTACGGCTTTGTAAAACGACAGACTTGGCCAGGTTGGGTGGGTTGGCGGTCGGCCACACCAGCTGGTTTGGTGGTTCGGTCTTGGCCTATTTAAACCGACTTTTTTTTTCCAATATCATTAGTTTGTATTAAAATTAAAACGATAACATAGTTTATGGTTATAATACATATACATAACTACATATTCCAATAACAATAATGGTTAAACAGCAGTTTCATGTTACAAACAGGAGATCCGGACCAAACCGTTAAACAGTCAAACCGAACCGTTTGTATCTCAAACCAGCCGACTTGCTTCCATTTGGGCGGTTCGTTGGTTTCAGCAGTGTTTTAACAACCCAACAAAATTCTATCTTTCATTACTACAATGAAATGCTTGCAACCAATTACAATAAACAAATACATTCCCATCAATTATTAAAAAAAAAAAAAATCACACACACACACGCACACACAATAAGAATGTAGTAAACAAAATGACCTAAGTACCCTTAAGTATTACAATGGAAGTAACATTAAGAATGCAAACAATTAATCAATAATCAATAATTTTATAAAAGAACTGAAATTTATATAAAAGATGGTTAGGGTTTACATTGTTAAGCAGCTGATTAACCATCAGCTGAAGCTCCTTAGGACCAACGGTTTGAGGAAGATACATGGAAGCACCCAGTGTGTTTCCTTCAGGGTCTGCTAACTGACACATGACGTTGTTGTTATTCATCTCCTTTGATTCTTCTATTGCTTCCATCTCTGTGTGTTGTTTTCTGGGTATTCGAAGCTGCACTACAAAGACAAAGCGAGAGGAAAGGTTTATTTCTAGGGTTTTGTTTGGGCTTTATAAATTTTCGTTTTTTTTTATGGTTTTTATTTTTAGTTTTCGTTTTGGTCGTGGTTCGTTTACGATTATTAGAACCCCGTAGTGGGGCGTGGTTTTTCAGTTTTTTTCAAAAATAGCGCCCGGAACACTGCTACGGGGGCGCTATTTTGTGAAATTGGGCGAGGGCTTTATATTTATAACGCCTGATACATATTGCAGCTTCCAATAAAATCGTGGCAATGGCAACGGTCTTGTGACCGTTTTCTTTTTGAAACGGCTATTTTTTTATATATAAATACCACACATATATTTAAATTCCACACATATATATTATACAAAACACATATTTACCAATATTTGAAGAAAATGGGTTCCCCCGCGTCATCATCTATTGCGAGAGAATATTATAGAGAGTTTCTAGGCGACGAGGGTTATTCCACAGACGAAGAGTTGGAGCAAGATGCCATTACGAGTGCGCTAGCGCTTTCGGCGTGGTATCTTGAAGAAACTAGTACGCCTACACCTCCAAAACAAACTAGGCAGTATTACGAACGAGATCGTGTATCGGCAAATGCTCGATTGATGAAAGATTACTTTGATGAAAACCCGACTTACCCCGACCCAAAGATCTTTAGGCGTCGTTTCCGGATGAGCAAACATTTATTTCTACGTATATCCGGAGATCTTGAAAACGTGTTTCCTTACTTTAAACAAAAAGCGGATGCTAGGGGGTTGATGGGATTCACGTCTATTCAAAAGTGTACCTCGGCACTGCGTATACTCGCATACGGCAACACGACGGATATCAACGACGAGTATTTAAAAATGGCCGAGAAAACAACACGTGATTCTTTGGAGTATTTTTGCCAAGGTACATTACTTTTTTTAAAGTTAGATCAATTTTTTTAATATATGTTTGTATTTATTTTTTATATATGTTTGTATTTATTTTTTTTAGGAATAATAAAGTTGTACGGAGCCCGTTATCTTAGAAGACCCACTTGGTACGACTTACAAAAAATTTACGAGGTGCATACGAATGAACATGGGTTACCAGGAATGCTGGGTAGCGTTGATTGTCGTCACTGGCGGTGGTATAATTGCCCAACCGCTTGGCGAGGTCAACACACACGTGGTGACCAAAAATAAGTCGGCTCAAATATAATAGATTTTTGTGCTTATATATAAAGCCCCCCACTACACATGGTCTTATATATGTGTCGGTATAATTTCAAGTTGTCTTACGTTTTGATGTAAAAAAAAATTTTCAGAAATAAGTCGGCTCAAATATAATAGATTTTTGTGCTTATTTCTGTATACGTTTTTAGTTAATCTATGATTTAACGTAAATTTTGTTGAGATTCAAGTTGGGTGAAATATAATAAGTTTCTATTAGATGGTATAACTTCGACTAACTTTACGTTTTGATGTCGCCACAGCACTTGGCGCGTAAAATTACAAGTGTAGTAACAAATAATAAGGTTCTTTATGAACAGTATTGTTTTTTGTCTTTTATGATTCTTGTCTTGTAGTGGTTTTTTATCATCATTTTTATTTTGAAGTGAGTTTGTCAGCGTTTTATGTCGGATTATGGTCAATTTTCGTATTTGCCTTTGCCAATTTTTTACATCACGTGACGGAATAAATTCACATTTTTGTTCTACGATTTTTTGCGGATTTGGCCGCCGTTCGTTTACTTAGCATAGTCTTATGACCCCCACGTCCGCGACTTGGGGACCATGTTTGTTTTTATGGTTTTTCTCAACATGGTGTTACAAAATTCGTTAAACACATAGTTGTATTCGCGATAAATATTTTTTCCGTATCGCAAGAATATGGAGTGCAAATACCATTCATGTACGTGACGAAGCGAACCAATCAACCGATCGGTACCGGTACATGTATTCGTTTTATGGTTTCCAATCGATGTAAAACACATATCGATTGCTATGCCGAGTGTCGGTATCATGGTAGTACTGTAATGAACCGAATCAATATTACCGAAAGCCCATCACATAGCACGAGGGAATTACACTAGCTTACTATAAAAAAACAAAGAAAAAGAAAACCACATTTATTTTTGTTTTTTGGAATATGTATAGCTTTATAAAACATACACCTTTACTTGACAACAAGGATGAGCAAATGATACTGATATTGACTTTATCGTACCTAGGTATTTTCGATACTAATTTAGTACCCACTTTTTGCATTTTTTGGGATCATAGTTTCGATTCAGTATGTTACCGGTATTTTGGGTTTATTTACCTTCGAATACTGCACCGTACCGAGCACTTTCCATAGGTAATGCTCACCAACAGTTTGTGTTGATAAAAATTAAATGGGTGAGACACATAACACTCAATGAGGCCATCACTCCCTTTAATTTCCCTTCAAAACTATTAAATTATTTTTTTTCCTCTCATGTGTATGGCACGTGCATTTTGGTAACAACCGGCAAAAATGAGGTAATTCCGTACTAATTAATTAATGTATAATTAACGTAATTAAGTGCAAATACGTGTTAATTATTTAACTGAGGCCTTAAGAATATTAAATTCCCATATGATGCATAGGAATGCATACGTTTAATGGTGAAACATGATAGGATCATGTGCGAATAAACTTATCCGGCATGGACGTTGGTGATTACCCGGTAAAAATTAAATAAACGAAAAGGATCCCGGACACCCAGGATATAAAATAAAGGGTATTTTCACAAAATATAATGAGTTTTGGAACTCCAAAACCATAAGTGAAAACTCTCCATACAAATATCCCGGTAACGAATAAAGCGCGTGTACCGCACCCGGTACGCGTATAACTCATAATTTCACCCGACAAGAGCCTAAATAACCAATCAACACTTAAACTAGGCTATGTTTAAGGGTTATTAGAGGCACTTTTAATGTCCGAATAACATGCGATTAAAGTCCGAAAAATGCCCGAGCGACACCCGAACGCTAAAGGATTAAACTTAACAAATTATTGGTAAATATTTTGTGTTGTGGACCCCACTAAGACACCCCCTAGAACCGGCCACCCCATATCCCATACCTTAATCTCACTTTTGTACCCTAAAATCTAAGTTAGAGATCATGCAAGTATTGGATGGATCTTGGTTGATATGGTGTGTAATCTATATTGTCCTTAAGAATCACAAGAAATCTTCTAAATTCTTCTTATAAAACCTCGGCCAAACAACCCCTTAAATAATATCCATGAGATTTCCTAGTACAACATGACCATGTTTTAAGGGATCACAATCCAAGCTAGATCACATTGGAGATTATTATGTCCTTTGAAGATTGATAAAAATCCTTCCATTCTCTCAAAAACTCACGGCAATACACACATATACAATATCATCCAAGATCATTTAGTACCTCATAAATCCTCATTAGATTACATATGATCTTTGAAGATATTGAAGTATTATAAAAGAAACAATGTGAGAATACTTGAACATCAAAGCAAAACCATCTTCTTCTTTCTTCTTTGGGCCGTAAGTTTTCAAGCATCCACACACTCACTTCTTTCAAGTTTTAACACCTCCAAATCACTCATAAACATCAATCCTTCAAACCCCCATTGTGTGTTTCAAGCTTGGAGCTTAACCACTAAGGAAGAACACACTAAACCCCATCAAAATCAAGCATTGAAAGCTTCCCTAGCCTTGTGCTAGTTGTAAGTATTCTTGATCATGTCTTGTCTTTAAAAAGTTTATGTTTATTAGCTTGAAGCAAGTTGTACAAGGGGTGAACTTGAACAAGCTTTTCATAATAAAACATATGATTTTTAAAGACTAAAATGGTGTTAAGCTAGTGTGTAATAATCAAAAATTTAGTGATGGATGTTAAGTATTCTTGTAGTTTTATTAAAATGATGAATACTTGAGGAAAAATAGTGATTTGAGTATAACTTGTTGATAGAACTTGGATGAACCTAAAAGTGATTTTAATCATCTTAACATAAGGAAACAAGGCTTGTTATAATATTATTTTTGCTAGAAAATAAGCATTGTGAAAATTTCATCATCAAAGTCTACTAACTTGAAATATGAAAATTGGACATATTGGACAAAATACACAAATTACACATATTAGTAGCCTTATTAAGAATATATGGGACTATTAAAAGTGTTAAAATGTGAAAATAATCCAACATTATAAACATGATCCATTAAAGTCTACTAGTTTAGTAGAAAAATGCTAATCTTGAAAGTTAGAATGGAAAAATGCAACTTTTATAAGTTAAGGGACTAATTTTGTAAATTTAAAAGTCGAGGGACTAAAATAGATATTTTTAGAAACTTGAGTCTAAAAATAAAACTAAGGAAAGTTTGGTGTCAAAAGTATAAATAATAATTTTCCAAGGTAGATTTGGTAAATACTAGTAAACATACTCATGTATTTTGTATAAAAGTGTATTTTTATAAAATAGAGTTTTATAAAAATATGGACTTTTTCTAACATATGGATTTGTATAAAAACAAGGGTTTTTATAAAAATGTTAAACAAATTAAAACTTGGGAGAACTTATATAAATATGAACACTTTTATATAAATGGGAATATAAAAGTGTTGGAGCATTTTTGTATATAAGTTGCCAAGTTTTGTATTAAAAATACAAAAGTATTTTAAAAACCTCCAAGTAATATATGTAGGAAATTAGAAAGTTGAATAATATTTCTAGAAAACACATATTGGAAGACTTGAGAAAAATTAACTATATATATATATATATATATATATATATATATATAAGTTAAGAAATCGGACTTGGACGTGTTAACGAACTAAGACGTAAAAGCGGACAAACAAGAAAAATATCATTACGTCAAGATGAGTAAAAATATATTTTAAGGAGTTAAAATATATATAACTTGGGTAAAAAATTACATAACACTTTCCTAGGTGTTGGAAAAATATTCGTGGGAGAAAATATAACGTAAGTAATCTAAAGATTAAAAATATTAAACGAACGTATGGACTTAACAAGAAAAATACATATATATATATATATATGTATATATTCGACTCGACGAAATTCTAGTATATTTGCTTAATGGGAAAGTAAATGTACGAGAAGGAAAACCGAGCCGAGTAAACAATATATATATATATATATAAGTATACCGAATCGATTGAGATCCTAGTATATTTACTTAATGGGAAAGTAAATATACGGTGGGGTGAGTCGAGTCGGGCATTAAAAATATATTATCGAACGACAAGACCTTAGTATATTTATTTGAATGGGAAAATAAATATGCGGTAAAGTGAGTCGGGTCGGGTGTTAAAAATATATTATATCGAACGATACGATCTTAAGTATGATTATTTAATGGGAAAGTAATTATACGTTAAGTGAAGTCGAGTTGAGGATGATATTATACAAGTTAAAGAAATATTAATGGAAATATATATAACTTGTAAGAAAGGGTAATCCATCACCAACGGACCTAGGATACACGTTTAATTAAACGGGGAATTGGATAAAATCATGGTTTGGGAGTTGGGTGTACAACTTGCCAAAGCACATGCACTACAGGTATAGTGGCTTATGTGACACCCCGCATTTTCAGGTTAATACTTTTACTGACCTCTAGTTAACTTACATGATATACTTTAGTTAACTTACGTGTTGTGCATGGTTAGATACTTAACCAGGGTTAGTTAAGTAGGCCTAACACATGTTAGATGATATTAACATATGTGTTAAATAGGAAAAGCATTGTTTAACACACACATGAGTCCTGTATCCCGAACGTTGGTGAATTATGTGGCAT
Source organism: Ambrosia x helenae (assembly GCA_030844895.1). NCBI lineage: Eukaryota > Viridiplantae > Streptophyta > Magnoliopsida > Asterales > Asteraceae > Ambrosia > Ambrosia x helenae. The sequence continues at coordinate 107,417,766 of CM061223.1, read as the reverse complement.
GTATAACTATAATATGTGCAATTAAATCATGATGGATGTGAAGTGCCTGCTTATATGAATTATGTGAATTGTCACTTGACTGACGATTAATATGTAAACCATGCAAATTACGTACACTTGATGGTTAATATCTCATGTAATAATAAAAACAATGGTTTTTATACAATTTAGAGGGATTAATATTATCGGGTCCGGTATTGGGCTAGTATAGTCTTAACGGGTCAAGATATTGTGCAAGAGGGGCCCTAATGCCCAACTACTTGGGGAACAAGAAACATTATCCTATAATTATAGTTCAAAAAAAAAAAAAAAACCCTAACCCACCCTCTTGTTTGCGCCGTGGATGTCCCCCAACCCCACACCCTTCAACTTTCAATCAATCAACTAATCTCACACCTAATCAAGCTAGTTCGGGTTTAATCTCAAGGCTTTAGGGAGTTCTAGCACTACAAGGTATGCGTTTATATGTTCTTTGAAAGATTATGTTAATCGAAAAACTTTAAAAAAACTCTAAAAATCATATACATACAATCGCATATATATACATGTATGAGTTCTTGATTGTTCTTGATGATTTAATGTTGATGATTGTTGTTAGTTGCCATGATTAGGGTTTTTGCATGATAATATATGTGTTTAATCATGAGAGTATGGATTCTGCATGTGTTAGAGATTTTTGAGCATGATTAGGGTTTGTAAATAACTTGGGATGCAAGTTTTAAATTCTGGCAGATTCGTTTGTATGTTTTGTAGGGGCTGTAACGGGTTGGTAAATTGATAGTTTTGATGATTTCTTTGCATGATTGTGTTGTGTATAGTCTTAGCTTTTCATAATGGGCAAAACCATCGATTTTGGACACCGTATGAGTCGTTTTTGGAATTTTAATTGATTAGGGGTCATGTCAGATTTTCGGATTTATAAATTGGGCTAACTTTAAATGGTCATAACTTGAGACTTACAAGGAGTTAGGTTATGAAATTTTTACAGTAGGTCAATACTGGAAAAATAGAGCTTTTCCAAGTGGATTCATCTCGTTTGGAGGAATACACAATTTTTAAGAATTTTCCTACTAAACTGACCTGTTGAGGAAATTTTCTGGACATTGCTGTGTTGTACGAATTTTTATAATTTTTGTGTTTGGAATTAAGACAAAAAAAAAATTTATTGTCGAATGAATCCCAAATAAAATTCAGTAAAAATTTGGGACTCTAATTCATTCGTTAAGTATTTTAAATAAATTGTTTTTCACAGCGCACAATCTGTCCTAAAAACACAGATTGTGTACGAGGTCTTTAAGTGACTATTTGGAGTTCTATGAGGTGTGTAATTGACATATACTTTGTGTGGAAACTTGTATGAGATGTATTTGATGCATTAAACTTATAATAGTCACCACGATCACCAACGGGATACGTAGGACATACTTGTGCATGTAGAGTCACTAGGTGTCACTACACGATTTTGAAACTTTTAAGAATCGAATAAACGTGCTATGTGGTATATTGGTTATGCAAGTGTACTCACATAGTGACACATATAATAGGGAGTCGGTAGCGAGTCTCTACTACGTTGAAGTTTGGATATTTTTGCTTGCAACCTAAGGTGAGTTTCACTACTCTTTTCTCAAAAGCATGCGTCTCGGGTTGAGACAACTTACTTAACGTTTCTAGTCCGGTTTGGGACTACTTTTACACATCCCGGGTTTTGGGGTGCATGGTTCACGGGGTGAATCTACTTTTACTAATTCATGCTATATGTCCTTGATGAACTAAACCAACCCTATCATTTAAGTCCTTCAAAATACCGAATCAATTGCCGGTTGGGCAAGCGGGTTACTAGTTGATAGCGCTATTAGGTCTAACAAACCTCACATCGTGCTGGGAGCATGTGTGACATCCGTCACTTTTCCTTTTATATATATATATATATATATTTTTATATAATAATAATAATAATAAAATTCAGAATTTATTATATATATACATTTTTTTTTATTTACTTACCATCTCTAAACCAACCCAACACCAAACCAAACCATAACTAACCCAAACCCAATCCAAACCCTTTACTAATTCAGGAGCCCAAGGCCGGCCCAAACATTCCAGCCCACACCTTACTCGGCCCACTGTTCCCCTTAACAAACAAACAAAAAAAAAATTGATTCTCCCAGGACTCGAACCCGGGCAAGGCCGGACCAAACACAGCGCTTAAACCAGCTGGGCTACACATTGTTTCTGATTTAAACCAGACCTTTATTATATTTAACCCTTCCATCGCTGATCCAATTCCCCCTCCTTATCTGCTGCTGCTTCGCGTGAATAAGGAAACAAAGTCAACAAGCTGTTGACCAGCGAGTTTCCCCCTTTTTGACCATAGATTGGCCTAATAATTGGAAACCTTAATCACGATTACAACCCGGCATCAATCTCGCTCATTCTAGACGCGTATAACAGCCCTAAAGACCTGTGTTCAGCTCGATTTCGAGCACGATTCACGCATAAACATTCAAACGAGTCAAACATACCAAATACATCATCCCGAGCACCTCCCTATAAATTGAACATCACTACACCATCACTACTCGCCGATTAACACTTCTGTACCTCCAATTTCTGTTATCAAACACGCATACGAAGCTCCTTGTTCATGGTTGACTTTTCGGTTGACTAAGCATAAACACACGACATCGTTCTTGTAAGTTAAATATTTTTGGTGGGTTTTAGTCTTCAGTATACACACATCAATAACCCTAAGGTTAATTGGGTTATTGATGTGTGAATCATTCGATTACAAAAGCTAGGGCTCGAATCACTTGATTTGGGGAATAACACATGTAGTGGTTAGCGTATAAGATTTTCTTGAAATAAAGATTATCACAAACTGATCACATAGATCAGCTGGTAGGCACGAGTCATGATAAAACTTGGACCAACCCTGATGCGGGTTCGAGTCCCATGAACAACACATTTTCTTTTCTTTCTTTTTTAATCCAATTATCTATACATATAACCTTCTAGTCTTTTAAAATAGATTTAAAATACCAAATATGATCTATAAATTCTATAAAATTTATTTTATGTCATTCAAATGTTAAAGTTCATCATCCAATTTTTAGTTTTTCAAAAATCATTTATTTAGTATATATAATAATTAATACAATTTTATTCATTTATATTTATTAAATTCTATAAAAATATCTAAACGATTTTATTAAATCTCACAAAAATTATCCTAAACTTGTGTATTCTTAAACATTCCAGAAAATATTTTTATTTCAGAAAAACCGTTTATTTTATATTTTTAATTAATTTTTGTTAGTTTTAATCATAAATAAATCATAATAAATTCATTTTACAATATTTTTGTACCAAAATTTTACATAAATTATTTCTATTCATTTGGAACAGAAATACAATTTTTTTATTCAGAAATTCTTTGATTTTAATATTTTTAGATATTAAAGTCGTATTTTGACAATTTGAAATAATTAGATTAAATATTCTATTTTCAAGAAAATAATTTTATAAAAATTATTTTCATACTTAAAACCTTATGTTGTGACTATATTCATCTTAAAATTGTACAAAGAGACTTTTATTTATTTATTCATTAAATTTCTTATATTTAATAAACAATTGTTTATTAATCAAATAAACATTTATCCCCAATTCGAAGCCCTAGAAATACATGTATCCTAGAGTTATTTCCCTTACGCATTATCAAATTCTTTAGGTTGATACTTTGGGATTATTCCAACACATATTTCGTTGTTCAAGTTCAATTTCAAGTTATTACGTGAACTGTGAGTATTCCTACCCCTTTTTGCTTTTATACATTTTTGGGGTGTTACATGTACACTATTACAATTTCAAATACAAGTTTACATTTTTACAATACAATTCTAGTACTATGTGCATTGCTTACAACGTGCTTTATGCTTAGACATTACATGTGGATTACATTTGTACTTAGTGAAATCATTAACATGGTACAAGCCGACCTTAACATTGGATATCGCTATTTGGATTGACAACCCGCCTAGATTGATTCTCCCCCTTTTTCATCGGAGAATCCGTGGCCAGTGTTAAGCTTTTATCCATTTATTGGATAAGTACACTACAGTTCATACAGTACATTATACAGTCACAGGGTTGATTTCGCTCATTTGTATAATACATGGTTTACATATTTGCACTGTAGCTTGCACTTGAATTGTATAACTTTTTAACCTACTATATATATCAAAACTAGGAATGCTCACCAACATTTCATATGTTGACCAAACCTATTTTTGTACATGTTTCAGGTGCAGTTTGATCTAGTGCTTTAGCAAGAGACATTTAGTGCTTTATTTCAATTCAGTTATTTCAATATTTACAATTCATTTAGACAATGTAATTTCCATTTCCATGTAAGACAATTTTGGATTATTCAATAATATTTACATTTTAGTACCATGAGCTTTTGAACAATCGTCACTACGTGGCACCTCGATGATTCCGCCATCGGTTGGGGTGTTACAGCATGGGTGTGAACTAATAACTTAAAACATATGTCATTGTTGATGGGCAATGACGCAAGGCACTTTTCTCCCGGTTATGGGAACTTGTTCATTAGTAGTTCGGTATTCGCCGGTTTTAGTTATCATGAGTGGGCTAGCTACCCCTGGCATATGAATTAGCTATTTACTTGTGGCCAAGGAGGCCGACGTTCTTACGTACTGTTATGTGGTCTGGGAGACCGACGTTTTCATTTGGTTACATGGTTTGGGAAACCTACGCTTTTACTTACTCACCTACTTTACTCAGTGAACTCACCAACATTGTTTGTTGACACACCATTTACATGCTTTTGCAGGTAGTTAGCTTCCGGTGCCAGGATTAGAAAGCACTGTACACTTCACTGCATTTGGGCTCTCGGGCATACACATAAATTATATATTATGCTTTCGTATGGTTTTAATTTGGGCGCATTGTTTTGCGCATAGTTTTTTTTTAAAGGTTTAAATTTGGTTTACGCTTCCGCAGCTTAACTAAACTTGGTTTTTGAAAACGAACTAAATGGTTTGGGCATTTAGAGTTCGTTCATATGACTTATGGCTATGGGATCCTGGTATGTCATGCGCCTCGCGGTAAAACCCCGCAGTTGAAATTTGAGGGTGTGACAGATTGGTATCAGAGACATTGGTTATAGTGAACTAGGACTGCATGTTGAGTCTAGTCTATAATCATCATAGCATAAGTACACTCACAACTTAAGTGCACAACTAGCTATTAGCTACATATATCTACAACATATGATTTCGGGAGATATGTTATCTTCTAGTTCTAGACTTAATTCTTAACACGTCAATGGTGGGAACCTAGGGTTACACCAGGTGGCGGATTACTGGGAGTAATATCCTAACTAACCTCATGGACGAGGAGACAACAATAGTACAAGGGAGGGAGCCCTTGCGAGCGTTGTGGCGCACGTGCACAGGAAGCTGCACGATGCGCATGACGTGGTACCATTAAATCAACTATGAAGGAATTCGAATGCTGAGACTTATCTTTTGTCACTTAGCAAGGAGACAATTAGTTTCTGTTCCTTGTTACTTGATCCTTCATACTCCCATTCGTAACACAGACGGGACTGGATTACGCATATAGAACTTATTTCTTACCTTAGTACCTTACGCCTAGTGCGAGCGGGTGAACGCATGACTGCATATCCTTGTTTCTCATGAGCATATGGTAGATTCATGGGAACACATTAGATCGGGGCTTGTTACACACACTCTTGGGGAGTTATGTAAAGCCTGCGACGTAGTGCAACATCACAAGGGAAGATGAAACCTACTAATGGCTGATGGCCACGATTGGAGGAACGAGTGGTATAGCTTACCACTAAACTGGCTTACATAGGACTAGAGAAGGAGACTGTATGTGATGAGAACCATATGACACTGACACCGAGAAAGAGGAGGAAGAAGGGATGGAAGGGGAACCTGAGCAGGACGAGCATATGGAAAGTGAAGATGAAGGCTCTACTATCTAGACAGAGCGTGGCGACGATTGACTCTTACTTTTTCTTACTGGTATTTTCTTCCTTTTCCCTTTTGTTAACTTAGATAAGACTGAGTTCGTATGATCAATGATAGGGTGGTTGAAGCCCTCTCATCTTTCCAAGCTAATAAAGACCCATTTTGTTAAACCATTCGTTTCCCCTGACTTCCACATTTGAACTTTCTTATTCCTTGAATGCACATGCTACAATAACAACCTGCCATCATATTTTCAAGCCTTTTTATTGGTCGAAAACCTCGATAGCTCCAACAGAACTGAAAGAGACCGCCTGATTGCTTTGATAGTATAAGTCATTTCCATGAGCATTTGCCCCAGGCAGGATGGGGTAATGCATGATACATGCACACTCGATGAGTTACAGATACTTGGATGGAGAACGTAGCACCCTATAATGTAATCTAGAAATTTGACGAATGGGTCTGGGATCGACGCCTAAGCTACCAAGCTACAGGAGTTGGATACTTTGTGCTCGAATCTAATTAACCAACTTAGCCGGCGGATCGAATTTCAGACCAAATGGGTGGGTCCCTCAGATTCGTGGCTTGGCCACTGCAGCTCACCTACCCAGAATCTAGCAAATCTTTCACCTGGCTCGCAAACTTATTGATGAAGCTGTTGAGCATGGAAATTTTCCGAAGCATGGTGCTTCATCTTCTACTTTTGGTGATAGCAAGAGAACGTGGGATAGTGTGAGGTACAAGTCCTTCAACAAACAATAACCACAACGGTAACAACAACAATAGGGCTCGTGGAATAGCAATTGTGATTGGCTCTGGGGAAGCTAGGACTGATAACAATGTCATGACGGGTACGACACTCTTGCTTCTATCTTATATGATACTGGTACGGACTATAGTTTTGTGTCATCAAAACTTAGCAAACAACTAGGGATGGTTCCTACTCTTCTTGATACCTCATACTCGATTGAACTGGCTGATAGGAAGCCTGTCGAGGTAACCCATATACATCGTGACTGTAAGTTCGAGTTGAATGGGCAATTATTTGCCATCAACCTCTTACCTATCACCCTAGGTAGCTTTGATCTCGTGGTTGGCATGGACTGGTTGTCCAAGCAACACGCTGAAATTCTCTGTCAGGAGAAGATTGTTCGTATTCCCCCTCCCAAGTGGAGAACTTTTATCTATACAGGGTGATCGTGGTGGTGCCATGGTAGGCATCATCTCCTATCTGAAGGCCCAGAAGTGTATTCGTAAGGGCTGTCCAGCCATTTTGGCTAACATATCAGGTACTCGAGCTGGAACTGAAATCAAGATTGAGGACATCCCAGTGGTCCGAGATTTCCCAGATGTCTTCCTAGAGGAATTTCCTGGACTTCCACCCGTTCGTCAAGTGGAGTTCCAGATTGACCTTGCACCTGGAGCAGCGCCAGTTGCATGCGCACCATACCGTTTAGCACCAGGTGAACTTCAAGAACTATCTACCCAACTCCAAGAGCTATTGGATAGGGGTTTCATTAGACCTAGTTCTTCACCATGGGGAGCTCCAGTTCTGTTTGTTAAGAAGAAAGACGGGAGCTTTCGCATGTGCATAGATTATCGGGAGTTGAACAAGGTAACGATTAAGAACCGATATCCTTTGCCTCGTATTGATGATTTGTTCGACCAATTGCAAGGGTCGAGCTTCTACTCTAAGATTGATTTGAGGTCGGGGTACCATCAGCTGAGAGTCTGAGAAGAGGATGTGGCGAAAACGGCGTTTCGAACCCGTTATGGACATTATGAGTTTTTGGTTATGCCATTTGGGCTAACTAATGCACCGGCGGTGTTCGTGGATCTAATGAGCCGTGTGTGCAAGCCTTACTTAGAGAAATTCGTCATAGTGTTCATAGATGACATATTGATTTACTCCAAGAGCAGGGAGGAGCACGAGCAGCACCTGCGGCTAATCTTGGAACTACTGAGGAATGAGCAGCTGTATGCAAAGTTTACCAAATGTGACTTCTGGATTCGAGAAGTCCAATTCCTTGGGCATGTGGTCAACGAGGCAGGAATACATGTGGACCCAGCCAAGATTGACGCTATCAAAAGTGGGAGGCTCCTAGGACCCCTACTGAAGTGCGCCTATTTCTTGGTCTCGCTGGTTATTATCGCAGATTTATTGAGGGATTTTCTAAGATCGCTCAACCTCTCACCGCCCAAACGCAGAAAGGTATTACGTATAAGTGGGGAGATGCCCAAGAATCTGCCTTTCAGCTACTAAAGTCCAAACTTTGCAGTGCACCGATATTATCGTTGCCTGAGGGTACAGAGGACTTTGTAGTATATTGTGATGCGTCTATCCAAGGTTTAGGGTGCGTACTGATCCAACGTGATAAGGTAATTGCATATGCATCGCGGCAACTGAAGGTCCATGAGAAGAATTACCCCACTCATGATTTGAAACTGGGAGCGGTGGTTTTCGCTCTCAAAATCTGGAGACACTACCTCTATGGAACGAAGTGCATAATTTTCACTGATCACAAGAGCCTTCAGCATATATTTGATCAGAAAGTGCTGAACATACGACAACGTCGCTGGGTTGAACTTTTGAACGATTATGACTATGCCATCAAGTATCATCCAGGGAAAGCTAACGTAGTAGCTGATGCCCTCAGTCGAAAGGAAACGAAACCCAAAAGAGCGCGAGCCTTACAACTCACCATTCATTCTAATCTTCCTGATAAGATACGTGAAGCACAGGGTGAGTCATTGAAGGAAGAAAACATCGGGCTTGAGACCCTACATGGTGCTGATAAGCACTTGGAACTGAGGACAGACGGTCTGCAGTACTTCATGAATCGAGTCTGGATACCACGATTTGGGGATCTCAGACAACTGGTGCTCGATGAAGCACATACCTCTCGCTATTCGGTACATCGTGGTTCGGACAAGATGTACCAAGATCTTAAGACTCTATACTGGTGGCCAAACATGAAAGCCGAGATAGCCACTTATGTTAGTAAGTGCTTGACTTGTGCGAAGGTTAAGATTGAATATCAAAAACCTTCAGGCTTACTCCAACAACCGGAAAATCCCATGTGGAGATGGGATGGTATTTCCATGGACTTTATTACCAAACTTCCTAAAACGCCCAGCGGCACGATATGATTTGGGTCATTATTGACCGTTTGACCAAATCATCGCATTTCTTGACAATTAAAGAGACGGACAAGTCGGAACGTCTAGCTGCCTTTGTATTACGAAAATTGTCCCTAGGCATGGGGTGCCTACTCCTATTATATCTGATCGCGATGCGCGATTCACTTCTCATTTTTGGACTACTCTCCAAAACACTTTGGGGACTCTCTTAGATATGAGCACAGCCTATCACCCTCAGACGGATGGACAGAGTGAACGTACCATCCAAACATTGGAGGATCTGCTACGAGCGTGCGTGGTGGATTTTTGCAACAGTTGGGATAAGCACTTGCCTTTGATTGAATTCTCGTATAACAACAGCTACCACACTCCGATACAGTGTGCGCCTTTTGAGGCACTTATGGACGCAAGTGTAGGTCTCCCATCTGCTGGACTGAAGTTGGGGATAGCCAGCTAACAGGTCCCGAACTCGTGCACGAGACTTCTGAGAAGATAGTGCAAACCAGAAATCGAATGGCTGCTGCTCGTGATCGACAGAAAAGTTGCGCTGATAAGCGTAGGAAACCTTTGGAGTTCCAAGTTGGGGACAAGGTTCTGTTGAAGGTGTCACCTTGGAAGGGGGTGATACACTTTGTAAACACAGGGAAGGCTGACCCACGATACATTGGACCATTCGAGATTGTCGAAAGGATTAGTCTGGTAGCTTACATGTTAAACCTGCTTAACAAACTTGGTAGGGTACACGATGTATCCCACATATCGTACTGAATCTATAGAAATTCCTGTTGGATACAACACTGATGGTGCCACTGGAAGAGATCCAGATGGACGATCGGCTACGGTTCATGGAAGAACCAGTGGAGATTCTTGAGCGGGGCGTTAAGAAACTCAAACAAAACACTATACCTATTATTAACATACAACGGAATTCCCGTCTAGGACCGAAATACACGTGGGAACGCATGGATCAAATACGGCTTAAATACCCACACCTCTTTTCTAAACCTGAACCTGAACATAGATCGAACGCTAAACAAAAAGCAGCTCTTTCAAAGTGAATTTCGGGGCGAAATTCCTTTCAACTTGGGGATGATGTGACATCCGGGAACCAAGCACACATTTTTATAGCTGGCTTTATTGTTTACTTGCTGAATTTCGGGACGAAATTCTTTTCAACTTGGGGATGATGTGACACCCCGCATTTTCAGGTTAATACTTTTACTGACCTCTAGTTAACTTACATGATATACTTTAGTTAACTTACGTGTTGTGCATGGTTAGATACTTAACCAGGGTTAGTTAAGTAGGCCTAACACATGTTAGATGATATTAACATATGTGTTAAATAGGAAAAGCATTGTTTAACACACACATGAGTCCTGTATCCCGAACGTTGGTGAATTATGTGGCATGTATAACTATAATATGTGCAATTAAATCATGATGGATGTGAAGTGCCTGCTTATATGAATTATGTGAATTGTCACTTGACTGACGATTAATATGTAAACCATGCAAATTACGTACACTTGATGGTTAATATCTCATGTAATAATAAAAACAATGGTTTTTATACAATTTAGAGGGATTAATATTATCGGGTCCGGTATTGGGCTAGTATAGTCTTAACGGGTCAAGATATTGTGCAAGAGGGGCCCTAATGCCCAACTACTTGGGGAACAAGAAACATTATCCTATAATTATAGTTCAAAAAAAAAAAAAAACCCTAACCCACCCTCTTGTTTGCGCCGTGGATGTCCCCCAACCCCACACCCTTCAACTTTCAATCAATCAACTAATCTCACACCTAATCAAGCTAGTTCGGGTTTAATCTCAAGGCTTTAGGGAGTTCTAGCACTACAAGGTATGCGTTTATATGTTCTTTGAAAGATTATGTTAATCGAAAAACTTTAAAAAAACTCTAAAAATCATATACATACAATCACATATATATACATGTATGAGTTCTTGATTGTTCTTGATGATTTAATGTTGATGATTGTTGTTAGTTGCCATGATTAGGGTTTTTGCATGATAATATATGTGTTTAATCATGAGAGTATGGATTCTGCATGTGTTAGAGATTTTTGAGCATGATTAGGGTTTGTAAATAACTTGGGATGCAAGTTTTAAATTCTGGCAGATTCGTTTGTATGTTTTGTAGGGGCTGTAACGGGTTGGTAAATTGATAGTTTTGATGATTTCTTTGCATGATTGTGTTGTGTATAGTCTTAGCTTTTCATAATGGGCAAAACCATCGATTTTGGACACCGTATGAGTCGTTTTTGGAATTTTAATTGATTAGGGGTCATGTCAGATTTTCGGATTTATAAATTGGGCTAACTTTAAATGGTCATAACTTGAGACTTACAAGGAGTTAGGTTATGAAATTTTTACAGTAGGTCAATACTGGAAAAATAGAGCTTTTCCAAGTGGATTCATCTCGTTTGGAGGAATACACAATTTTTAAGAATTTTCCTACTAAACTGACCTGTTGAGGAAATTTTCTGGACACTGCTGTGTTGTACGAATTTTTATAATTTTTGTGTTTGGAATTAAGACAAAAAAAAAAAAATTTATTGTCGAATGAATCCCAAATAAAATTCAGTAAAAATTTGGGACTCTAATTCATTCGTTAAGTATTTTAAATAAATTGTTTTTCACAGCGCACAATCTGTCCTAAAAACACAGATTGTGTACGAGGTCTTTAAGTGACTATTTGGAGTTCTATGAGGTGTGTAATTGACATATACTTTGTGTGGAAACTTGTATGAGATGTATTTGATGCATTAAACTTATAATAGTCACCACGATCACCAACGGGATACGTAGGACATACTTGTGCATGTAGAGTCACTAGGTGTCACTACACGATTTTGAAACTTTTAAGAATCGAATAAACGTGCTATGTGGTATATTGGTTATGCAAGTGTACTCACATAGTGACACATATAATAGGGAGTCGGTAGCGAGTCTCTACTACGTTGAAGTTTGGATATTTTTGCTTGCAACCTAAGGTGAGTTTCACTACTTTTTTCTCAAAAGCATGCGTCTCGGGTTGAGACAACTTACTTAACGTTTCTAGTCCGGTTTGGGACTACTTTTACACATCCCGGGTTTTGGGGTGCATGGTTCACGGGGTGAATCTACTTTTACTAATTCATGCTATATGTCCTTGATGAACTAAACCAACCCTATCATTTAAGTCCTTCAAAATACCGAATCAATTGCCGGTTGGGCAAGCGGGTTACTAGTTGATAGCGCTATTAGGTCTAACAAACCTCACATCGTGCTGGGAGCATGGGTGTGAACTAATAACTTAAAACATATGTCATTGTTGATGGGCAATGACGCAAGACACTTTTCTCCCGGTTATGGGAACTTGTTCATTAGTAGTTCGGTATTCGCCGGTTTTAGTTATCATGAGTGGGCTAGCTACCCCTGGCATATGAATTAGCTATTTACTTGTGGCCAAGGAGGCCGACGTTCTTACGTACTGTTATGTGGTCTGGGAGACCCACGTTTTCATTTGGTTACATGGTTTGGGAAACCTACGCTTTTACTTACTCACCTACTTTACTCAGTGAACTCACCAACATTGTTTGTTGACACACCATTTACATGCTTTTGCAGGTAGTTAGCTTCCGGTGCCAGGATTAGAAAGCACTGTACACTTCACTGCATTTGGGCTCTCGGGCATACACATAAATTATATATTATGCTTTCGTATGGTTTTAATTTGGGCGCATTGTTTTGCGCATAGTTTTTTTTAAAAGGTTTAAATTTGGTTTACGCTTCCGCAACTTAACTAAACTTGGTTTTTGAAAACGAACTAAATGGTTTGGGCATTTAGAGTTCGTTCATATGACTTATGGCTATGGGATCCTGGTATGTCATGCGCCTCGCGGTAAAACCCCGCAGTTGAAATTTGAGGGTGTGACAGCTTATACGTCTAGGACGTTTGTAGGTGTTTGACCTCGAGCATACTATTCTCTATTCGAGCCCGAGCACTTATTCAGGTGAGTTTCACGGCCCCATTTTAAACTGTTTTACGTTTTTCGGGGGAAAGATATGTTAGGGAAAATGTGTGACGGGATAATTACTTGAGTTGTGATCGCCACTCGGGGTTGAGTTCTCTCTTCTATAACCATTAATTCAGGGAAATGAAACTGAAGGAATATTTGGATAGTACTATTGGTGCCTGACAAGGCCCACCCCTGTCACACCCCAACCGATGGCGGAATACATCGGGGCGAGACTTGTGGTAGATTGTTCAAAGACTTCATGACACTAATTGTGACAATATGATTTAAAGATAAAAATTCCGTTCATAGCATAATCATCGTCTAAAAAGATAACATAATACAAATTGTTTTCATGAAAAGAGAAATACGACATCAAAATATAGAACTTAAACTAGCGTGAGTTTCTAGTCCAATCCTAAGTAGATTTCTTGAATATCCTGCATCAAACATTTCCTGCAACATGTATAAAATATTCGTCAACACATAAAGCATTGGTGAGCATACTAGTTTTGGTTTACATACGTAGTAATTAGAATGATTTACTCGAATCTCATACTACAGCATCGCACATACATACCATACAAAGAACATAACTCAAACCCGCGAGTACCACTGCATATACCTAACATATTCATGCTAGGTCCATTTCTTTCTTAACAATGACCCATAAAGGGGGCGGGGTGCTACTCCTATAGCGCTATACATGTTAAGTGGGCTAATAATAATTAATGAATTATGTTTAAGTATCAAGAATCGTAAGCATGGCAAATAGCATATAAGTATGTTTAATAGATTAAGCATGATAGTTTAAGAGTATGAAATCGTTTAAGTTTTGATAGTGATACATGTTGAGCCCCAAAAAAAATAAAGAATAAAAGGGGGACAAGTATGAACTCACCTTTGGGTGCGTTTAGTAAGGCTCCAAAGACGAGTCTTGGGAGGTTAGTTCCTTAGCCTTGGTTAACTAGAATTAGAGAATAAAGGGTCTTAGGTTTGAGTTTAGATTATAGATTCACGAGAGTCATGCAAGCCTTTTAGGCAAACCAAGCACAAATTGCCTTTAGGGCAATCCGGATGGTCATGAGATTAAGTTAGACCAAGCACAAAACCATCATAGATGATTCGGATGGTATAAAGTTAGGAATGTGAATCCATTTGATAGGTTCATGTCATAACCACTTCGCTTATGGAATAAACGTGGGTTTTGGACACGGGATTTCCCCTTTCTAGTGTGGATAAATCCGTAGCACAAGAAGGGTCAAGAGAGTTGGTAAGGTAGGGTGTAACCACAAACCTTCCAAAGATTAATAATAAACTAGTAAGATAGAAACTTGAAAGTATATGTTTATATTATTATATAGTATAATTCAGAAAACAACCACCTTTGGAACCTCTTTTAGGTGCTCTACCCTTATCACACTTCTGTGGATAAATATGGGGAAGATCCTAGAGGTTTCTCTAAGGAGTTTTAGATGAAAAAGAGAAGGAAAAACTGAAAAGAAAGAAGGTTTGAGCTTGGAAAACTTACTGATGTGTTATCAGGAAGTATGCTCAAGAAACTTGAAGTTTAGAGAGATTTTTAGGAAGAAAAGAGACGAGCAAGAGATTATGGAGTGGGGAGGGGTTGTATTTATAGGTGGGTTAAGGTGATTGGGTATTAAATAGAGTTATTAGGGTGGTTGGAAGGAGATTAAGTGGGGTTTAAGTCTAATTAATATGAATGGTGATTGTTGTTGTAATGCTACTGTCGATGAAAAAAAAATTAAACAAACGAAACAACATCAATATTGATGTTTGTATGTTGTGGAGTGACTA
Source organism: Ambrosia x helenae (assembly GCA_030844895.1). Lineage (NCBI taxonomy): Eukaryota > Viridiplantae > Streptophyta > Magnoliopsida > Asterales > Asteraceae > Ambrosia > Ambrosia x helenae. Next base: position 107,402,759 of record CM061223.1, on the reverse strand, counting down.
AAGTCACGTTCAACTTGAGGTTTTTTTTTTTGTATTATTATCATAAAATATATGTTTTAGAAAATAAATAAATATATATTAAGATCTTAACAACATGAGTTTGTTGTTATAACGTCTAAATTGAATAGGATAAATTATAACGACGACCCGTCAAGAATTGGTAGGAGTAACCTAAACGAAGCGAATAAAGGCGAACTTAGAATTTGTTAAATATAGCATTTATAATACAATAAAATTAAGAATCACGCGACGTTATATAAAGTTTGCGTCGCGTAGAATTTATAGAATAAATGAAATAGATTAAGATTAAATGCAATTGATAAAATACTTTTCCATTAATCATAAGCTGGGGATTACAAGGGTATAGAGTGACAAGTTACAAGAATACGAGGACTAGAATGGTAAAAACGAAAAAGTACTAATGTTACAACCCCTAATCGATAGCGTCGATTATGCATCGGCGTATGCCAGGGGTGCACGTATTCTGAAATCAAGTCGTTGGATACCGAGTAACGACTTGGAGCGGGGCATTATTATTAGTCTTGATTTGGTTATAGGCTCAAGTAGATTGTAAAAATTTGCAACTCCTATAAATAGTCATAACATGGTATTTCCCAAGAAGTAAAGTTTTGGAAACTAAAACCTGTGAACTCACCAATATTTATATATTGACGTCTTTTTTTTTTAAACATATCTTTCAGGTAATTGAAGGATGACAGGCAACGTGGCTAGCGGGAAGGGGGAATCTCATATGTTTGACGTCAAATAATTTGGCGGGGTTTCGTCATTATTTCCCAAGTATTGGGATATATTTTGGAAACCTCCCTTGATGTATTAAAAACAAGTTGGATTTGATTATGTAACTCTAAACTTGGTTTTTGACGTAACAATAAATGAGCCTTTTGATTAATTACTTATAGTTTGCGTTAATCTTGACTTTATGCCATTGAACCGCCGCGCCACGTGTTTTTGCCATTGGCGCGGTGTGACAATTTTCCCCACGATTTTTGAACATTAATAACTTTTTTATATAACATTTTTTTTGAAAAAAATACACCAAATTAAACGAACATTTTATTATCTTTCAACGAGTACCATAATGGTATACAAAAAAAGAAAAAATAACCGATTTTTGAATGTGGCGATTAATGAAATAAATACTTAAATTATATATGAGTAGATAAAATAGTCTGAAGACATGAAAAGTTACTATTCTACAATCTTTTTAGTCAATAACAGTTAGATCATGTTTATTTATCGTTTTAAAACCATAAAACGAATACATGTACCGGTACCGATCGATTGATTGGTTCGCTTCGTCACGTACAGGAATGGTATTTGCTATGCCGAGTGTCGGTATCATGCTAGTACTGTAATGAACCGAACCAATATTACCGAAAGCCCATCACAAAGCACGAGGGAATTACACTAGCTTACTATAAAAAAACAAAGAAAAAGAAAACCACATTTATTTTTGTTTTTTGGAATATGTATAGTTTTATAAAACATACACCTTTACTTGACAACAAGGATGAGCAAATGATACTGATATTGACTTTATTGTACCCCAGGTATTTTCGATACTAATTTAGTACCCACTTTTTGCATTTTTTGGGATCATAGTTTCGATTCAGTATGTTACCGGTATTTTGGGTTTATTTACCTTCGAATACTGCACCGTACCGAGCACTTTCCATAGGTAATGCTCACCAACATTTTGTGTTGATAAAAATTAAATGGGTGAGACACATGACACTCAATGAGGCCATCGCTCCCTTTAATTTCCCTCCAAAACTATTAATTTTTTTTTTCTCTCTCATGTGTATGGCACATGCATTTTCCCCACGATTTTGAACATTAATAACTTTTTTATATGATATTTTTTTTTGAAAAAAATACAACAAATTAAACGAGCGTTTTATTATCTTTCAACGAGTACCATAATGGTATACAAAAAAAAATAACCGATTTTTTAATGTGGCGATTAATAAAATAAATACTTAAATTATATATGAGTAGATAAAATAGTCTGAAGACATGAAAAGTTACTATTCTACAATTTTTTAGTCAATAACAGTTAGATCATGTTTATTTATCTTTAAAATAGATCTTCACTGCTTACCTATTGATTGAACAGGTATGTCAATCATTAACGTATGCTCACTTTATACATCAGAATCACCTACCATCATCATCATCATGACATATCATTTGATATAATTTGTTTTTTTTTTCGGGTTCACATCAGAACTATAAAGTGTATTGAGAAAGCGACCATTGTACAGAGACGAGACGATTGTTGATCCTTTAAAAAAAAAACTAAAAAGACGGCCTATTTCTTTTATAGTACATGTATTTTTTCACTTCATATTAGATTTGTTTATCTCGAAACGCTCTCAGGGAATAAGCTAGTATTTTTATAATTTTATACAAGAGACTAAAAATATAGTAGGACCATTCCACAAATAGGTTTGAACAAAGACAATATTCATAATTTTTAGCAAAGACTAAAAATACAAATATAATATAGTAGTACCATTCCACAAATAGGTTTGAACAAAGACTATTCATAATTTTTAATTGCTCCATAAACGATTTATGTAATTTATTTAAGTCTTATTTGTGAAAGCAAAAATTACTGTTCTTGATATAATAACAACAAAATGACCGAGTAGTCCTTTTGATATTGGATGAGATCATATACAGCCTAAAATTCTTGAAAACGGTCACAAATTATAGCATGAAAATTACTATTTAGCTATGTCCGTATCAATTATACACTTGATGAAAATATAAATGAAAGTGTACCATTAAAACGCTATTTAAAAACAACAAGCTAAAAATCCAAAAAAACAAAATGACACAAATGTTACATAAAAGACACAATATATGACGTACATTTTAAAAACAACAAGCTAAAAATCCAAAAAAAAAAACAAAAACCTAAAAACTAACATCGTAGGGTTGATGAGACGGTTTCAATGCCGCTTGAATAAGTTCAATCAGAGTCCGTTTAATACACTTTATACGACTTCCTATTTTTCTTTCAGTGTGTATTTTATCTTAACCTTAAAACAAGAAACAATAAATCTATCATTAAACTATTTTATCATAATTTATAAATAAAACAACTAAACAAATAAAAACAAGTAAAAGATCATTAAATGATATAAACTAATGAAAACGTACTCTTAAGTATGTCATACGTTTCTAAAAGCGACGGTTGCTTCATCATCACCCAATCATCTTTTATTAATATCATCTTATTCCACAACCTTCGTTTTTTCTCAACCTCATATACACCACCACCACCACCACACCACTCACCACCACTAACCACTAATCAAATGAAACATAACATGACCACCAAACCCGTCTCCGCTACTGGTGTCGCCGCAACCCGTAGAATCACATCTTTAACCAAACCAGCGGCTTACTTTCTCATACTCCTCGTATCTTATTACCTTGGCTATATATCAGCTCTTATTAAAAGCCCATCATATGATCAACACAACTACACCCAACCACCACCAAAGTCAACTCACCACCACAAACCACCGATGTTGACCACTACCAATTCTCAACTCACTGTGCTGACCCGATCCCACCCGAACTCGTTCGCCAAACTATCCTAACCCGAATCTTCAACGGGTCATCCCCGTATAACGGTTTCCCTCAACCGCATATCGAACCGCTATTACGACGAAAAAGAATCAAAGGATGGGGGTCAACCGGGCTCGTGTTCAAAAACCTTATTCAAAAAGTCAAACCCAAAACCATAATAGAAATTGGCACCTTTTTAGGTGCCTCTGCTATCCACATGGCCGAGTTGACTAGTCAACTCGGCCTCCAGACACAGATTCTGTGTCTTGATGATTTTCGAGGCTGGCCTGGGTTACCAGACCAGTTTAAAGATATTAAAATGATAAATGGTGACACAATGTTGTTGTACCAATTTATGCAAAATGTGGTTTATGTTAATGCAACCGAAAGGGTTATATTTTTACCTTTTTCGACCGCGTCAACTCTAGATAAGTTATGTGAGTGGGGTGTGTTGGCGGACTTGATTGAGGTTGACGCGGGCCATGATTTTCACTCGGCTTGGTCTGATATTAATCGGGCTTATAAGTTGTTGAGGCCCGGTGGGGTTATTTTCGGGCATGATTATTTTACGGTTGCCGATAATAGAGGTGTTAGAAGAGCTGTAAATATGTTTGCCCGAGTTAACGGTCTTCGAGTCAAGGCTGATGGTCAACATTGGGTACTTGACTCGTTCTAAAAGATGATCACTTCATCTTTACATAACTTTAATGTAAATGTGTTAAATGTTAAAGGGTGAATCTTGTACATCAAGGTTTTGTAATGAACTATTTCCTTTAAACTAAAATTTGTTGTCCATAAGAGTCTTCTTTTAGGGGTCCTCTTGTCTTTGCACTTAAAAACAAATAAGTTAATTACATTACAAGTAATTGAAAAAAGTATCGAAATCACAATTGACCTTTAGCTCATATCTAAATAAGTAAGAAAAAACCGCACGATGAAACGGCTTAGTTTTAACTCAAAATATACATGTTGTCTCTTTTTATTTGTTGTAAAAAAAGCGTGAACATTTTTTTTAACGATCAACTAAATATCACTTAATCTGTCAGTCACTGGCGTACCCATACTGTAGCCAGGGTGGGCGGGGACTCTTTAAAATTTAAAAAGTTAGTGTAATTTTAAGGCAAAAATCCTGACCACCCATTTAAAAGTTCGGTTAAACCCCTCGAAAGCCTCCCACTTGAAAAATGGTTGCCCACTGGGCAGTCTAAATCCACCAAGCCATCAATTTGGGGAAAAACCCGCTGCCCAAAAGCCCAATGCGGTAGAACCCCTTTGAATCGGATTCGTTCACATCATTAAACAATTTTCAATATTTTTTTCTGCCGATTGAACACGCTTTACCGTCTTAGCTAGCGGTACTTATTTGTGATACATCAACTTCTGATGAAATATAGGTTTTGAGAAATATATGATGTGCTATTTAAAATAAATATTAAAAAACATTTGTTTAACCTGTATAGAACACAGTGCTAACCTAATCTATATATCTATATCTATATCTATATCTATATCTATATATATATATATATATATTGCAAAAAGATTAATCCTACATGTCATACTCTTATTCAATCTCTCCTTTGAGAGATGTCATATAAGATGTGATGTGGCAACTCTAAACCAATTAAAAAAAAAGAAATAAATATGATTTAACCTAATCTATTATAATCTTTAACATAATCTATTAAATACTTAATCTACTAAATCTAAATATTAAACCTTTATTATTTTATCTCTTGTGTTTCCTCCCATAACTTTTAAACGTTAATATCTTTTATATACGAGATTTTTTAAAGAAAAAAATTACACCAAATTAACGAGCGTTTTATTATCTTTCCAACGAGTACCATAGTGCTATATAAAAATCGGAGAAAAAAATGACTATTTTTTGTAACTCGACAAGTATTGTGTCGGGTTTGGGATTAGTTTAAAAAAATTTGTGGGTTTGGGTCGGGTCTGGGATTAGGTGATACCCGACCTGATTACCCGAAACAACATACCCAAATACCCGAACTACATACCCGATCATATACTCATAAATTTTTTAACGCATCACATAACCCTTAGACTAATGCGTTCGATATTTCAATAATTAACTTTTTTTTTCTTATTTCATGTTAGTTCTTTTTAGAATGATCGATTACAAACTTCCGAATTCATTTGTAATGGCACTAGATTTATACCCCGGCGCAGAGATTCGTTTTTTTTATATTTGAATGTGATAACTTATGGTAGAGATTTGTTTAAAATGATAATAATAATAATAATAGTAATAATAATAATATATTTTATTATGTTATATTAGATATTTCAACCCGGGATGCTCCCGGGATAAAAACTAGTATATATATATTGCAAAGGGATTAATCCTACATGTCATATTCTTATGCAATCTCTCCTTTGAGAGATGCCACATAAGATGTGATGTGGCAACTTTAAACCAATTAAAAAAAAAGAAATAAATATGATTTAACATAATTTATTATAATCTTTAACCTAATCTATTAAATAGTTAATCTACTAAATCTAAATATTAAACCTTTATTATTTTATCTCTTGTGTTTCCTCCCATAACTTTTAAACGTTAATATCTTTTATATACGAGATTTTTTAAAGAAAAAAATTACACCAAATTAACGAGCGTTTTATTATTTTTCCAACGAGTACCATAGTGCTATATAAAAATCGGAGAAAAAAATGACTATTTTTTGGAACCCGACATGTATTGTGTCGAGTTTGTAATTAGTTTAAAAAAATTGTAGGTTTGGGTTGGGTCTGGGATTAGGTGATACCCGACCCGATTACCCGAAACAACATACCCAAATACCCGAACTACATACCCGATCATATACCCATGAATTTTTTAACGCATCACATAACCCTTAGACTGATGCGTTCGATATTTCAACAATTAACTTTTTTTTTCTTATTTCATGTTAGTTCTTTTTAGAATGATCGATTACAAACTTCCGAATTCATTGGTAATGGCACTAGATTTATACCCGGGCGCAGAGATTCGTTTTTTTTTATATTTGAATATGATAACTTATGGCAGAGATTTGTTTAAAATAATAATAATAATAATAATAATAATAATATATTTTATTATGTGATATTAGATATTTCAACCCGGGACGCTCCCGAGATAAAAACTAGTTATACTTGTAAATAAGTGATCTAAAAATTAATATTGCACAATGTATGACTAATAAAGTCAAAGCTAAGAACAACACTACCCCGGTCTCTACTTTTTATAAAGGGATAGATGAATAAAGAATATGAATATATAAAATAACTTAGAATCTATACATATAATAAACCAAAGCCATTTTAATGACATGGCATTCAAAGAGGCATTCTCTTCTTTAAGTGTGCCATGTGTCATCCCATGTGGCATGGAGATATTTTAGGAAAAAAAGAATTTAAAAACAAAATTGGATTTTTCTCTCTTATCTCTTATGTTTCCTCCCATAATTTTTAAACGTTAATATCTTTCATATACGAGATTTTTTAAAGAAAAAAATTACGCCAAATTAACGAGCATTTTATTATCTTTCCAACGAGTACCATAGTGTTATATAAAAAACGGAGAAAAAACGACTATTTTTTTGTAGGATTATGTTCATACAGGAAAAAAAACACAAAGTGTTCAGGTAAATCATTAATCATGTATAGGCAAGTCATTAATTATGTTTGGGTAAATATGAATTCTATTTTCAACATGCGTTAGCATTGGAGTTATACATTGTTTTAGGTTAGATATTAATATTAGAGTTATACATTGTTTAAGGTTAGGCGTTAACATTGGATATACATTTTTAATTGTTTTAGGTTATGTGGTACCTGAAGCTTTCCTGCATGTAACTGTAAAGCGCATCATTCTATTTTATATGTAAGATTAATATGTCATATTAGAATGTGTCATCCCATGTGCCATTGAGATATTTTAGGAAAAAAAAATTAAAAATAAAATTGGATTTTTCTCTCGTATCTCTTATGTTTCCTCTTATAACTTTTAAATGTTAATATCTTTTATATACGAGATTTTTTAAAGAAAAAAATTACGCCAAATTAACGAGCGTTTTATTATCTTTCCAACGAGTACCATAGTGCTATATAAAAAACGGAGAAAAAACGACTATTTTTTGTAACCCGACAGGTATTGTGTCAGGTTTGGAATTAGTTTAAAAAAATTGTGGGTTTGGGCCGGGTCTGGGATTAGGTGACACCCGACCCAATAACTCTTTTTTTTATATTAGAATATGATAACTTATGGTAGAGATTTGTTTAAAATAATACTAATAATAATATAATAATAATAATAATAATAATAATAATATTCATTAATCACATATTGGCCAATGCCATTTTTATAGTTTAGATACTTCTAATTTTATTCACTTTACTTAGATTTCTCAACCCGGACGCTCCCGGGGTATAAATTAGTATAAAATAACTTATTTTGTGTTTAAGAAGAAACGAAATGTGCCCAACCACCACCAAGATTACTTTATATTTATTAAATGAATTAGTAAACTAAAAACATATAACCTATTTAGCCTACCCTACCCAAGATTTTCTTCAAGATTACTTTTATTTGTCTGTTATTAAAATATTTTGCTAAAAGCAAAAGTATATAAATACCAAATAACTTACAACGAATGTTCTTTTTATTATTTAGAGTTAACTACACAAATAGTCATTAAGTTTATAGAAAGTAACATATTAGAGTACTAACTTGTTTTTTTAACATGTTAAATGTTTATGGTTTCAGTTTTATAACAAGTTAAGGTACTAAGGCTAAATTCGTTAGTTTTTCTAGTTAAGGTTTGATAAAATGACTAAAATGCCCTATAATAATTAGAGGAGCTATTCTTTTAATTAACTCTAATTGATTATAAGGGGTTTTTTTTTTTTTTTGCAATTTATTTACATGAGAATAATCTATTAATATTATTATAACTTCAACATCATCATCATCATCATACTCAGTTAATCTCACCAATAGCAAAGCTAAGGTAAGGTCTGATGAGGGTAAGATGTAGACAACATTACCTCTACCCCGTGAGAATAGAGAGGCTGCTTCCACTGAGACCCCCGGCTCGATAATGGTTTTGAATCAAGCATTGGACATGAGGCACATAACACTTAGCAATCGGGACAAGCACGATTGGTGCATGTACCCCCTTGTCTTTTGGCTATCAACGCCACCACATGATGCATGATTAACCGTCCGACGTTTTTAACGTTATTTTCGCGAAATTAGTAAAAAATAATGTTCAAAATAGTGCAATTATACTTTTGCCCCCCGAGAGCCCACACATATATACATTATATGTGCACAACGCAAGCGGGGCTTAATTTTATCATAACTTATAAATTTTAAATTATTAAAATATACTACATTAAATAATTATACTCTATACATTTGATATATATAATTTATAAAACAATACTTTTATCCATACAACCACATGCCGAATGTGGTTTATAAAAAAATACATGTGCCAAATATGGTTTAGACTAAAGTATTATGTTATTTCTATTAAAAAGTACTGCTTTATAAAAAAATATATTATTAATATCATTTTAATGTAGGTTATAATTAAAAGTGACTAAAATGTTCAGCCATATTAAATATAGTAAATTAAATAATTATATTTTTACTCGTTAAAAGGGTTTATTCTTTTATAAAAAAAATATTAAAATTATTAAGCAGTATTGTATTGAAAAAACAAAACTTAAAAATGTTAAATTATAAATGTTTGCTAATAATATCAATAAAAGTGTTATTGCTTGTGCCACATTCGACGTCGTCCACCATTGCCTCTACGACGGTTTCGACATCGCTGGTCAATCTCCATTTTCCCTCTTTAATTTAGTATTTTTTTATACTTTAAATTTTTTAACTGTTAATAATGTTAATAGATAATTTTCATTTCAATAAAATGCAAAAATTATCCTTGTAAAAAAAATAAAATTAATTACAAGAACTAACTTTCTTGTTATTATTGGACATTTTAGTCATTTTATCAAAACCTAGTGCATGTTTGGCACTCCTTATTTGGCCTCCTTATAACTTATTGACTTAATCAAAAAGTTAATAAAGAGAAAATATTGTTTGGGTAATGGTTTTAAAAGGAGGTTTTTGTGGGTTGAAAAGGAAATAAATTATAAGTTAGAATTTGTAACTTTTTTATTAAGGAGATAAGGAGGTAGAAGAAGGAGATAAGGAGAAAGAGAGCCAAACATGACCTTAACTAGAAAAACTAACGGAGTTAGTCTTATTACCTCAACATGTTACAAAACTAAAACCATAAACCCTTAACATGTTAAAAAAATAAGTTAGTACTCTAAGATGTTACTCTCTATAAACCATAAGGACTATATGTGTAGTTAACTCTATTATTTTTGCCTTAGAGAAAAACGATAACCCAAGATGTCAACTCGCCTATAGTGGCTCATGTGAGGCAGTCCTCCCTTCCTTCCTTGCTTTAAATATTGAATAATGAACAAAAAGCAGTGATAAGTTGCGTTATATTTTTAAATATATAACTTTATTTCATAGGTATTCTTAAAGGGTTTATTTGTCTAAGGGGATATAAAGGCAATCATGATACTTGTCATCATTCAAGCATATTACGAATCAAGTATGTGTAATCTTAATAAAAAATGATTTTTAAAATGGTTGGATAATTTTTTACCTGGTGAACTAAAAAAACTGATTGACGGGGGTGTCTTCGCAGGAGGTTATGGATTAGAGCAACAATGACAAGACTTTCGGAGGGAGGGGAGGGGGCGCGGTTAAGGCTAGCCTACTTAGTTTTTTTAGCAAATGAAGCAGCTAGATAAGCAGGAAGAAGAGGCGATTTTAGGCATGACTCAAGAAGCTGCAAAAAATTTTGGACATTTATTAGCATGATAAAGCTATTACAAGTTGCCCAATAGATGGTGACATTTATATAGAATAAAATGTAAACTGAAAGCCAAAAAATAAAGATTAAGCACATAGCATGCCAATAAGAAGAGTAACCTGAACTTGGCTCTGTGTTTGGCAATGAATATAGAGGGTTGAAGGAGTGCATAAAGCTTCACATAGAGATTGGGATATTCTAAAGCGTGTTCCATCATAAGAATGAACAAGCTGCTAAGAGCCATCACATTTATAACACCTCCGATGTGATACGATTCGATCAAAAAATCACTGCACGTGGATAACTCTTGTTAGAAGACATGTATATAATGTACGCCAGAAAAATAAAAGAAAACAACTACGGATGGAACCAACCTCAACAATTTGGGATTAGACAAATAAGGGATCACTGATTGATGAAGAGTAACAAGAACCTAAGAATGAAAAGATAAGAATGTAGTCATGTACCAAAGAAAAGCCGTATGCATTAGGCTATTAGCTTTTTGCTCTAAATTTATTCGTGAGTATAAGATATTATAAGTAAGCGCACAATAATGACCAAATCACTACAAAAATACCTCCTTGTACATGTCAATAGGAAGTGATAATGTAAGGAATGCCATCCATGCTTTAGAAAACTTCAACTTCATCTTTTTGGAAATAATAGCTGAAGGTGGAGGCTGGAATTAAAAAACAAGAAGAAACTGATGCATTATATATAGCATAATAACACCTGACAAGGAAAGCAAAGTATCCATGAAGCAATATGGAAATATATACACATAGAAAGGAAAATAGAAGCAGTCGAGATGTTAGAGGGATTCTTTGGAATTCATAACCTGCATACTTCATTAAAGAAAAAGGAAACCCTTTAAACAGGGGAATACATGATCCTAACTTAACCAACTCATACTGATTACATGGTATTAACTCAAACAAATTTAACAAACTTGGGTAGGGAGTTCCCCCTCTACACACCTTATTATTACACACTTAAGTATTACGACCCAACACCCATGCATGTCAACCTGTATGCCGAGCCCGACACACATCATTTCGCTTATCAGTAAACTGTATTAAACAGTACAGTTAATCGGCCATTGACCTTCATTTTTAGGCTTGGCTTATTAGGCCAAGTATGTATATTTTAAAGTACTAATAGTCCATGTAAATTTACAGGTACGTCAAAACTTCAAATCCATTATTAACTATTCAAGGTTTTAAATTCCAATTTCATACTCTGTTGGATACCCCTTCATTTCACATACTCCCATGCTTTAGAAAGAAAAAAACTGTGACTTGATGAATTCAACATCGTATCATCACCACCGTTTTCAGTAGCTTCGTTTCTTCCGCCCCGTTTAATTCCAATCTGTGCCGCTCGCGATTAGCTGATTAAGGTATCTGCAGGTCGCTAATTAACGATTTGAAACTGTTTTCTATTATTAATGTTCTTGACCCGTTTCATTTTCAAGAATTTTTTTAGTTTATATAAAACTCAATTAATATCTAGAATATGTACACATCTTTATAACTTAATAACAATTCTTATTCACACATTTTTTTGTTTACTTCGTAATAGTAAGTTTACAATTAAAGATCATGTATTGTATGTAAATTTATCTAATACTTATACCAATAACTGATGACAATGGCTTGCTAATTTTGTAGCAACTTTGAGTGTTCAAGTTTGTTAATTTTTAATGAATCAGACTGAAATGCATTTGTAGCTGTGTGACCTTGAATGATAGATACTTTTAATGGTCACTAATTAAAGTAATATTAGTATGAATCAGAAAGAAAGAACTTGTTTACAAGGTTTGTCATAACTTACTGCATTCATTAGTGTCGATGTTAGACAAGTTGTAAGGCTAGATGTTGGCGCTCAACGTCAGAGTAAGCAACAGTTTTGCAGGTGGAGGGGTGTAAAGGACACTCGAAGGGGCGAAAGTCAGGGGCGGCGCTAAGCGGATGTCACGGGCTTTGTTGAGGCGGCTCCGACGTAGATGGTAGTAGTGTCTCTGGCGTTAATCCACAATGGGGAGCCTAACCTTGATAGTTGCAAAAATCATATAAGTTTTTCAACAAGCGAAGACATGGTTCGTTGTATAGGAAATCAATATTCATCAAATATGACAATCAATGTTGGTTGTTTAGGAAATGTAAAACTTGATTATCACAACCCATAACATTATCAAACCCAAACTTTTGGATTTAAAATAACCCATAGTTTACCAACAATCACAATCTTCACAAACATTCAGTAACCTGTGTCCGGCCTAACATTTCAATTAGCTCAAGAACCCAATAACTAATGACAATGGCTTGCTACTTTAATTTTGCAACAAGTGCTCAACAAATTATTTGAGTATCCTAATCCTTATCTCAGTTTGAGGATTCATACAATTTTTAAACATCAATTCCATCTTCAATAATATTTATATCATCAGTTAACAATATAGTTAAGTGATTATTGCTTATACTAAATTCAATTTATTACCAAAGCACATCTTCTACAATCTTTATACTAAACCATGTGTTATCTGGTGCTTATTATATTTTGGTATAGTTGATATAACTCAAGTTACTAAGCCTATTTGTGAAGCCTTATGTGTAGACAAACTATCATTCACTTCATTTGATTTAGATATACTATATAGTGAATAAATAGGATATCTTTAGTGTTTTGAATTATAAAATTTATAAGAATAACTATGAATACTTCACTAAACTTATTGCCTACATGAGATAAATCTACCTCATCATCACCATAGTCATCCACTTCTTCTGATACATGTCTACCACCGTTTCTTGTTGTTTTCATGCCGTTGGCAGTGAATTATAAGTACAACCATTCATCTTAGCAAATAAAACAATAAAAAGCAGCTACTGAAATGATTAATTATAGCAACAAAAAAATATCAAAACTATGAAAACATAAAAAATAAATAAATCAAAACCTGCGGAAGGAGATTCAAACATAGCTTCAACTGTCATCCGATTTAGAGAAATTCTTATACAACAAAATGGGTGGATTGAGGAACTGATTTAAGCCTTGAGACCTCGATTGATTTCAAATAGGTAGTGGATTGATTAAAGAAAAGGGAAGAGAAACCCAAGGGTTTTAGGTTTCTTCCGAAAAATTAGATGCTTAATGAGGTGTGATACCAGCGTCCCTTTCCTTTATCGCACCTCAGCTGCTTCCACCATCAACACCATCACCTTTCCAAACCCGTAAACATCGCCATCATCCACCACCTACCAAATAGAAGTGTGATGAAGGCGACGGTTAGCGAGCTGTGTATACCACCAACATCATCTCATCGACCACCCTGTACCAGCTTAACATAATAACATGTACCTAAACAACAAACATGACAACATAAATCATACTCAATCAAAACCCATCAGCAAGATCATATGCATACCAACATAATAAAAAAAATTGACTATATAAAATCAAACAAACTGTCACAGCATCTCCAAACATGTTAAAAATCTAAACTCAAAGGTAAAATGATCGTACCTGCTGCCGAAGATGGAACGGATAAACATTCAAATGGAAATTGATTAAAAAAATGAAAAATTGTTCATAACTTGTGAGAAGAAACAACTTTGCTAAAGCAACACTTTGTTTGCGCAACAACCCGAAGAAATCCAATAATAGGACTATAGGGCAAAGAACAGAGGATATAGGACAATAGGGCAAAGAACAGAGGATGAATGGTGAGTTTACTATGGTGGCCTGGTGAGATTGATGGTCTATTGAAGGGTTGCAAGGGTCTTAACTTTGGACGGAAAATGAAACCGTCTTGAATTAATACAGAGGGGTCGATTCATTAGTCCTGAGAGTTCAACATGAGGTACAAGGGTACTAATGTAAATTTCTTTTGAAATTGTAAAGGATGAAGTGAGTGAAATGTCTATATTACCCTCCTAAGTGTCTTAATTGTCACAATTCTCCCCATAATACCCTTAAATTTCTTGCTTAAATATGTTGTACATGGTGCTTGTTAAGTTGTATAGAGGTGAAAATGACCATGTTGGCCATCACTCCTCCTTTATAATGTACTAGTGTGAATGCCCGCGCGTTGCAGCGGGTGTGATGCTAACATAAGATTCAATTATGATGCTTATTATGAAAACACATTACGGGTTTTTAACATTTTATTCCATTCACCTGAAAAATAGTCGTAGATATTTCCATTCCGCAGGAATTCCGCATGATATTTCAGCGACAATTTATATTGTGAATCTTGTTTTGTTAGTTTATAAAGCATCTTGTGATATATCGTACGATGGACGCACAACTTGAGCATGACATCAACTATGCCTTTAATGTTTTTAGTTGATTTCAACATACATTATAGACCTCATGCCTCAAGCTCGAATGTGTATCAACCGTGCTACATATGTGTCTTGTCTTGTCTTGATCTCTCATGGTCGGCTATCTCTTCACTGGTAGAGGACTGAATCCAGGGATTCAATTTCAAAAGAACAAAGTTTTTGAATCTCTTGTCGCATGTTGACTATACCTCTGGCCCATTAGACTGGTCAACCCATCAACAGCCCCACATTAGCTTCGAGTTTCACCGTTGCTTTCATGAACCTTTTGGTAACTGAGGGCTCAAGGAAGAGCTTTTGCCTTAGAGAAAAACGATAACCCAAGATGTCAACTCGCCTATAGTGGCTCATGTGAGGCAGTCCTCCCTTCCTTCCTTGCTTTAAATATTGAATAATGAACAAAAAGCAGTGATAAGTTGCGTTATATTTTTAAATATATAACTTTATTTCATAGGTATTCTTAAAGGGTTTATTTGTCTAAGGGGATATAAAGGCAATCATGATACTTGTCATCATTCAAGCATATTACGAATCAAGTATGTGTAATCTTAATAAAAAATGATTTTTAAAATGGTTGGATAATTTTTTACCTGGTGAACTAAAAAAACTGATTGACGGGGGTGTCTTCGCAGGAGGTTATGGATTAGAGCAACAATGACAAGACTTTCGGAGGGAGGGGAGGGGGCGCGGTTAAGGCTAGCCTACTTAGTTTTTTTTAGCAAATGAAGCGGCTAGATAAGCAGGAAGAAGAGGCGATTTTAGGCATGACTCAAGAAGCTGCAAAAAATTTTGGACATTTATTAGCATGATAAAGCTATTACAAGTTGCCCAATAGATGGTGACATTTATATAGAATAAAATGTAAACTGAAAGCCAAAAAATAAAGATTAAGCACATAGCATGCCAATAAGAAGAGTAACCTGAACTTGGCTCTGTGTTTGGCAATGAATATAGAGGGTTGAAGGAGTGCATAAAGCTTCACATAGAGATTGGGATATTCTAAAGCGTGTTCCATCATAAGAATGAACAAGCTGCTAAGAGCCATCACATTTATAACACCTCCGATGTGATACGATTCGATCAAAAAATCACTGCACGTGGATAACTCTTGTTAGAAGACATGTATATAATGTACGCCAGAAAAATAAAAGAAAACAACTACGGATGGAACCAACCTCAACAATTTGGGATTAGACAAATAAGGGATCACTGATTGATGAAGAGTAACAAGAACCTAAGAATGAAAAGATAAGAATGTAGTCATGTACCAAAGAAAAGCCGTATGCATTAGGCTATTAGCTTTTTGCTCTAAATTTATTCGTGAGTATAAGATATTATAAGTAAGCGCACAATAATGACCAAATCACTACAAAAATACCTCCTTGTACATGTCAATAGGAAGTGATAATGTAAGGAATGCCATCCATGCTTTAGAAAACTTCAACTTCATCTTTTTGGAAATAATAGCTGAAGGTGGAGGCTGGAATTAAAAAACAAGAAGAAACTGATGCATTATATATAGCATAATAACACCTGACAAGGAAAGCAAAGTATCCATGAAGCAATATGGAAATATATACACATAGAAAGGAAAATAGAAGCAGTCGAGATGTTAGAGGGATTCTTTGGAATTCATAACCTGCATACTTCATTAAAGAAAAAGGAAACCCTTTAAACAGGGGAATACATGATCCTAACTTAACCAACTCATACTGATTACATGGTATTAACTCAAACAAATTTAACAAACTTGGGTAGGGAGTTCCCCCTCTACACACCTTATTATTACACACTTAAGTATTACGACCCAACACCCATGCATGTCAACCTGTATGCCGAGCCCGACACACATCATTTCGCTTATCAGTAAACTGTATTAAACAGTACAGTTAATCGGCCATTGACCTTCATTTTTAGGCTTGGCTTATTAGGCCAAGTATGTATATTTTAAAGTACTAATAGTCCATGTAAATTTACAGGTACGTCAAAACTTCAAATCCATTATTAACTATTCAAGGTTTTAAATTCCAATTTCATACTCTGTTGGATACCCCTTCATTTCACATACTCCCATGCTTTAGAAAGAAAAAAACTGTGACTTGATGAATTCAACATCGTATCATCACCACCGTTTTCAGTAGCTTCGTTTCTTCCGCCCCGTTTAATTCCAATCTGTGCCGCTCGCGATTAGCTGATTAAGGTATCTGCAGGTCGCTAATTAACGATTTGAAACTGTTTTCTATTATTAATGTTCTTGACCCGTTTCATTTTCAAGAATTTTTTTAGTTTATATAAAACTCAATTAATATCTAGAATATGTACACATCTTTATAACTTAATAACAATTCTTATTCACACATTTTTTTGTTTACTTCGTAATAGTAAGTTTACAATTAAAGATCATGTATTGTATGTAAATTTATCTAATACTTATACCAATAACTGATGACAATGGCTTGCTAATTTTGTAGCAACTTTGAGTGTTCAAGTTTGTTAATTTTTAATGAATCAGACTGAAATGCATTTGTAGCTGTGTGACCTTGAATGATAGATACTTTTAATGGTCACTAATTAAAGTAATATTAGTATGAATCAGAAAGAAAGAACTTGTTTACAAGGTTTGTCATAACTTACTGCATTCATTAGTGTCGATGTTAGACAAGTTGTAAGGCTAGATGTTGGCGCTCAACGTCAGAGTAAGCAACAGTTTTGCAGGTGGAGGGGTGTAAAGGACACTCGAAGGGGCGAAAGTCAGGGGCGGCGCTAAGCGGATGTCACGGGCTTTGTTGAGGCGGCTCCGACGTAGATGGTAGTAGTGTCTCTGGCGTTAATCCACAATGGGGAGCCTAACCTTGATAGTTGCAAAAATCATATAAGTTTTTCAACAAGCGAAGACATGGTTCGTTGTATAGGAAATCAATATTCATCAAATATGACAATCAATGTTGGTTGTTTAGGAAATGTAAAACTTGATTATCACAACCCATAACATTATCAAACCCAAACTTTTGGATTTAAAATAACCCATAGTTTACCAACAATCACAATCTTCACAAACATTCAGTAACCTGTGTCCGGCCTAACATTTCAATTAGCTCAAGAACCCAATAACTAATGACAATGGCTTGCTACTTTAATTTTGCAACAAGTGCTCAACAAATTATTTGAGTATCCTAATCCTTATCTCAGTTTGAGGATTCATACAATTTTTAAACATCAATTCCATCTTCAATAATATTTATATCATCAGTTAACAATATAGTTAAGTGATTATTGCTTATACTAAATTCAATTTATTACCAAAGCACATCTTCTACAATCTTTATACTAAACCATGTGTTATCTGGTGCTTATTATATTTTGGTATAGTTGATATAACTCAAGTTACTAAGCCTATTTGTGAAGCCTTATGTGTAGACAAACTATCATTCACTTCATTTGATTTAGATATACTATATAGTGAATAAATAGGATATCTTTAGTGTTTTGAATTATAAAATTTATAAGAATAACTATGAATACTTCACTAAACTTATTGCCTACATGAGATAAATCTACCTCATCATCACCATAGTCATCCACTTCTTCTGATACATGTCTACCACCGTTTCTTGTTGTTTTCATGCCGTTGGCAGTGAATTATAAGTACAACCATTCATCTTAGCAAATAAAACAATAAAAAGCAGCTACTGAAATGATTAATTATAGCAACAAAAAAATATCAAAACTATGAAAACATAAAAAATAAATAAATCAAAACCTGCGGAAGGAGATTCAAACATAGCTTCAACTGTCATCCGATTTAGAGAAATTCTTATACAACAAAATGGGTGGATTGAGGAACTGATTTAAGCCTTGAGACCTCGATTGATTTCAAATAGGTAGTGGATTGATTAAAGAAAAGGGAAGAGAAACCCAAGGGTTTTAGGTTTCTTCCGAAAAATTAGATGCTTAATGAGGTGTGATACCAGCGTCCCTTTCCTTTATCGCACCTCAGCTGCTTCCACCATCAACACCATCACCTTTCCAAACCCGTAAACATCGCCATCATCCACCACCTACCAAATAGAAGTGTGATGAAGGCGACGGTTAGCGAGCTGTGTATACCACCAACATCATCTCATCGACCACCCTGTACCAGCTTAACATAATAACATGTACCTAAACAACAAACATGACAACATAAATCATACTCAATCAAAACCCATCAGCAAGATCATATGCATACCAACATAATAAAAAAAATTGACTATATAAAATCAAACAAACTGTCACAGCATCTCCAAACATGTTAAAAATCTAAACTCAAAGGTAAAATGATCGTACCTGCTGCCGAAGATGGAACGGATAAACATTCAAATGGAAATTGATTAAAAAAATGAAAAATTGTTCATAACTTGTGAGAAGAAACAACTTTGCTAAAGCAACACTTTGTTTGCGCAACAACCCGAAGAAATCCAATAATAGGACTATAGGGCAAAGAACAGAGGATATAGGACAATAGGGCAAAGAACAGAGGATGAATGGTGAGTTTACTATGGTGGCCTGGTGAGATTGATGGTCTATTGAAGGGTTGCAAGGGTCTTAACTTTGGACGGAAAATGAAACCGTCTTGAATTAATACAGAGGGGTCGATTCATTAGTCCTGAGAGTTCAACATGAGGTACAAGGGTACTAATGTAAATTTCTTTTGAAATTGTAAAGGATGAAGTGAGTGAAATGTCTATATTACCCTCCTAAGTGTCTTAATTGTCACAATTCTCCCCATAATACCCTTAAATTTCTTGCTTAAATATGTTGTACATGGTGCTTGTTAAGTTGTATAGAGGTGAAAATGACCATGTTGGCCATCACTCCTCCTTTATAATTTATAATGTATTATAGATTATAGATATAGATTATAGATTATAGATAATCTTTTACCGCCGTTTTTTACTCCTTTGATTATTCGAGGTTGATGCGTTCCTTAACCGATGCAACACTCACTTCCATCTTTCATCCACGTGGAATCTCTAAGCCACAGACACGCCACGTGTCACTAACCGCCACACACAATCGTGTCCATAAAACCCCACCAAAACCATAACCGTCATTCGTTTGATCAACGCTAAAAAAACAATGGATAAGAAACAAGAATCAAAGAACAATGGATGCAAAGAAGACGATCATGACGTGCCTCGAATGCAACTTAACCATATCTCTAGGGTCTGCAAGTCAGTCGAGGACTCGGTTGAGTTCTACAAGAAGGTGTTAGGGTTCGTGTCGATCGAACGTCCTCAGACGTTCGATTTCGATGGGGCGTGGTTGTTTAATTATGGGATTGGGATTCATTTGGTTCAATCTAAGGATGAACATAAGTTACCTGATAATAATGATGATTTGGATCCCATGGATAATCATATATCCTTTCAGGTACTTAATGATGATTTGGATCCCAACTTTTTCGTTTCGTAGTGTAAATTTTACCGAAGAAAATTTTTATCTGTCAAAATAACTACGGCCCATTAAGTTTTTCGGCCCATTAAGTTTTTCGTTCAAGATCCGCCATTGTCGATAGGGAAATTTTTTTAAATGGTCTATTTATCAAAAGTATGAATTTGATTTTCTTTTAAAATGTTTGATGACCAATTAGAATTTTTTTTTTTTTAAAGAAAGCAAAAATTCTTGTTAGTTGCTATCTCTGTGGGATGTTGATGTGCTAACTGATAACCAAATATTAGTTTAACATCTGTGGGATGTTGATGTCAAAACCAAATATTTGTTGCCCGCCTGCCCGTTATCTTAATGTAATTTTCTTTGTCCGAGAAAAAAAAATCTTTAAATTAAAAAAAAAAAAAAAAGTAAGATTAATTTCATTAAAAAAAAAAAAAAAAAACTACTACAGGGGCAGGGACCGTATAATTCGCTTGTATCTTTGTATAATTCACTTATATCTTTTGTTTTGTTTTTAAGAACGGTATAATTCACTTGTATTTTCTGTTAAACAATTGGTTTTAATATGATTCCTATATGATCTATAAGTGTATGCATAACTATATACCATAAACCTCGGTGCCAACGATTAGAAAGCCCAAAATTAACTATATATAGTTTATTTTTTAGAATCTCGGGGCACTAAAAAATAGGCCCAAAGCTCTAGCTTTATTTCACTCGTCTTGAGCGCCCTGGATTGAGAGAGAATAGACTTTAAAACACAGAATTCCATTAACATTAAATGAAGACATACATAGGTATATATAAAGGAATATTTAGGATGTGAGTTGGTGCCTCCCGTTTACAATTTGGCTGTTGCTAACTGTCACTATACTTAGGATAATCTTTTGGTTACTAATTGATGTATAAGATTATGGTCCTACATTTTGTCCCCTCGTGCTTCAATTCGCTTCATCATATCACCAATTAGCCAAATATAGCGACTTCACTTTGATAGTTGGAACATCACCAACCATCAAAGTGAAATCGCTATCCAGAAGTCGCCATCCTAGATGATGACTTCACATGGCAATAGCGACTTCCAAAATTAATAAACGGAAAATTTAATCCCGTTATTCTATGTCTTCGGCATAACTCCCACGACACCAAAGATGTTATCTATTTTCATTCCTCATTGATGGTTTTAAGAGTCTTCTTTAATGAAAAAACAGCATATTTAGTTGGGGTTTCATTGTTCAGTGTGAGGACATGGCGGCATTGGAGCGAAAATTGAAGGAACTGGACATCAAGTGCATAAAGAGAACAGTTGGTGGGAAAGAAGACGGTGTGATTGACCAGCTCTTTTTTAACGACCCAGACGGGTTCATGATTGAGATCTGCAACTGCGAGAATGTGAAGCTGAAGCCCGCGGGTTCCATTGGCCGGATTAAACTGCCGCACGACCTCCATAACCCGCCTTTGGAGCTCGACCCTAACGCTGCAAAAGGCAGCTGAATCAATCATGGTTTTCCTGTATTTTTCTACTTGTTTTTCATTGTTATGATGAGTTATTTATTTGATTTGTGCCTGTGATTCGTATGCGCTATGTGTCTTCGCCAATGAATCTCTTAAATGTATGTTAGTCATTTATACACAAATACATATAACATTATGACCTGTTTCTAGTAACTAATTATATCATATTTTCTTAACGAATTATCTCATACACAAGGCGACCTAAACCTGTTTTTGAGTCTCGAATAGATTCCAAGATATAACAGGAAACAAGCCGCAACAACAGAATGGAAGACTATGGAACTCGTTAGTCGCTAGTCGCTAATCAGGATTACAATATCAGCTAGCTTTTGCAATCACAAAAAAACAACCCATAAAAGACAATGAAACATGCATACTTCCAATCATCCTTGAAACTATACTGAATAAAGCCCAAATCACTAGACATTCATACACTCCAATAACCAATCATGTCCAATAACGTCATGAATGAATTTGAAGTTAAAAAAAAACATGTCAAGATAATTTTTTTTTTTTTTATAAAGTTTAAAATTTCATTAAAACAAACACAACCAATTACAAGTGATACGTATGTAAACGGGCCACAAGTTGCACCGCTACCCCTTTTTGTATTGCAAAACCTACTCTATTGAAAATAAAACATTGGCCCTTAGCAGCTGGGCAATTACTTTGCATAACTTTCTTCACGCTATCGAGGAGCTTGATTGCTTGCGGGGCCAGCGCTCCAAAAGTATCAAAAGCGAAGGGCACAAACACATGCTGGTTCTCTAGACAAGCCGCTTCATGTTTATCCACTTTTTTGCCCTCAGCTTTCAAAACTGCCTGCCCAGCCACAAAACCCGAATCCCGAAGTCCCACCAATGGGGATACCCCAGTCAGGTCGACACACGCATGCTTGCCTTGCGCCCATCCGAACACAAGAACATCCGCTGGCCTCAATGTGGACCGCCCGTCACGTGGGTCCGTCAAGAAATTCACTGAGGCCTTTTTTTTGGCTGAAATCTCTGCCCTTCGTAAAACATCACATAGAACATCTCTAACCAGGTCATGTCTGTATTTAAAGCCTGGTAACTCCTTACAATGTAGGGCGTGTTCTCCAAACTTGTCCAAGCGTGTTTTTTACAGATCGGACAGGTTCGTCGACGGGGAACATGGGAATCATCAGTCGGTATTTGAGGACCGCCCGATATTCGATAGCCGACATATGTTGCCCTAGTCCGTTCAATTGGGAGTGTAGTGAGGAAATCTTGAGCATGGGCCTCTTTAAGACATTCAAACACCGCTTTCTGGCGCGAAGACATGTTAAACTCCTCCTCCATAGTCTGCATGGCTTTACAGGTAAACGCACTCGCCAAGATTTTTTGAGGCTTTTTTGGGGCGATGTCTTTATCTGTAAAGCCGCCCACATCTACATTGGGGAGAGAGCTGCGAATGTTGTCCAGTGCGAGCTTATAATCATCGTCCATTCCAACCACCCCGCTGTTCCTTAGTATGTGTTCCTGTAGCTTCCAAGACTGTGCCCTAGAAGACACATACACATATGCGGATATATCTTCCGCCGAGCACAGGCCCAAGCCCCCCGAGCTGATTGGTAAGGACGTCAATCGCCATTGAAGATCCCCAAAAAAAGCTCCCCCACAAACAACGATATCCTCAACAGCACCTCGGAGACCTTTGTCAAAAATGGATACTGCCTCCCCAACAAAGGTCGGTTGGCACGTTCGAAGCCCAAACAACAATTTAGCCACGTCCATACATGAGCGAAGCGATAAGAGCTCACTTTGGGGGTCCCGTAACTTCTGCAAAATGCCCATCAGTCCAACCGCGCGCCGAGCCCTCTTGACTCTGATAAAATCATACGTAATATTATCAACCCATACAACAAGCATACAAAGAGCTTTACCAGAACAAAACTCTGATTGAAAAGAATCCAATGAAAATGTTCGAATGGAACCGACGCAATGGTCATGAGAATAGACGATAAACAAAAAAAAAACAGGTTTATTTCAACGCGAATAATTGTAGGCGATCAACAAGATTGAAAAGACTCAAACTAGGAACACTGCCAATATGTCGTTTTGTCGTTCAGGGCTTAGACACTTGGATTTTGTTGGTTCCCCATTTTTTTAAACTCGATTTTGGACGCTTTCAATTTCCAAACTAGTCGCCACTCAAAGCCCAATGAAAGCAAACCCAGAATTTGTATTTCAAAAGGCTCTTATCAAAGTGAAGGCCCAACTAGACACTTGGGTAGTAGAAGAAGTATAAAACAATTAAAAAGGGGGCTGAGCTTTTTAGAGCATTTTAAATTTATTTAGGCCCTTGCTTTCTTTAGAAGCCCTTTAGACTTTGGAGCAATCTTTAGAGCAATCATGTTATTCATGCTAGAGTCTCCATCCTTATAATGATCTTATAGTCTGAACGGGCACGATGATTTCTGTCGTGCTCTTAGAAGAAAGTCGAGTTCCAAAAAAAATATAATCTTGCCGACAAGGCAAAACTAAATTATTAATGATCATATATCCAAAAAATGCTGCTGAAAAGATTCTCAATTCTGCAGCTTTGTCAGACACTCTATGGTTTTGATTTTGCTACGTTCTTCAAAATCAACTTACCAACAACATAGAGGTGCCCTTATACAGAACCCATTGGAAAAAGGTAGCCCAAGTCCGGCCCAACCCAAACATAAGGGGCCCCTAAGCCCACGCAAGCACGTCCTGAGGAAAACCCGACCTGCCACTCGTCCGATGGCACAACAGTGACGAGTCTTCCATCACCTCCTTAAGGACCACTGAGCTATAAGCCCAAGGTCAATTTGAGGTCACAAATTATAATACTTTTTAATCATATATTTTTTTACAAACAAATAATAATTCATTGATATATAAAGGGCAAATTACATGGGGTGATGAGATAGCAGGTAGACGGCAAAAAAGCTGCCGATATAGTTAGTTTGTAAGTTTATGATTATAGTTCGTGCTATTATGTAAATAGTTAATAGTTTGGGCTCAGATTATAATTAGTCAGATTTGCAAAACGTACGTCGCAATGTTTGTGAAACGACATGACGGTTACCAACGGGATGCAGCGGTTTGTTAAAAGTCGCGTCGGTTACGATGGAGGATTCTGGCAAGTATAAATACGCCGGTAGGATCAGTTGTAATAATTTGTTCATGTACTGAAGTTACAATACAAATCAGTTTCTTTGTCATATTTTTTAACGGCTAACTAAATATCATCTGAACTGTCAGTGGGTTAGCACTGGACAAACGGCTGCTCACTCGGCAACCCAAGCGCTGCCGGAAAGCCCACAGCGGTAAAACCCCTCTGGATCGGATTCGAACTTGAGACCAAATTAATGACCTCAAGCTTTTATCTTGATTTCGTTATTGTGTGTTAATCGATCCTGCTTAGCAACAAAAAAAAAGGCCTTAAATAATGTTACAAAATTCCATGTTTGACATGTCAAGCGCGCAAGAACTTACGCACACAATACATAAAAACAATGGCGATTTTATTCAGACGTTTAAGGTTTCAAAGAATTAGTATGAGAAGCAAGCCATGTCTCGACAATGACCATTGATTCTTCAGGCTTGTATAGTGCTATTGCGTGACCCGCACCCTGCAAAACATACATTATTTAGTCATGTTTAGTCTGTGCATGCGTCATATATGAAGCACTGTTGTTTTCATCTAGTTTTAGTTATATAACAAGACTAAATTAAATGGTCAATTGATGACAACACAAATGTTAATATAATACGTGATTAATAATAACTATGTGGTTCTTGAAACTTACCTTGATGGTAGCATATTTCAAAGAGAATTTGGCTTCTGAGTATGTCTTCTCATATCTACATACCAACAAGAGAAATATTCATAATCAAGATTAGGTTTTGGATTTTCAAAGTTCACTTTTATTTATCAAAACATTTGTTATCAGGCGAAGCTTGGTTCTAGAATCGGAGGGGACCGGACTCAATTTTTTTCGATCGGTAGTGACAAATCGGCGGGGGCCGGACTCAATTTACTTATGAAAATTGCAAATTTTTACTACTGCGCCAAAAAACAGGGGGGGGGGGGGATGGCCCCTATATATCATTCGCCCCTGTTTGTTATATATGTGGAAACTAAAAAATAATGCGTACTTCGGTGTGGTGAGTCAAAACAACCAAAGTATAGAGCGTTCTAGTGCGATGAATTTCTAAAATAATAAGAATAATAACTCACCCGGCAACTTGAGTTTGAACGAACCATGGTTTCCAAGTACTTTGGACATTTAGTTTGAGACTATTTATCCATTGCTTTGTGCCCACGTACGGAAATGTCATGTCATGATCACCACTGTAAACAATTCAACACACTTTTAAATAAACTATAAATTAGGGTGTGTGTGTGTGGGGGGGGGGGGGGGGGGGGTTGTTTCTAAGGAGATTACTTTATGATCAAGGCATGACATTTCTTGGTAACAAGTTTTTTATAGTATGCCAAGCTGCTAAAGATATCATGCGAGTAATATTT
Organism: Ambrosia x helenae; assembly: GCA_030844895.1. Taxonomy (NCBI): domain Eukaryota; kingdom Viridiplantae; phylum Streptophyta; class Magnoliopsida; order Asterales; family Asteraceae; genus Ambrosia; species Ambrosia x helenae. Next base: position 107,376,430 of record CM061223.1, on the reverse strand, counting down.
GGTGTCGGGTCTCCCAAATAAAGAACTAATGTTCGCGTTGCTGATTTGAAAATTGTCAACTGTTCCCTGCACACACACAAACAACACAAACATCCAACGTATTAATAATCATTGATCGCATCCTGACATGTCAAAAACGCTTGATGCGCAAAATTGAGGCAAGATACATCAATAAACCAAGGACAAGTTATAATATCTTTGTTAAGCACAACTACGATCAAATAGCTCATGCTCGATTTAATACATTTGATTAGCGTACCTTACGAATGTTAAGAGCTTTCCTGACGGATTTCTTGTTCGCCCATATATTGGAATATGAATAAATTGATTCCTAAAGATAAAAATACAATTATGGTAAACGTTATTAATCTAAGATATATAGCGCGACGGTTAAGAATTTTGGGTCTAGCGTTAAGTTTACTCGACAAGTTTGGTTTGGATCTTGTCTATTGCAAATGGGATCTAAGATGTAATTCACATTAACTCGATCTAAGCACTGCGAATGAAAGAGTTTATAGTTAGAACGCGTATAAGAGGCGAATACTATAAGTAACAAATGAACGGGAACACTCATCATCAACTTCAACTCACCTCCTTTATCGGACGAAGACTATCCAAACACAATGTATTATTAGGATCAACATGTATGTATTTACCTCCACAATGTTCATTTGCTGGCTGCAAAGATATAAATTGGACTAAATTACCAACAAGTCAAACGTATTTCAGTTGATGCATGGAGTAAAGGACTCATGTTACCTCATAGAGTTCATCTTCTATAAGTCCAGCTCGATGAGCGAATTCGGTTCTTGCATTAAAATCTATGAACTTGTCAGTATGAGGATTCACAATCAAGAAACCCTAAACCAAGATCCAAATTATTAGATAAAACATATTAGTTAAGATTACATAAAATGTATTAGTTAGGATTAATTTATTTCGTGGATAAGATTAATCCCCCCCCCTCCCCCCCCCCCCCCCCCCCCTTTCCTGAAACTTGTCAAGTTATATCAAAATAGAAGGTAGACGGGCAACAAGCTACGCCGCCACCAATTTTGAATTGCGAACCCTAATATACCAAATACAAAACTCTGTCCCCTGGAGATAAACTATTGCTGTGAATAACCTATTGGACCCTGGAGGTTAATTGTAATTATTTTTTTGTTACAATTAGGAGTTATGATTAGACTAGATTTGCTTTGTAATTATTTTTATTGTACTCCTATGTATAGTTGATCAATAATACACAAGACGCTATGCGATTTCCATTACTCTATACAAATACACGACCTATATATATACACAAATACACGAACTATATATATGACCGATAACATGTGGTAAAATGCGACTTTATGTACAACATATCAAGTTACCTTAATTTTTAGTTCTGGTCTAACACCTCGTTCAATGCCTACAAAATGAGAAATTTAATAAAGAACACATCTCATGATCGAAGCATAGCTTCATCATTAATAACAGGTAACGTTTTAAACATGTCATATTTTTTTTGGTTGGTAAAGCTTATATGTTGTTGGTTTTTGAACATGAAAAGACAATGGTTACCATCGTATATATTTGAAACGACTCTTGGAATGATAAATCCCATGTAAGAAATCCCAGTAATGTACAATGGATTATTGAGAAAGGTAGGATGATCCATGAGCCACTACAAATTCATCAAAACACAAATTAACTTTAGGAAAATAATTTCATCACCAAAATATGTAAAAACTAGTACTCCCTCCGTCCCTATTTAAATGTCATGGGCTCAAAAACACACATTTTAAGAAATCTTTTGTTTGTATGTGGTAAAATGACAATAATATCCTCAAAAGTGGTGATTGTGTTTTGTCTTTTATGAACAAAACTGGAAATTGCATTTCTCTTTTTGAAAATTGACATTTAATTTGGGACAACCAAAAATAGAAAGATGGACATTTAAACAGGGACGGAGGGAGTATATATTAAGCCACTGCTAGCGACCACCAACGCTGATGTTTCAACGACACTATATATGATTAATTTTAAGTAGAAAACCATAAGGCCATACGGTGTGGTCACACACCACTCCACCACCACCACCACCACCTGCCACGTCACTCCATCCTCCACCACATTCCTCCGTCACCAAGTTAGGGGTGTGGTGATGGTCTTCACCCACAAACCAGCCTCCACACATTTGGACCGTGACAACCGTGAGCTCCCTCACGGTCATCACGCCCTGAGGGAGAGGGGTGATGTTGGCGTGAGGTCACGGGGTCACGGCCCTCTCACGAGCCTCACACGTACCCACACCATTAGGCCTAAGAACTGCATAAATACTTGTATAGTGTGGGCAGAAAACGAGAAAACAAATGCATGGTAGCAATTTTTGTCTTAGATATCATATTCAAAGCAACTAATACATGTAGGGATGAGCTCGGGACGGTATCGGTACTAACCGATACTGATACCGATCCCGAAAACTTTCAAAACTCAATACCGATACCAATAACATACGGTACGGTATCGGTTCGGTATCGCTAAATACTGATACCATACCGATCCCGTACCGATACCGATAATACCGAAACCGAAAACTTCTAAATGTAGGTACCGATACCGAACACCCTCGGTTCGGTATCGGTTCGGTACGTGATCGGAACCGGAACGGGACGGGATCGGTATTCATCGCTATGTGCTTTTCCCTAAATACATGTTACTTAATGTATTCTACTTAAAATTGCACATTTAAAAGGCAGGCCATTTACTTAGAGAGCCAACCAATTATGATTACAAACATAGCACTCGTACATCTACGTATCATCAAAGTAAAGTGATTTTAGATATGTATTACCTTCCTTATAAACTCATAGGCATGCGTAACTGCAAGGGAATCACTGTTCTTTAATGATTCCCATCTCTTTACATATGAAAAACCCGTGCCAACAGGAAGATCTATGAATATGATGTTAGCCGTCTACAAGAAACCATAAAACTTTTATCAAAATAAAGTTGATACGTGCACACACATATATATACACACTAATATTGAAATTGTACCATTTACTCCAATCTAACCCTCTAAAGTTTTCTCCTATTTGATAATGTTTTTAATTTGAAGCCTATCTCTATATACATTACAAGAAGTAAAAATTATTGATAAAATAATTAAACATTTTAGATTTTTTTTTCTCTCTCACGTGCGCATACACACATTATACACACACACAAAGATCTTATTTTGTGAGAACTGTGAGAATGATTCAAATGGATATGTAGGTATTATGTTTTAGGTTGTTTTGGCTACAAAAACACCGGACACAAAAATTTAAAACACAATGCAATGTATTGAGCAATGAAATTTAAAACACACTACTTAACTTTCCTGGCACGTGTTTTAAGTTTTAAGCCTTACATTGCTTTGTGTATTTAACGAGTTTACGCCACCCCGCGCGTTACAACGGGTCGTTGATTATGAACGTGTTTAGTATTGCTATATGATATGCGAAGATTTCTAAAATCTATTTGGTTGTTTTTCAAATCGTGAATTAATTGGTATTCGCGATTTGAGCAAGAATGGTAGGGGTTCGTATGGGGCTATACAATTGGCGAAGTTTGTTAATGGTTATCATATATATAAATTAGGTGGTTTTGGGTAAGTTATAAATGTTAAAAGGGTCGGGCTATTCATCTTTTTTAAGATAGGAAATAAATAGACGGGTAAATTGAGTGGAGAAGAAGGAGCGGGTGAGATTGGAGAAGAAAAATGGTACCGACTCATGACTACATCACTGACTATGGCGTTTCAGTGTTATGTGAGATGTCGTATCGGCTACTGAGAAGGCGGCGATTGACATAACAAAACGATTACCTCGCTTGATTACCTAAAAGTATATAGATTCTTGTCTGATGGATAAATAGAGGTGGTTGTCGGTGATGTATAGTGATGAGCGACTATGGCCAAAGTCGGTGTACAATTGCAACAACGAAACAAAGAGCAACGTAGATCGAATGACGTAACCGGTGAGCATGTAATTGATATTTAGATGACCGACGATTAGAAAGTAGTCCTAAATGGATGGTGGTTACCAATCGTCAGAGTTTTCACACCGATTCAAATTCTTTGAAAAATAAAATTAATATATTTTGTTATTATTTAAAAATTTTAAATTCCGTTTTTTTCCTTACAAAAATTGTCAAAAATAATCTAAAAAATGGTTTATTGGACCTTCTTATGGATGTTGATTTTGGATTCAATATGCTTTAAAATTTTGATGAGCAAAATATGGGGAAATTTTAATTGATGTGTTCTTCGTTTGTAAATCTTAAATAAATGGGTTAAAATTAATTAAACGTAATAAATCGTAAGTAAACTTGTTTTTTTTATGGATAGATAATATATGTTTGTGAAATGGTGTCAATGGATGTGCAAAGGGTCGTGACTATTGAAGGAGATTCATGTTAAATTGTGAAAAGGTGGGTATTGGACAACAGAAAGGTGGTGATGATTAGAGGTAACCCAAGTTGCAAATTGTATAGTTGTGAAACGGTGCCAATGGATGGGTAAAGGGTCGTGACTATTGAAGAAGATTCATGTTAAATTGTGAAAAGGTGGGTATTAGACAAGAGAAAGGTGGCGATGATTAGAGGTAACCTAAGTTGCTAATTGTGTGTGTGTGTATATATATATATATATATTTATGGATAGATAATATATAGTTTGTGAAACGGTGTCAATGGATGTGTAAAGGGTCATGACTATTGAAGGAGATTCATGTTAAATTGTGAAAAAGGTGGGTATTGGATAACAGAAAGGTGGTGATGATTAGAGGTAACCCAAGTTGCAAATTGTATAGTTTGTGAAACGGTGCCAATGAATGGGTAAAGGGTCGTGACTATTGAAGAAAATTCATGTTAAATTGTGAAAAGGTGGGTATTAGACAAGATAAAGGTGATGATGATTAGAGGTAACCCAAGTTGCTAATTGTATATATATATAAAATTGTTATGTTTAGTGTTTTTTCTAGTTAAAACATCATGACTAAGTCTAAAAAAGTAACGTCTACATATTAATTCTTAATCTTTCTCACAGTTCTCACAAAATATGGTCTTTGTACACTAACTTCACCCTATGTATGTATGTATGTATGTATGTATGTATGTATGTATGTATGTATGTATGTATGTATGTATGTATGTATGTATGTATGTATGTGGGGTGGGGGGGGGGGGTATGTATCTATGCACAACACTATATATTTGCAAGAACAAAGATAAGAAAATAGTTCATTTATTTTTATCAATTTTGAAAAGTAAAAACATGTTATAAATTTGAGTTAATGGCTAAAATCGTCCCTAATTAAGATAAAAAAAAATATTTTAGACTAATATGGCAAAACTGACCAAACCTCAGGGACGATGACTATTAACTCTATAAATTTTCTCACTTTTGAATTCAAAAAATTATGTGATAATTCCGCTTATCATATAACTTACGCACGTGTAGGTTATATGTAGATTAAATTACCTACACATGTGTAAGCTATGCGTGGATAAAAATACAAATGTAAAAAAGATATGAAAAAAATTACTTTGGTGATTTTTTTTAGCTACATTTTATATATATAAGAAACATAAAATAAAATAAAAAATATGAAATCATAAAAAATACAAGTGATTAGAGTTGGTTTTTTTTTTTTTTTTTTTTTCGATTCTATGTTTTGTAATCACCTAACCCTGTGTATGTAAACGTATATGAATGCTAGATCTAGTGAAGAATATAAACCTTGGTCCAGGAAAATGGGTTGACTTCCAGTTTGACATCAGATCTTGATGCATTCGTATATTCAAATTTAAGTGGACCTACAAAAATAATAAATTTATCAACATATCTTGTTTTTGTATGATCAAGGGAATTAATAATGATATATTTTCAGATTTGCAACGTCGTTATTGGCCTTATTTGTCATTTTTCACAATAAACAAGTGGAACTCGTGGGCGACTCCGAAGTCGAATTTTCTCCTCTGGAGAGTTCTCCTCGGGAGGGTTGCTGCTAAGTCGTGTCTGATTGCCCGAGGGGTTCCGGTTAATTCGATCATTTGTGATAGATGCGGATGCGGCAACGAAGATATTAATCACCTTTTTTTCAGTTGTATCTGGGCCAGAAGTATTTGGTGGCAAGTGTTGGTCTGGATTAGGATCCCTTTCCCGTTAGATTGCCAAAGCATATCGGACTTGGTTAAATATGCTATGGATAGCCCGGGGTCGAAGAAATGGAAGAAAACGGTCCATGCTATCATTATTGGTACTGTTTGGCGAATATGGTCGGCTCGCAATATGAAAGCTTTTGAGGATATTTTTATTCCGACTATGAAGACTGTTGAGCTCGTGAAGGAAGACGTGTATTTTTGGGTGGCCTATCGATCGAACTTGGGTTTCACGAGTTGGGAAAAATGGCTTAGGTTTGATATTGTAGAATTGTTGTAAGTGTTTTGTTTGTGGCTGTTTCCTTTGCGGTTTGTTGTATCCCGGTCACCTGCTTGGTGGGCCTTTTTATTTATTAAAAAGTCGTTTATTGTTAAAAAAAAAAAAAAAAAAAAAAACAAGTGGCACTTAGTCAAACTTGATCTACCTATAAATCTACGTATAATTTAATTTTTGGTTGAAATTTGTGCTATACTGGCTTTAAGTAAATTAATACTTACACTCTGTTCCAGAGTTTCATTAAAGGATGGAAGAGAAAGAATTGGGAAGGAAGTGGGGAAAAAATGTGTTCCAGAGTTTTTTATAGGATGGAAAGGAAGGGAATGAGAGAGATAATAAAAAGGATTTTAGTGTGATTTTCAATCTTTCCAATTTGGAAGGAATTGGAGAGAAGGGAAGAGAAGGGAGATCATTTCTCTTCCATCCTTTAATGAAACTCGGGAACACAGTGTTATAGTTAAACAGGGGAAAGTTAATTTGAGAACACCTATATTTCGTGCGAACCGTAAGAACGACATCTAAAACCATTCAAATTCAAAATTTCTTTTTACAGTTGTCTTTATTACTAAAACACAATCTTAAAAACACAATTCACGCGTAAAAATTCAAACGTATACGAAAATAATTTGTTTTTCACATGTGTAAATTTACTGTTTATACATGTATAAACTGTTTCATTTACACATGTGTAAAAACTTAATTTGAAAGTGTTTTTGCAAGAAAAAATGAATTATTTGGAAAGAAAATTCATTTATTAATGTTGTATTTTGATTATAATGAGATTTGTATTAATTTTTTTTTATTTTGATTGATCTTTTTACTTTTTCTCATTGTTCTCACAATATTTAGGGTTTCAAGATAACCCTCCCCTAGTTAAATATGTGCACACAACAACGTTTTAAAAACATACCCATATAAAATAGATCAATATTTTAAAGTAAACATTTTTTTTCTAATAGATAATGCACATTTTCATATTGCAACTTTTATTGAGTTCTAGTTGACAAAGATAAGATTAAATAAAAAAAAATGCAAAAAAAAAAAAAAAAAGTTACCTATTTGATAAAAGAATGGAAGAAACGCATTATGTGCACATATTCAACAACGTTTTAAAAACATCACCATATAAAATATTTTAAATTAAACATTTTTTTTCTAATAGATAATGCACATTTTCATATTGCTACTTTTATTGAGTTCTAGTTGACAAAGATAAGATTAAATAATAAAAAATGCAAAAAAAAAAAAAAAAAAAGTTACCTATTTGATAAAAGAATGGAAGAAATGCAGATGTTCCCGGACCACCGGTGAGATAAAGAAGCAATGGATCTTTGTTTGGGTTTCTTTGAGATTCAACAAAGTAGTAAAACAATTGCACTTCTTCATCTTTCCCAACACCAACATATCTTTCACAATATATACAAAATATAAACAATATTATAAAATATAAACAATGTGTATGGTTCTATCTAAAACCTTGAATGCAATATTAAAGAGAGGGAAATCTAACTAGATTTTTTTTTTCAAACAAGAAGCTAATTTTATTTGTCTATTTGCGAAACTCGAACCCTTGACCTCATGGGAGAGTCATTGTTTTACACACCTTGATACCGCAAGAGAATTTAACGAAATACGTACCCGGTTTCAAGAGTGAAGGGAAGAACGCCGGAGAACCCAGGGAGGTGTTTGACTATGGATTTGGAATGGGAAAAAGGTAGCATGTGAAGTATGAACACAAGGATGATGAGAGATATTCGCATATTGCTTTTGTGCTCCATATTTTTTCTGCACATGGACCCAACTTTAGTCTTGCTCTATTCAATATATATAGATAGTCGTTTTATATGCCTAAAGTATTTTTTTTTTAGCTGTAAATAGACTTCATGTTATTATATATTTTGGTGGACCATATATTTTGGTGGACCATATAGGAGTTCAGAATTTGATTCGGATTCAAAAAATTTAAAATTCAAATTAGTTTGATTCGATTACCAAGAATTCGATTCGATTATTAAGAATTCGAATTCGATTCAATACGAATTTGATTCCAGTAAATCGAATACGAATTTATGATTTTAAATTCGGTTCGATTCGAAATTCGAATAAAAACTGTATATGTATATTATTTTAAATATATATACACACATGCACGTTATTATATACACATTGAAAAAAAAGAACTTCTAAATTTTTGTCAAACTCTAAAAACCCATAATGTCTACAACTTTTACCATAACCATATTTTACATATTTACCTTATACATCACAAAATTCTAACAAACTACACTCTTTACTATTTTTACTATTCCGTATTTGACACATTATTGTTTATCAATTTTGTAGATTTGTATTTTATATGTTAAAAATAATGAGTTTGTATTAGTTTTAAAACTAAAAGTAAAACAATTTATTATTTATGGTGAATTTGAACTAAATCGAATATATTCGAATCGAATACGAATCGAATAAATTGAATTTTAAACGAATACGAATTCAGGTAAAAATATTAAAAATTCGAGAAATTCGATTCGAATAATTCGAAAATTCGTTATTCGATTCGTTGAACACTCGTAAGAGTGTGTGTAGTGGGAGCGTGAGCAAGTGTTATAAACAAAAATAACGCCCCCCACACCGTTACGGGGGGCGTTATTGGGCAAAAAAGGGGCAAGCGTTATATGTATAATGCCGGTGACAAATTGATCCAGCAAATCAGCGACGGCCACGTGGACAAAGGGGGGGGGGACTTTCAAACGGTCAAGACTTGTAAGGGGCATTATAAATAACCCCTACCACTGTGGGGGGCGTTATTGGGCAAAAAAGGGGGCAAGCATTATATGTATAATGTCGGTGACAAATTGATCCAGCAAATCAGCGACGGCCACGTGGACAAAGGGGGGGGGGACTTTCAAACGGTCAAGACTTGTAAGGGGCATTATAAATAACCCCTACCACTACACCCCTTTTTCAATTCATTTCTCCATGCTGACTCAGCTGCCACATGGACCAATCAGAATCAGAGGCGTTAGAAATAACCCCCTCCAGTACACATGGTCTAAGTGGAGGGGGTTATTTAAAATGCCCATGATTCTGATTGGTCCACGTGGCAGCTGAGTCAGCATGGAGAAATGAAGTGAAAAAGGGTGTAGTGGTATGAGGTTATTTATAATGCCCCTGTTTCTGATTAGTTGTTTAATTTATTATTTTTTTAATCTTTTAACTCAAAATAATTAAAATAAAAGACAAATAAATATAAAAAATTACAAATAATATTAAAAACACACAACTAATATTACTTAAATTAAAAAAATACAAATAATATTAAAAAACACACAAATAATATATAAAAACACAAATAATATTAATTTTCATCATCTCTTTCGTCATACTCTTCTTCTTCTTCATCTTCGCCCTCTTCGCTTTCACCAGCGTTTGGAATATACCGAACCGACCACGCATGTTGGACCATATCCGTCGTTAACGCGTCATGTGCATCATGGTCACGAAGTTCATGTGCATTGAGTATTCTTTGTTCCATATTAGCTTGCGGTAGCTCCTGAACGGCTTCCGGTACATAATTTTGGCATATCGATTTACCTTCATCTTCTAATATCATATTATGCATGATTATACATGCATACATAGCATCTCGCAGCTTGTCTGTGGTCCATGCACGAGCAGGATTTCTTATGTAATGCCAACGCTGTTGAAGAACCCCAAAATATCTCTCTATGTCCTTTCGCGCCGCCTCTTGAACCTTTTTAAAGTGTGCCCTTTTTTCATCGTACGGGTTACTCAACGTCTTAACGATAATGCTATACCTCGGATATATTCCGTCAGCCAAATAGTATCCGTGTGGGTAGTAGTTTCCATTAGCAAAAAAACACGCCTTTGCTACCCTGCCAGAAATGAAATCCTCAATAATAGGCGACTGCTCAAAAACGTTTAAGTCGTTGCATGAACCTGCAACAACAAACTAGGCCGACCAAACCCAAAGATCGACTGAAGCCATCGCTTGAAGAATAATCGATGGTCCTTTTTGGTCACCACGTGTGTGTTGACCTCGCCAAGCGGTTGGGCAATTATACCACCGCCAGTGACGACAATCAATGCTACCCATCATTCCTGGTAACCCATGTTCATTCGTATGCACCTCGTAAATTTTCTGTAAGTCGTACCAAGTGGGCCTTCTAAGATACCGGGCTCTGTACAACTTTACTATTCCTAAAAAAATAAATACAAAAATATATAAAAAAAAGTGATGTAACTATATACAAAAATATATAAAAAAAAGTGATGTAACTATATATAAAAATATATAAAAAAGGTAAATGAATTTACTTTAAAAAAAGTGATGTACCTTGGCAAAAATACTCCAAAGAATCGCGTGTTGTTTTCTCGGTCATTTTTAAATACTCGTCGTTGATATCCGTCGTGTTGCCGTATGCGAGTATACGCAGTGCCGAGGTACACTTTTGAATAGACGTGAATCCCATCACCCCCTAGCATCCGATTTTTGTTGAAAGTAAGGAAACGCGTTTTTCAAATCTCCGGTAATACGTAGAAATAAACGTTTGCTCATCCGGAAACGACGCCCAAACGTCTTTGAGTCGGGTAAGTCGGGTTTTCATCAAAGTAATCCTTCATCAATCGAGCATTTGCCGATACACGATCTCGTTCGTAATACTGTCTAGTCAGTTTTGGACGTGTAGGCGCACTAGTTTGTTCCATATATCTCGACGCAAGTGCACTCGTAACCGCATCTTGCTCCAACTCTTCGTCTGTCGAATCACCCTCATCGGATTGAAATCTTTGTAATATTCTCTGGCAACGGATGATGACGCGGGGGAACCCATTTTTTGTAAATATTGGTAATATGTGTTTTATGTTTGAATAATATGTGTTTTGTGTGTATATATAAACAAAAAAAAAAAAGTTGCCGTTCAAATACAACGGTCATATGACCGTTATGCTTGCCTCCCCCACGTGTTCAATTTTGATTGGTTGGATAAAGGTTGATCATGCGTTATTTTTATAACGTTGCACCCTTTTTTTAAGCCATAGCGCCCCCCGTAGCGGTGTGGGGGGCGCTATTTTTTTATCTCACGCCACCACTACACTCAGTCTAAGACCAGGAAATAAGATTATGTGTAATATCCTACGCGTTTCTAATATTGTGATGTTGTGTTAAACATGTTGTGTTTGATAAGCATGTTTAACATGTTGTTTGACCCAGCACACATTATTAACTAAAGTGACATTTTACTCTGAACACAAAAATGGTTAATATTGGATTCAATACGTTTAATTAACCATGATATATAAAACTATTAGATTTAAGAAATTTAGTAACATGTATGAGACGCCTCGTTAATAATTTTTTTTTTTTCATAAATGGGTGTTGCAAAAAATAAAAGAGTGTAAATGGATGGGCAAAAAACAGAAAGCTTAGGTAGAGGTAATTGAGATTTAGCGGACTCTTCCTCGTTGGAGTTACCCGCGTCTAAAATATTACGTGTAGGGGGTGTTGCGATGTTTGGTCATTACTTAAGCTCATTGTGTAATTGAAAGGATTTAAAAGATTGGTAATTTGAAAATGTGGATTGAGAGTGTGTGTTTTGTGTGAGATGGTAAATGTGTGTATATATATAATTGGTTGGTGTACTTGAAATTAAATATCATAATATAATTAATGTTACCGTTATTTATTTTTAAACGTAGCCGTTTGACCCCGGGGTGGGGGTAAGGGGCACCCACAATCGTCCGCTCTACCAAACCACCTCCAAACCAACATTCGGATTCCTCCTACAATGGTGTGGGTTTGTTTTGCTTGATGCGATTCAACCGGACGTGTCCAGATACCCATCATAGTGGGTGCTCTAAATGAAATTACAAACATTGAAATAAATTAGCATATATGATTAACTTCCTACTTTAAGTAAACATTGCAAGGTTACGCGATCGAGCCTGTCATTAAGAGGGCTGGTCTGGTAACCTTTTGACCCGTATCAATACTCCCAAAAAGATTTAAAATGTGTAAAATAAAGAACATTAAAATTAAAAAAAAAAACAAGTTTATAGTTAAACCATTTCCCTTACAGGAGTTCTAAAGAAGCAGAGTTGTATGGGCACTTTTTTATGTTTATCTTTTTTTTTAAGTTCTTGCAAGAAAAAGGTGATGGTATTTAATATTCAACTAGCAATTAGGCTCGTCTGTGTTACGGACTTACGGTGCGCATAAATTACAAATATTAAACGAATTAGTCGAAAGGCTATGCGATTCGTTAAAGGAATGAAGGAGTAAACTTGGAACTTTAGAAACTTGAGTGAGTTAAAAAGATATTTTATAAAGTTCTTAAACATGACGACAAATTAGTTTTTTAAAAACAAATTAGCACAAGAAAATAAGCTAATTGAATCTGTATCAAGGTGAAACTTACATGTGTAATCGAAACACATATTCATATCAAGGGCATAATTTTTACCCCTAGCGCGTTGACCTAACTTGACTTTCCCAAAAAAAGTTTACAAAAAAAGTTTAGTTCTAAACGTAGAACAAATTGAATCTATACCAACACATAAATTGCAATTCTCGTGATATAACTCACGGGTAAGGCTGTAAACAAACCAAACGTTTGATGAACAGTTCGTAAACCGTTCGACGGGAAGTTCGTTTGTGTCCGTTTGTTTGATAAATGAACGAACACGAACAAAAAATTCTGTTCGATTAACTAAACAAACAAACACTAACAAATGTCTCGTTCGTTCGATAGCGTTCGTGAACGTTCGGCAATGTGTTTGTTTAAGTTCGTTTGTTTATATCCATTCGTGTATGTTTGTTTATGTTCGATCACTAGTTAAAACTTAAAAGTTTATAGTGTTTCAGTTTCTTTCCTAACTTTTATTTCCCTCCTAAACTTTTCCCCCCTTATACATAAAATTTTTAAGTAATGTTTTGATCATTCTCGCATTAAAAAAAACATCAATCTTTTTAACTGTTAGTCTTGCTATACTAATGAAAAATCTCAACCTTTTGTTACGATTCCTTAGTAGATAATTGAAGATGCTACTACTTTTGTCTGCATAGTTATAATGCAAGTTTATATATCCTTGTCTAATTAATATTTGTTTTATATGGTCACAAGAAATCGAAGAATGTGTAGAGTTTAGGAAAGTTGGATATTGACGAATCTAGACAATTTTTAGGATAATCATGAACTTTTGAATTAGGAATATCATGTATTCATGCCTAAGTAATTTTAGATAATTATGTCTAAGTTAGTACAATTTGACTTATCGTTTAGTGGATGTACATTGTCTCACGGTTAATATTAACATTTTTTTAGTTAGTTGCATATTAAATGTTTGTTTTTGTTTGTTTGTGTTCAAGACCCGTGTTCATGAACAGTTCGCAAACAACTGAATTTCTTAACAAACAAACACAAACATAGAATTATGTTCGTTAGTGTGTTCGTGAACGGTTCGTTTGTCCAAGAAACCTTAACAAACAAACACGAACAAAGCCTTGTTCTTGTTCGTTTGGTTCGTTTACAACCCTACTCACGGGCGATGCGTTGTGGCAAGTTGCAAACATTTGTAGGATCGACGAACGTGTCACCCGAGAATCACGAGGGTTATATTCAAGGTGCAGAATCCCTTGAATATGCTTTAATAACAGAAACAAACTTGAAACTAAGATAAACGAACAATTAAAACACACAAACGGGTCAAAAGATTAACTTTTATATCATTAAAACAGAGCACGAGTGTTACAATGATCAAACCAAGCAATCTCAGACCTGGGGAGGGTGTTTGGAGAGTGTGTGTGGAAAGAACTAACGATTAGTGTAACATCGCGTGATTTTTACTTTTCTTGTATTTTAAATTTTATATTTAACAAATTCCAAGTTCGCCTTTACTCGCCTTCTTTTATGTTACTCCTACTAATTCACGACGAGTCGTCATTATAATTTACCCTATTCAATTTAGACGTTATAACAAGAAACTCATTTAGTTAAGATCTTAATATATATATTTTTTTAAATAAAACATATTTTTCTTCTTTTTTTTTCTTATAATACTTTCGAAAAAAAAAAGTGTAAAATGTGGTTAGTGACTTTTGTCACATTTAAAACAACAACATAGATTAGGCAATATTGCCGTTCGTATTTTTTTATTTTTAATTATTATTATTTTTCCTTTTAAAGATATATTTACCACTAATTAACTCCTAACCACCCTAATTAATTCATTAAATACCCAACCCCTTCACCCCAACTATAAATACATCACTCCTACCCAATCTAACACTTGCTCATTTCTAAATCCTCTCTAAATCTCCAAATCTCTCAAGAATTCTCTCAAGAATAAGTGAGTTTCTCACTTCACCTTCAACCTCTCTTCTACTTTCTTCACTCTCCTCTTCTTCAAACCCTTTGAGGAAACCTCTAGGACCTCTCTCCTATTTGCCATGGCAAATAAACATGAGTAGGGCACCAATTTGAGGCTTCAAATGTGGTCATCTTCTATTATCTTTTATGCACTAGGTTGTTAATAATACCAACCAAGTTCACCAACAACTCAATGATGGAGGGACTTGTGTTATGGTTCATGGTTGACAAAAGGAAGGCCAAGGCTCATCCAAACTAAGTCACCATACCCTACTTCCTAAGTTATATTATATAAATACTAAATTATATAAACTCTACTAATTTAATAACTCGGAAA
Source organism: Ambrosia x helenae (assembly GCA_030844895.1). Classification (NCBI taxonomy): domain Eukaryota; kingdom Viridiplantae; phylum Streptophyta; class Magnoliopsida; order Asterales; family Asteraceae; genus Ambrosia; species Ambrosia x helenae. The sequence goes on along the minus strand of CM061223.1, from coordinate 107,361,237 downwards.
GGTTTGTGGATACATCCTTACCTTACCAATGCTTGACTCTCATAACCATCCGAATCACCTCTATGGTGGTTTGTGTTTTGGTTCGCCTAAAAGGCTTGCTTGACTCTTATGACCATCCGAATCACCTTCATGGTGGTTTGTGTTTTGGTTTGCCTAAAAGGCTTGCTTGACTCTCTTGAATCTATAATCTAAACTCAAACCTAAGACTCTTTATTTTTCTAATTCTAGTTAACCAAGGCTAAGGAAACTAATCCCCCAAGACTCATTCTTTTGGAACCTTGCTAAAACGCACCCAAAGGTGAGTTCATACTTGTCCCCCTTTTATTCTTTATTCTTTGGGGCTCAACATGTATCACTATCAAAACTTAAACGATTTCATACTCTTAAACTATCATGCTTAATCTATTAAACATACTTATATGCTATTTGCCATGCTTATGATTCTTGATACTTAAACATAATTCATTAACTATTATTAGCCCACTTAACATGTATAGCGCTATAGGACTAGCACACCGCCCCCTTTATGGGTCATTGTTAAGATTTAAACGGCCTAACATGAATATGTTAGGTATACGCTGTGGTACTCGCGGGTTTGAGTTATGTTCTTTGTATGGTATGTATGTGCAATGCTATAGTATGAGATTCGAGTAAATCATTCTAAATATTATGTATGTAAACTAAAACTAGTATGCTCACCAATGCTTTATGTGTTGACGGATATTTTATACATGTTGCAGGAAATGTTTGATGCAAGATATTCAAGAAATCTACTTAGGATTGGACTAGAAACTCACACTAGTTTAAGTTCTATATTTTGATGTCGTATTTCTCTTTTCATGAAAACAATTTGTATTCTGTTATCTTTTTAGACGATAATTATGCTATGAATGAAATTTTATCTTTAAATCATATTGTCACGAATTCTAGTGTCATGAAGTCTTTGAACAATCTACCACAAGTCGCGCCTCGATGTATTCCGCCATCGGTTGGGGTGTGACAATTAGGGCAATGATTGGGCCTATTTATACCTCCCGTACTCGTACAGGTCAGTATAGGCGATTAGGAGCTATCCACTATGCAGTATAGGCGATTGGGCCATACTCGCCTATACATACATGCGATTGGAGGCCTACTCGCATGTAGGAACATGCGAGTAGAGTTATAATCGCCTATTGACTTTCTCTATTCGCCTGTAGTGTCCCAAACACCCCAAAACGCTTATAAACGTCTCCAAACACCCCGAAACTCGTCCAAACAACATATATACTAGCCTAGGGACATCATGCACTAACAACATTGAATGGGTTAGTTCAAGCGTTATGTCATGCGCAAACAAACCATATGAAAGTGCATGTCTCGACATACTCTGCTCAACTCTATGTAAGGTTTAATCAAAATGTGAAGTAATTCAAATTTAGACAAATTAGTTATGTTAAAAAGAAAGTAGCAAACGAAAATCATTAAAGAAACTAATAGGTTAAATAAAAACTTATTAAATATCCTTATTGTTGAATGCTTGTGTTAGATCATTATATTAATATACTAGATTATTCCCGGGTGCTTATCGGGATAGACAAATCTAATATGAAGTGATAAAATGTGTGTACCGTAAAAGGAATACGAATGGAATAACTCTCCAATATATTAATCAAAAAATATAACTCAAAAACTGATTACAGACTCTTAAACCATAACTCGGTTTCTCTAAACTCTCTTATTCATAATGTCTAACCCAACTTGGTTTATATAAACTAATGGGTTGTTTGGTAGCCTCTTAATCAGCCTCTTAACCATTCAGGTCTGAATCATTCGGCATTCAGACTGTTTGTTTCAGCATCTGAATGGAATGGTTAAGTGCTGAACCACTAAGCTAATAAGGGATGTTGAATGATTCAGCTCTTAACCATTTAGAGCCTCTTAACCATTCAGACCATCTTAATGATTCAGCACTTAATCAACCAAACAGCCCCTAAGCCAAACTTGCTAGCCAAGACATTACCAATTATAATCTATACTATCTTATTGTTTTGAAACCCGGACCGATCGGCCGGTCGGATCGGTTGGATCGGGAACCGGGGGTCAAATCAGTCCGGGTCGGGCTATTGGACCGGGGTGCATTGAACAGAGTGGTTGGACGGGTGAACTGGTGGTTGGACTGGGAATTGGACCGGTTGAACCGGGTTCTAAAGAGGTTGAACTTGATTTTTTTTTTTTTTTTTTTTAAATTTTACCTTTTACTTTTACGACACCATCCGGTTCTTACATCCTGTCCGACCGATTGGACCGATTCGACAACCGATCCAGTTATAACAATATTGGTTCTAATACATTAACCAAATCCATGTCCATGAAAAGGTATATAGTCTCAAATGATTATTACAACAATTAAAATGATGCAAAAAAAAAATTTATTTTAGTACTTTCCAACAAAGTTGGAGATCCCTTGAATCAGTTTGTGAGTTTGCTCGGAAGTAGTTGGATCAAAATCAACGGCTAATTTGTTGAGATAAAAGCTATGCCCAACACCATTACTCACTAGCAACTCAATCTTCTTCCCATCCTTCTTCATTCGATCGTAGAACTCCATTTCGGTCGTAACCAATAGGTCCTCCTCCGCTATACATAGCAAATAGGGTGGCAGGTCCAACCCTCGACCGCCTCGTCCATCGGACAAGTTATCGGGTGGTCTTTCGTGCTGCCTTCGGGCAACCCCATGCTCAAAAACTTATCCAACATGTCTAGAGTTAGCATTGGAGATTGCGGTTTTTCCAACTCGGACTTGCTTCTCACGGACCGAACAAACCCCGGGTGGATGGGGATTGCTCCCGCGAGTTTTAGTGGGCGGAGGTTTTCGTGGGAGAAGGTTTTCGCAACTTGGTGGACTATGTTCCCACCTGAGCTGTCTCCAATGAGGAAAACACGGTTAAAGTCGCCTCTAGTGGACAACAAGGGCTCGTGTGTTTTTTTGTTAGCCAAATCTCGAAGCCAGAGTAGAGTTGAATACGCGTCGTCGATGGCGGCGGGGAGACGGTGCTCTGGTGCGAGACGGAGGTACGAGCTAACGACTATGGCTCCGGATTCTCGGGCAAGACGTGTGTAGAAATTATAATACATTAGCCAGTCTGGTTGGCTAATGCAAAATCCTCCACCGTGAAAGTGGAGGATTATGGGCAGCTTTTTTGACTCCAGTAGCTCAGGTAGATAAACCCGAACACGGAAATCAGGTTTTACGGCGTTGACCAATAGGTCATGAGTGGCAACACCGTCAATGAGATGATGGTGTGGTGGGACGGGGTCGGACATGAACTTGAATTGTGGGGGCCCGGTCCATGTCCGATCAACGAAACCGTCGTCGTACACGGTTAGCCAGCCGGATACAAGATCGATAACTTTTCTCTGGGCAACCATTGTTTGTTGGCTTTGTGTTTGTTGAAAGATGATCGAAACAATAGGAGTGTGCGTATATATAACTGATGAATGGTTGTTGAGGCTAAGTAAAAATGTGGAAATTAAAAAAAAAAAAAAAGATAATAATAAACAAAAAAAAAACATGTTTGAAAAGGTGGACAATAGTCTTTATGTGAAAGGACTACTAAGGGTATGTGTAGTGGTGGATAGTTATGTTGGGGTTATAGGATTAAAATATTAAAAAGTAATAGAAAAGTTGTTATGTTGGGGTTATGGAAAAAGAGGGTGTAGTGGGAAGGAGGGTTATGTTGGGGTTATAAATGATTGGTAATGATTGGTTAATTATTGTTTTTTATTTAAATAAGAATATTTAATACTTAATAATATTTCATTAAAAATAAAAATATTACAAATACTAAAACAAAAAAAAAAATACAAATACTAAAAAAAAAATTACAAACCATAAATAAAAGATAAAAATACTAGAAACCATATTTTTTTTCGATTTTTGCCTTTCGGCTCATAGCCATTTCCAGCGCTTTCCCCTCTAGGTGGTCAAAGTTTGACGTGTAAAAAGCAAAGTCGCGTTCAAACTGTCGTTCCTTCATGATGTCAACGACCTCTCGGTTTTCTTGGATACGCTGAGCCCCGATATCGCGCAAGTCTTGGAGCCGCTGGTTCATTTCAGCAAATGCCGGGACTAACTTATCAACCCCCGACGAAGACTCCGTCCTTGCGGCTCGAGCAGCCCGTCGACCGGGGGGACGAGGTAGCTCCTCCGCCCCCTCCTCCCCTGCAAAAAAGGGATTTTCTTCTGGTGAGTTGAGGTCGACATAACGCGCGTCAGACGTAGGCGTTTCGGGATCAACCGAGTCAGAGGTCCTCGACTTTTTTGAAGGCCTCATATTTTTGGCCCTAGATGAAGAAGATCCAACAGTTGGGCGCACGGGGTGCCATTTGGTGCAGTCTTTCAGCACGCGCCAACATTTCACGTACGGGAAATTCCCGTACGTCTGATTGTATTCTTCCAAAGCCGCCACAAAGACATCCTCGTCACTTTGCCCACTTTTCCACCCGAACTTGGTGCGCTGATAAATGCCCTGAAAATTAGTGCATTTTTGGTTGATATCGGTCCACTTGCCCGATATCGAATCATTCTCCCGGTAGCCTTCTCCTTTACCCGAGAGATCAAAAAATATTTCCGTACTCTTTTCCAAAAATCGCCTTTAGATTGATAGTTGGCTGAAAAAAACATACCAAAAAATATAACATTACCAAAAATTATATATCTTACCAAAAAAATTTAACATTACCAAAAAAATATATAATATCTTACCGACTTCAGGATCCTCCGACACGTCAACCCACGCTCGGGTTAACGAGTACAACTCGTGGTCGGTCCATGGTATAACCTTTTTCTTGGCACGACCGCCCGTCTCTTTTCTTGCGTGACTCCGTCGCGCGGGTGCCTTGCCTCGCCCGGGCTCTTCCTCTTCAACCGGGCCTTGTGTCTCCGGAACCGACTCTTGCCAAGCATTTGAAGAGCCGAACATTTGGGATGACCCGTACACTTGTGTTTGGCCAAACCCACCTCCTATGGGCATCCCAAAACTCCCTCCCATGTTAACATTATACATGTTCGGGTCCCAACCATACGGTTGGTTTAAGAGGTGCGTGAAACTTTGCGGGTTTGAACCCGAACCCGGAGCTATAGGTCGGGTGTTTTCGCCACTGGTTTGAGAACCAAACCCGAAACCTTGACCGAAAGGATTCATCTCTTCCCTCACAATAAAATTTCAAAGTGTGTGTGTGTAGTGTTTGTGCAGATTGTGTTGTATGTGTGTGAGTCTTGTGTTGTATGTATATTTATATACAAAATTTTTTTTTTTTTTTTTTTTTTAATAAATGCTTCGAACCACACCCCAACCACCGGTCAAGCATTCAAACCTGCCATTACACATACCAATGCATGCATAACGCTCGCTATGTGGGGAACAATCCAAACCCAAAACGCCCTATAGCGCCTGGGGGGGCGGTGTTCCCCGGCGCTATAGGGGTTATAGCGCCTCACAACGAGCCCCACTACATATACTCTAACAAGTAACAAGTCAAACCAAACATTGCTACTAGGCCCCTTAATAATTTTGCTGCACGAAGAATCTATGTTATTTAATATTAGAGAAAATCAATAAAGTGGATATAGAGGTGTGCCACTACCAAGTAAATTGATTGAACAAGTTAATTTTTTCGACAAAAGATTGATTTTTTAGGCAAATATAGCAGGGTAATTACATATATCCCCTTCAAACTTTATAAATTACATATATACCTAAGTTAAAATTTTATTTACATATTTTCCCTTCCCAAACTTCATAAATTACATGTATACCCAAGTCAAAAGTTTTATTTACATATTTCCCTTCCAAAAAACTAAAAATATTAAATATACCCATTCTATTATTAATCACCTCATATCATTACATGTTATGATGAATGTAATGATATGAGGGCTTAGTAATGATTATGTAAGAGTGTTAAAACACTCGTTTCGGTGAAATCAAGTTGTATGATGCATAAAAACATTTTGCATGTTACATGTTCTTGGTGTTCATAACTTATTAAGTTGGAAAGATCGTATGGGATATAAGTTGTATGATGCAAAGAATGTGTTGTATGACTTGTCGTGAATATAGTTTAGTAAAATAATTAGGGTAAAATAGTTATTTTCCTATGCATTTTAAATAGAATGGGTATATATGTAATTTATGAAGTTTTGTAGGGGATATATGTAATTTACATTTTGGGTTGGGTATAAATGTAATTATAATTGAAAATAGGGGGATATATGTATTAGCAAACTAGATTATAGCCCGGGAATGTCCGGGGTTGAGAAATCAAATATGACATATCAATTTTACATATGAAATAGAATGATGCGCTTTACAGTTACATGCAAAAAAACTTCGGGTAGCACCTAACCTAAAACAATTAACAATGTATCTCCAATGTTAACGCCTAACCTTAAACAATGTATAACTCTTGTTAATTGTTTTAGGTTAGGTGCTACCCGAAGTTTTCCTGCATGTAACTGTAAAGCGCATCATTCTATTCCATATGCAAAATTGATATGTCATATTAGATTTTTTCAACCCCGGAACCAGTGGCATAGCTTTTAAGGGGCGGGGAGGGGCGGCCGACCCCCCCCCCCCCAAATTTTCACGCAGAAGTTTTTATTATATAGTATTCATATAGAAATTTTTTGGTATATACGATTTCGACCCCTCGAAATTGGTTTTCGACCCCCCGAAAACTAGTGATTTCCAACCCACCGGTGACTTCTGACACCCCGAAATTTCGGGTCAAGCTTCACCACTGCCCGGAACATTCCGGGGTATAATCTATACTATATTATAATGCATGAGGCAGGGACTTCTTAAATTTTAAACAATACAAATATAATTGCTTAAGTTACAACACTAAATGCACATAATAAAGATTTTTTAAGGGCAAATATGTCTTTTGGTTAGGGTGAAACAAGAGGTGGTTATACAATCCTATTATACAGCATGAATATGTGGGAGAGGAGCAAGATATCAGACGAGTTAGAGCAAGATCGACAACAACTCTTCAAATTCAAACTATCCACATCCCATTCTATCTCTCTTATCTTATCTCTGCAAATCCAATTTCACAACTCAAACTATCAATAAGAGAATGCCGAAGAAAAGAGTTTTGTGTTGTACTGGTATTCTATCTCTCAATTCACATATTAAAAAATAATAATCTAAAACAAAATTATAATCCTTTTTTTTAAGTTACTCAAGCTTGCATTTAATCTTGGTTTTTGAAATCTAGGGTTCTCAATCCGCCATTCTAAGGTTTGTATTGCCCCCTGGTTAATTCGGAAACACACAGAAGGTTGGTACTTTTACTCTGTTTCACTTTTTTGTTTAAATATATATCTAACAATTTTCCCCTATTTTCTGGATTATTTTGGATATAATTTAAAAGATATGCTTGGGCAGCGGGCGTTTAGGCAAGTTGCTAAATGATAGGTTGCAGAACTTGATCATTTTGTTGTTGTTAAAGTTATTAAAAATCAATTCGCTTACTATCAACAGGCGTTGGTTGAAGTTTCCATATTGACAACGGTAAATAAATATTTTGGCTAGGGCTTTAAGTTTAAAATGGATCGACAATAATCATTTATTTATGTCGCCTTATTTTCTTGTGATTGTCAGTCAAACAAAAAGTTTGTTCCTGAGGATAATAATCATATTGTTCGAATTTATGATTAATCGGTATATCAACGACATTTGTGCATTTGCTTTTGAACTGCTTGATTCAAATTTGGAAGTCTCTGTTTCTTGCATATATCACTTTCAATCATCTTTATATTAGGTTTTGATTTTAAGTTTTGTTTGTGGTTTAACATCAGGTATTAGCTATTAAGGCTATCTCGGTTCCGAGGATTATCAATGATCATTGTGCAGCTATTTTCGAAGAGGTTATTTTTTTATAAGTATTTTGAATTTAAGTAGGAGACATTATTATTTGTGCCTCTTTTAATGAATTATATGTTTTGTACTAGATTTTATATGGATTAGCTCTCATGAAGGATGATGTTATTATACATTGGCAGGAAACAGATCGGGTTGAAACAAATTAGAATGGGTAGACTGGGTTAACCTGCAAACATGTTTTCTTGCATTAGTTGTGATTACAAACTGTTGTTACACTGATATTCTAATTCTGAAAAAAAAAAACAATTTAGGAGGTTGTTAAATAGACTTTGTCAAGCTATGCAACTTAGCTAAAAGGAGAACAAGTCAAATGAGTTGAAAGTTGACTTATGGTAAACAACATTACAACCCAATAGACCCATTGATAAGTAAGTGGGTTGAAATTGTCATCTTATGTTTTTTATTGATGGAACTTGACTGATCCTATAATTCAGTTCCAATCTTGCTGTCGATGCCTCAGATGATCATATTCTTTGTTTGCCTCTAGCCTAGAAAAATAAAAATTGACCAATTTTATATTCCTTTTTTTTTTATTTAATGAAACCTTTCATGTTGTTTCAACCTTAAACTTATGAAATAGATCATGTGACACGTAATGTATAATGTCGCGTGCTCCTGAGTGGTATTTTGCTCAAAAGGTTGATTATCTTAAAGAAAAAGTTCACCCTGCATTTGTCTGATAACGTCATGCAATGAAGGTAATTTATTTTGACTTTTGAGGTCAGATCTTGGATCTTTTATTTCTGTGAAAACTGAAAGTGGCTTAAATGTAAATATCATGAAAGCATATGGCATGTTTGACATGTTCAGTTATGTTGAACATCTATTTGTTAATTGTTTGTTGCTAATTATAAATGGTTAATTTCTAAACATGGTCCGTGGATCGGGATGGATCTTAGAAGCAAAGCAAGAGTAATTTGTGATTTATTAGAATCTTTTATTGATTTTTAACTCAACTTATTATACTTATTTGTTTTTTAGCAGTTTAGACTCTAGCAGGTCTGGTGGATGATTCAAAGAAGCCCCCAAAGTGGAACTACAATGGGTCTGGGCGTCTGGCACATGGTAAGTCCCTGGGAAGATAACGGAGTTAATTAATAATAAGTAAACTGTGCAGTTTTACTTGTAATTTTAGGCGCTAATTGTTTGGATTTAGTTATAATTTTTTCGGCTATAATTGTAGATTGATGAATTAAACAGCCATCAAGTCAGTTTCAAGGTTTCGTTCAGAAGGGTCAACAATATATTGGTACATTTATAAATGTTCATAAATGGTCAAACGCGCAGGATGGGCAGGGTAACCAGTCATGCAAGGTTTGTGTCAGAATGTGTTTTGCCTAAATGGGTACAAGTCAAAATGAGTTTCGACCAAGATACAATTTAAAACACTAGAAAATAGTCAATTTCGTTGGGTCTGACTTTGACACAATTAATTAATATGGAAGTTATACACATGTGGCTCGGGTTGGCAGAGGGTAATAGGTCGTCGCGAGTCAGGGTCTGAATGGGTTCCAACCAAACTATGTACCGGTCAAAACAGACTATGTAAAAACTGGTCTTTTTGCATCGAGTCAAAACAGGTTCATACGTACGATTAGGGTAAAGGGTCGTCGCGGGTTCCGACCAAACTGCATACATGTCAAAACAAAAGGGACTGTTGTAAAAATTGGTCCTTTTGGTATGGCTCAGAACGAGTTCGGGTTGTTAGTTGGCGTAATGGGTTGTAGCAGGTTTGGGTCTGAATGGGTTCACACCAATCTTGTAACGGGTCAAAATGGATTTTTAAAAGTGCTCATTTTGGTTTAGGTTTCAGACCAAAATAACTAATACCGTGTAAAAATTGCAGCTTTCTAATTAGATCTAATAAAATGAATGTTTCACACGTGATGCTTACATTCCAGTCAATGAGCCAATCCTGACTAGCTAGAAGTGTAGCAGGTTTAGGTCTGAGGCACAAAGAACACGCTGCTATATACAAAGATCGCACCAAGCTGAGGTATTACGATGCGCCATGAAACTGTTGACATCAACAACTTTCTATAGGTGCATCATGTTTCGCATAAGCGAGAAAATGTTAAAATACATTCGGCAGTTTGTCTGATCTTCAACATGGTTATGCAAACTGTGGCGCGTTTATTCACATCGGACGGGACACAGAGAAAGAATGGAAATGGTATTTCGTAAACTGAATTCGATTCCCACTGGCTGCAGGTGAGGTGGGAGGTTTTCAGGCTGAGCCTGTTTCCTACCCTGGAGTGTCCGATTCGAATCCCACGTCGGCCGGACTATGCTCATGTATAGCCCTGAGCGAGATGCCGTTCAAAAAAAAAAAAAAAAAAAAAAACTTGAAAGTTATTTGCATTGTTTTTGGATGTTTATGAAACAATATAATCTATTATTAAGTTTTATCATTTTTATCTAGAACTAATAAAATGTTTACTGTGTTGTCATTCTGTGTTGACTGGTCACAAAGATTAGAAATGGCCATTGCTGAACAAACAAAACTACATTATATGCTTAAGAACCAAAACTTATCTTATATGGTTTTTTGTTTCCAAACACATTCAAGAGTTCATGATTTTAATCCAACATTTTGTAAGCTTAATCTCTATGAAGAAAGTGCATGAAGCAGTGTTGCAAGAGTCGATGTTGCAAAATTACCATTTTATGATCTTGATTGTTTGCATTATGGTGTAGCTTAAATTTGTTGAGGATTTTTAATTATTATTTATTACTGCAATGGTGTCCCCTGATGCTCATACATTTGTGGGACTATTGATGATTTGTTCAAATATTGAAAATTTTGCAGCAACTTAAAGCCTTCTGAGAGGCTGAACTTGGGTGTTATGGTAGTCGAACCATCTAAGAGATTTTTAACGACATGTTCAGCAAAGTTACGACTTTGTATTCTTATGCTGGAGGTATGATATCCCTTTAAATAATGGTTTGGGCCAAAATGAAAATTTATGTTCCCAAGTGACATTGCAGTTTACATGTGATTGCTGCAATTCTAGGGAGCAAAGGCCAACATGAAATGGACGACTGATGCTTAGAGGAATGTTATATCTAGGCTTAAACAATAACAAGTCCACAATGTAGGCCTGTTTTGGGATTATTACAGGGACAAAAGCAGAGATTAAAAAAAAACAGTTTGGGAATCAAAACCGGTAAATTGACCCAAATCGAAATCGAAACTGATACAGTTTGATTTCACCTAAAATAGATACCAAGCAAAGTGTCACTCCCGCCGCATCGCGCGGGTTTCCTACTAGTCTAGTATCATATATTAGCATCGACTTTTTTTCTAATTTTTTCATTATAATCAATATTCTCTTCCATTTCTCCGAAATTTCCTTGACTCATATTGCGACAAAACATTATGAAGTTAGATTGTGAAATCAATTGACTAAATGTAAGGGTGTTAGGTAGGGGTGCTAATGTTCGTTTCAAACATGACCAGTTGGTATAATATTAGTTTGTTTTAGTGGACGTATATTTTTTTATTTCAAATTAGTGAATTTATTTATTTACTTATTTATTTAAATCAAGACATCGATTTGGTTTAGAGAACCCACGTTGGGGAGGTGTTGCAACGTTGGAATGCAAACTTGAAGTGGTGGACGAGGTCTTGATGCAAATAGTGGTGAAAATTAGACATTTGAATTGGTTGAAGGCCAACAAAATAAAGATACACACTTTGTTAAAATATAAACTTTTAAGACTAAAATGAGGTTGGCATTAAGGTATTAATTTTTATAAGTAAAGATAAAATACAAATGGAAAAGTGTAAGTTAATCACGTTTTTGTCCCGGATTATTAGATGCGGGGTTTGTTACACTTATGATTTCTATATAATCCATTTAGATCCGAAAAACGTCACGCTAGTTGACTTGTTCACGAACTCCCGAATCCGAATCAACATTGTCGTCGTCACTCCCGCCACCCACCGCCACCGACCACCATCACCGCTACTATCACCACCACCACCACCCATCGTCGTCGCTGCCACCGACCACCTCCACCTCCGCCACCACCAACCACTGTTGCCGGCACCCGCTGCCAACAACCACCGCCGATTGTATTCCTTTGTCTTTTCCTATATATATACCAAACAATATAAAGTAATGAATCATCCATTTCATTCATTCGTTTATTCCATTACTTTCTCCATTTCATTCCCTCATCCATTCCATTACCCCATACGAAACAGACCTTAGGCATACAATATTTTGAAACATAAAGTGCAAAGCTCGTCAATTTTAAAGGCAATGGACAATCGTTGCAAATTGATATAAAGATAAATGACAAAACTTGTAATTCACTCGTTTAAGAAAAAACTCATACTAGCTACGAGTAAAATGACACAAATACTCATTTTACAATTAAAAAAAAACATGCATGTAAGTTTTTTTTATGCCCATTTTGTTCATTTTATATATTTTATTAAAAGATCCACTTACTCTCTCAAACGTAAAAATATATTTAAAAAACTACAGTTACCGGCTAATGCCAAACATACCCTTTGTTTATAAAATCTCTACAAGCTATTATATAATAAAATCTCTACAAGCTATTATATAATCTTTCATTCCAATTCTTGCCAAGCTGGTTTTAATACCGGTTTTAGTTCCAGTTTATAAATCGGTTTTAGTTACCACTCCATGTTTTGTAGCACCTTTATTTTTTGGGTATGTTACTAAAGTTCGTATCTAACTGTTGTAATCATGGGCGAATGATAGTTGGACCCACCGGCTCCTGTCGTTCTTTTGCTCTGTAGTGTAAATTTACGTGTTTTCACCTTAAAATTTATTCATATTGCTCTGTAGTGTCTTTTTGTTATATGATACAACAACGTTACTTTTATGAGGTTTATGAATATATCATCGCTACGTTCTTTTCTATATACATTTTAAACCGTACTAATACCGGTATCATAACGTATGGATTCATGATGACATCTTGATATTAGTGTTTTTCAAAGGTTTTACTCCGGTGTCAAAACGCGGGTTGCTAATACTAGTTTTTTTTTTTTTTTTTTTTTAACAGTTAATTTTCTCTTCCATTTCTTACACCCTGTTTTTTTTTTTCCTCTTATAAGGCTTGAACTCTCAACCTTTTATTTGAAATCTCAACACATTTACCATCATACCACAAGGGGTTGTCCATAATTTTAAAATTAAGGATTCCCTATAAACTTCATAATTTTCAAGACAAATCATAAGAAATGAAATAAAAATATAATTCACTATAGTCCAGACAATGTCATGTGTGCACTTGTTTAATTTGTTTCTTCACCACTATATTAACTTCATATTCGATCTCGTCATATCCTATTCTATTTTTGAGTTAATTATACATATGTGCCATCTAGTTTACCTGTATTACAAGTTTGATCCTTAAGTAAAGACAAATAGCACATTTGATTTTTTTTAGCCATCGTTTATGAAACTTTCCATTAAATTTAGAGAAAATGCAGTTTTCGTCTCTGTGGTTTGCCTAAACTAACAGGTTCTGCCCAGACTTAACACCCTGAGTATCTGTGGTTTCATTTTCTAACACTTTACGTCCCTGAGACTAACGTCGTTAGTTGTTCCGTTAGTTTTTTGGTAAATTGACTAATATACCCTTAATTTTTTTGGGTGAAATGACTCTTATACCCTCCCATCTTCTTTCCCAACCCACCCCTTCTTCCTAACCCACCCAACCACTGACCACCACCATCTCCACCACCATTTCAAGAGAGAAACAAGACTATTGAAGAAAATAATAATATACCCTTAATTTTTCAGTCTCAGATGTTAATTCGATCACTAAAGATGAATATTGATCGTACAATTCAGCATTTCCTTTTGTCATATCTTCATATGACTTTTGGAGTGTGTTGCATTCCTCTATGAGATTTTCAGCAGATTCTTGCAACTTTTGCTTTTCAGCTTTCACGTATTCACACTCCTCTTGAGCGATTAACAGTAATTTCTCAACATCCTGTAGGTTATTGACTTCATTTTGAAGATCTGGTTTTTCAGATTCAGATTGTTCCAACTCCAATCTAGTCATTTCGTGCTCGTCTCTGACCCATGTTAATTGATCTTCTAATTCAGAAACACGTTCCAGTAATTTGATGTTTTCTTCTTCCATTTCAAACAAACAAAGCTCCATTTCATTCTTGACTCTTTCGAGCTTCATTGCTTTCTCTTCAAGTAATTTATTAGCAGAAATTTGTGAATCAAGACTGCTGCTAAGCACCCCTTCTTCCTAACCCACCCAACCACTGACCACCACCATCTCCACCACCACCTGCAACACCACCACCACCACCATTTCAAGAGAGAAACAAGACTATTGAAGAAAATAATAAGCTTCTAGAAGACTGTAGTTTGAAATGTCAAGAGCACGAGAGTCGGAATGTTGAGCAAGAAGCTCGCATTTCTGATCTTGAAAAGGAGAAAGAAGAGCTACAAGATAAAATAACAATTTCATTGAATGAGAGCAATGTAACCTCTATATGTTTAGATAATGTAAGAAATGATCAAGTGGTGCTTAGCAGCAGTCTTGATTCACAAATTTCTGCTAATAAATTACTTGAAGAGAAAGCAATGAAGCTCGAAAGAGTCAAGAATGAAATGGAGCTTTGTTTGTTTGAAATGGAAGAAGAAAACATCAAATTACTGGAACGTGTTTCTGAATTAGAAGATCAATTAACATGGGTCAGAGACGAGCACGAAATGACTAGATTGGAGTTGGAACAATCTGAATCTGAAAAACCAGATCTTCAAAATGAAGTCAATAACCTACATGATGTTGAGAAATTACTGTTAATCGCTCAAGAGGAGTGTGAATACGTGAAAGCTGAAAAGCAAAAGTTGCAAGAATCTGCTGAAAATCTCATAGAGGAATGCAACACACTCCAAAAGTCATATGAAGATATGACAAAAGGAAATGCTGAATTGTACGATCAATATTCATCTTTAGTGATCGAATTAACATCTGAGACTGAAAAATTAAGGGTATATTATTATTTTCTTCAATAGTCTTGTTTCTCTCTTGAAATGGTGGTGGAGATGGTGGTGGTGGGTGGTTGGGTGGTTGGGGAAGAAGGGGTGGGTTGGGGAAGAAGATTGGAGGGTATAAGGGTCATTTCACCCAAAAAATTAAGGGTATATTAGTCAATTTACCAAAAAACTAACGGAACAACTAACGACGTTAGTCTCAGGGACGTAAAGTGTTAGAAAATGAAACCACAGGTACTCAGGGTGTTAAGCCTGGGCTGAACCTGTTAGTTTAGGCAAACCACAGGGACGAAAACTGCAATTTTCTCTTAAATTTAAGTAAAAGACTATTATATTTTTACAACATTATTTCATATTAAATATAATTGATTTCACATTAAAACACAAGTTGGCTTTGTGGTGTAGTGGTATGAGTTGCATTCCTTTATTGAGAGGTCATGGGTTCAAACTTCTCTAGGGCATTTAATTTTATTTTTAGTTTCCACACATTATGAGTTTAATAGTATTTTCCACAACATTATTTCATATTAAATAATTGATTTCACACTAAAACACAAGTTGGTTTTGTGGTGTAGTGGTATGAGGTGCACCCCTTTAATGAGAAGTAATAGGTTCAAAACTTGGCTAGAGCATTTTATTTTATTTTTAGTTTCCACAACATTATTTAACATTAAGTATGATTGGTTTCATATAAAATCATAATTTAGGTTGGTGGTGTAGTGATTTGAGATGAGAGATCATAGGTTTGAGGCTTTGTGAGTGGCATTGTATATTTTTTTCCCTATTGTCGCATTGGTACCCTAATAAACCAAACAATAATGACAGCGAACGCGCAGCAACGCACGCGAGAACCCCACTAGTTAGAGCATTCACATCCCCTCCACCAAATCTCATCCATCAAATTATACTAAAAATCACTACTTCACCCCTAAATCTCCTCTCCCCTAATTAAAATAATAATACTTTTTCATACTTTTATCATTACATTTTCTCTATCCTCACTCACAACTATTTACAAAAAGATTAAAAAATATATAGGGGTGAACAGTAGCTTTTCATATTTAGGGTGGAACAGTGCTTTCACCAAATATTTTTATCTCTCCTCCACTCACAACCACTTACACTCACCCTATATAATTTGGTGGACACACTCACATACATTTGGTGGATTGGATGTGAGTGCTCTTATACTCTATATAAATCTCAATACCCTAAGCCTCACGCCTCTTCTTCTTCATCCATCTGGTGGTGCATATTTCAAAATTTTTTAATTCGAAACTGGTTCCGATTCTAGTCAATAGCCTTGGAGGGGGAATTTGGTTCTGGTTCCTGTGTTTTTTTCCTAGGTTTTGAGCAGCTCAAATCATATATAACCGGGTTGGAACCGGTTTAAAAGAATAAGCATGAAACCAGTTCCTCAATACCAGATTTCGGGTTTTCATTTAGTCTGGTTCTTTTGTGCACCTCTACATCCATCCCCATGGTCGGCTTTAGGGAGGTGTAATAGGTGCGATCGAACACGGCCATTATTTCAGGGGTCCAAATTTTTGATATACCTTATATATTTTATATGTAACATTATTTAAAAAAAAAAGTCTATAAAGTTTAAAAGCAAATAACATATATCATTTTTTAAAATATTAACCTTTCTAAAAAAACATAATCCAATTATATAAACCCAATTACCTTTTGAACCTAATTATAAAATAAAAAGGGGCAAAAAAAAACATGGGGTGACGACAATAGGAAACAAGGAATCGGTGTAATTCACGATTAAATTTTTTTTTCATATCTTAATTCTAATCGGAAAAGACAATCAACAATCAACATTACCTAGTCAAGCCTCTTATTGGCTCAATACTTACTAACGCAGAAGTTGTCAAATAACCCCTAAAGATAATTAGTCACTTATGTAACCATTTCCTTCTCTTTCTATCCCTACTTCCAATTAGTTGTCATCCATTACACATACATAATGTTTTCAGAACCGGACATCAAACCGTCTTTTAATCGATCCACAAGTTCACGCGGTCAAACCTGATGGTATCTTAAATGTTATAAAATAAAAATTAATAGAATAAGATTTGAGGAAATACATCAAAAAACCGGTTCAACCCTCCTAAATTAATCCCGGTCCGACCTACAGTTCACCAATCCACCCCTGGTTCGCTGAACAACCATTCCACTACCTTAACCCAAACCAGTCCACGTTCCCATTCTCAGTCCGACCAGCCAGTCCAGTCCAGGTTTCAAAACACCGCATACAGATGATCATGCGGTTCTCATAAGTTAGTTTAAACTTAAATAACTTGTCTAGATTAACATAGAAGCAAAATGAAAGTCTTTAGACTGAAAAGTGAAAACACAAGTTAAGCAAGAGTAGAGGGACGTAATCTATAATTCACTCAAATCAAAACACAATTTAAAAGTTTGAAAGAACGTGAGTGGATGATACAAGTAATATCCAGCCGGCTAAATCCCCACCACGTGTCTTTGCTTATTTGGCTTTTGACTCTTTTTTTTTTTTTTAATTTTATTTTTAAACTTAAACAAACACACAAACTGATACATTCATCTTCAGATTGTGCATTCTCACAAGCAATTTGTAAGATTTTTTTTTTTTTTTTAATTCCAGTTTTACATGCTAAATTATCCTATTTTGTAATAAAGGCGTCGGACTCTAGCGGTATCCAGATGACTTTTTATGTTCCCTGTTAAAACTCTTGCACGTGACAAAATGTCACGAGCAGGGGTTTTGATACAGTGGGACTTAAAGCGGAGGTTTTCTCTAGAATTGGTGACGGGTCACCAACGTTGTCTGCATTTGCGGGCCCGGGTGTCCTTTTGCCTATACTTAGGTGGTCGGACTTTGTTAGACGTTAAAAAAAATAATAAAATAAAAAATATTATAAAAAAGGCGATTTTGTGATGAATTTTTGATCGGAATTCATGCATTGTTAGGTAATGTCGAAATCTGGAGCGTTTGATCTTGCATCTGGACTTGGTGGGAAAATCGAAAAGGATGATGTTCTTTCAGCTGTTGATAGGTATAATATAATATACGTTTAGATCTCTGTTTATAAGATGATTTAAATGTGTGGATTATTAAGGTTTTTGAGTGTGTGTTTGATTAAAAACAGTCCAGATCTCAACTGTTTTTAAGTAACAGTTAGTGTTTTTATATTATAAACGGCAAACGTTACTCTACTCTACGGTACTCTACGGCTCTACCTACCAGTAGCGGAGCTTCAAAAAAAATCGGAGGGTGGAGGGGGCCCGCCCCCCTAAATTTTCGCTCAGAAATTCCGAGTATATAGTATTCCTAAAGATTTTTTTCGGTATATACAGTTTCGAACCCCCGGGTTTTTTTTTAAATTAGTTATATACTTCCAAGGCGAAGCTTGACCCGAAACTTCGGGGGGTCGGAAGTAGGGATGTGCATACAAGGCCGAATACCGATCCCGTCCCGATCCCGATACCGTACCAAACCAATACCAAACCGAGGTGTTTCGGGATCGGTATC